>BGPT01000766.1:101511-111646 GCA_003297045.1 Symbiodinium sp. clade C Y103 | reverse complement strand
CTTGGCCCAATTCATTGGTTAACATGTTGTTCTCCGGTTTGTTATTGCCTAGGTTGGAGCATCACCAACAGGGCGACAAGAATGCGCATGTGAAGGATGGGCATGTCCATCAGAACTTGAAATCAAAGACTGGCCGGGAGAAGAAATGCTGTGCAAACTGGGTTGACCCTGAGAAGATTGAGTACTGCTGGGTCACGACATCATGCTTGGAGTGGGGCCAGAATAGCGCGGACAGAGACTACAGCACCGTGGACGATGACCAGTGCAAAGCTGCAAGTGATTGCGCGTAGTGGTTCAGCATGCTTCAATTGAGAGTAGCTTTGATTTCTTGCTTCTGAAACAGTGAAGCGAAATGACAGTCTTGTCCGCAGCAAAAATGGCCATCCGTGGGTGGTTTAGGACATCGTGGAACAATGGCATCCCCTCTGCTGGTCAAGAGCGGATGAATGACACCGGAACAGTTGGGATTCTTGTTGGGATTCTTTCTGATTTTCTTGGGTACAGTAGTGCTTTACTTTGACCCAGATGTGATAGCAGGTCGTCCTTCTTCTTGGTGTTGTCATCCCCTCTTGAAAATGGGCCCCCTTTCATCCCAATCAGCTCCAAAGCAAAGCCCTTCTTGTAGATGTGAGGCTCTTTTGGTCGGTCAGCTTCCGGCTTTAGCTGGTCGATTAGATTGTGGCCCATTTTGGTCGGCTCTATCAAAAGTGCTCTCCCTATCCGCTTCTGGCTGCGGGGCCAAAGTTCAGCGAATACCATGTTCAGGTGAATTCCACAGTTTGGTTGGTGAAGTCTTAATTCTGGTCGCGACGACAACCGCCCGACGCAGGGGAATTCCTCGACCAGCTATGAATTATGAATCTTCTCGCTAATCTTGGGGTTGTCTCCCCACATGTTTGCCTGTTGATTCAGGTTCCCTTTTCCAGAATTGCTTTGAGGTCATGCCATGATGGGTTTGCTTTAACATGCATGCTGGTCAACCGCCAAGACGTTCCTGAAAGCTTCGACTCATACGTTTGGTTGTTGCTTTGTCCAAACGTTTTCCTGCAGCCGTAGCAATTGAGCTCAAAGAAGATTCGCTTGCAAACTTGTGACTCGAGTGTATACGATGGCAGTGCGCTTTGCTTCCGTGCTTGCCTGTGGATTCCTGCTGACTGCCCTGGCAGTCCGACCATCGCTCCTTGCCAGCTTTGCTTTCACGTTTTGGTTCAGCAGAGATGAATCATAATCAACTGTTTGGAGTGCTTGGGTTTGATCATGGTAGATTTTGGTAGGTTCTGGTTGTAAACTTTGCTTCATGACAATCCACCAACAATGGTCCGTCACGGATGCCCAGACCACACCAGACCAGTGAGCTTGCATCGTGGGAGAACATGCAACTCCCTTGGCCCAATTCATTGGTTAACATGTTGTTCTCCGGTTTGTTATTGCCTAGGTTGGAGCATCACCAACAGGGCGACAAGAATGCGCATGTGAAGGATGTGCATGTCCATCAGAACTTGAAATCAAAGCGGGAGAAGAAATGCTGTGCAAACTGGGTTGACCCTGAGAAGATTGAGTACTGCTGGGTCACGACATCATGCTTGGAGTGGGGCCAGAATAGCGCGGACAGAGACTACAGCACCGTGGACGATGACCAGTGCAAAGCTGCAGGTGATTGCGCGTAGTGGTTCAGCATGTTTCAACTGAGAGAGGCCTTGATGTTTTGGCGATTTCTAATTGCATTTTCGCCACAAAGTTGCATGCCCAACGTTCCGTCAAAGGCTAAGCGTGTTTCTGGCTGCTGAAACAGTGAAGCGAAATGACAGTCTTGTCCGCAGCAAAATGGCCATCCGTGGGTGGTTTCAGACATGGTGGAACAGTGGCATCCCCTCTGCTGGCCAGGAGCGGATGAATGACACCCGAACAGTTGGGGTGCTTGCGCAGGATGGCGCCATGGTTCTATGACTTATTCCAATTATCATACATATCATTTTCGTGCATTTTCGTGCAATTTGTCTATTCGTTCTTATTGAGTATTGATCTTGTTATTTGTATATTTGTTGGTGTACAGTCTATTGCTATCTTGATTGCTACCATTCAGAGTACTATGTCCTTGCGATTGTTATTGTTACCTGCGACTTGCGATTGGGTGGATGATGAACACGCGACCGATGTCCCTGGGCCAGTGATAGTCTCTTGCCGCAAGTCCATAGTAAATGGGGTCTGTTGATGTGGAGATGAGGGAGTTTTGATGTTGCAAGGGCCAGCATGCAATTTTGGTGCGTGATTGTGTTCCATCGATATTTGGGATGATCAGCGCCAATCAACTAGTGAAGTAGCGTTCTTTTGATGAGTGGCTCAACCACCAAATTGTTTCTTGGATGTGCCGTCTGAGCCAAACACCTTACCTCCAAACGCAACAGCCCAGTCAATGCAACAACCAGTTCCATGAAAGTTTCTGAGAGGATGGACACTTTACATTTGACATCGGCATGATGTAATCGTCGATCCTTCTACAACCACCATTATTTTTACTAGATCAGAGTACCTGGTGGAGCGCACCTTCCAACGTCTTAGGTCCAAGATGATGTGGCCAATGTGCCCTGGGATGAGGTTGGGGAAGCGCGCAGGATTCCCGACTGTCAGGTTGGTGGTTTAAACATGTTTCACATCATCTTATTCATACAGTTGCACTCATTAGTTGTATGGGTAAGTAAACATCACACATATAGATCGACATAGATTACAAGTACAGCGAGCTCCTGTATGCACATATATCATATATCATATATGTATACTTTGCACAAGTTAAGGTAGGAAAATCGCTGCTGTCGTCCTTCTTGGTGCACTGGGTGCAGGCAGCTGCGCTGCACCTGGCGGCTTGTAGCAAGTTGTGCCTCGGTGGCGACTTCCCAAGATTGGGGAGGTCATATTGTTCGCTGGGGTGGTTTCCAGAACTCACTGGATTTGTTAAGGGAAAGTGTACAGGAATTCATGGTTTACCATCATATATAGCGGTTTCTTGTAACTGTAACGTTTCCCTTAAACCAATCCCATGAAAAAAAATTTCCACATTTTCACATTTAGTGCAGGGAATGATTCCAACGCACGGGAATATGGTGCCCTATTTTCAGACAAAGCCGCGCATGAACACATTCACAGTGTAAGTGGCTTTGCAAATGCCCCAGGTGGGGTTCATCCCTGCCCTGATAGTGCGCGCGGATCACCGTTCTTGTGTTCAGCTATGGGTCCTCGACCCATAGCTGCCCATAGCCACAATTTCTCAAGATGATATGGAAGGATAGATCAACAGAAGTTCATCATCCTGAAGTTTAAGCAGGGGATTGACTTTTTCTTATTGGATCAGATATTTAGATTGCTAAAACGCAGACCATACCAAGATCATGAAGTCGTCTCAAAGGGATCCACGGATTCGATTCGGATTTGGATTCCGGTTTTCCCCATGGAATGTGCCGTGAATGGGGTAGATATCGGTGCCTTATTTTTGATTCTTTTTGAACATTTCTGGACACACCCATACAATATGTTGACCATTCCCTCTTGAAAAAAGACATGTTTTCTTTGCCCCCAAAAATGCTACGATCGACTGTGTCAACCGCAGGCGCGAAGGGAGGGGTGGCGCACTTGCGGCCTTGGAGATGGCTCAAAAAGCGCAGGCATCGGGTCTTTCCTGGCGTTACCATTTGTTAAGTGACTGGAGTTTAACCATCGATTTCTCCACATCCAGAGTATTCATTTTCCCAATCCTTGTGAATTCTCATGAGAATTATTGTTTTCCATGTCCATGTGAATTTACTGGAGGCTGGTACCTCCAAATTGCTGCTGCGAAATCATGGGAAAATGATGACAGCATGGGATTTTCCAATTAATGTGAGCATGTCTTGGACAAAAATCCAGACTTGGTTTGCCTTCCAGCAATCAAACGAGCCGATGCAAATTGCCAGTAAACCAATTTTCCGGCATTTCATGGCGTTTAGGGGCATCCTGTGTGGGAAGTTTCAGAAGTTGGTCTTCCTGAAGTTCGGCTTGTGAATCTTCTGTCACCATCAAGATGGGTCAGGTATGGTCAGGTCCCTAGGTATTCTTTGATTAAACCAGTGCAGGTGATTCCCCCTTGAACGCAGTTTGAATGGGTTTCCATGGGTTACTACAATTCCTCCGGCTATGGGTCCCATAACCACGACTGGAAGGCACTTTGTCGATCCCTTCGTGAAGCACCACGGGAGGAGCGGGGACGCGAGATAAGGGATCTTCAGGGGGAGTTCTGTGTGAGTACTACAGTTCAGAGTACGAGGACTACTGAGAACATGTACTTTTCTTTTCCTATTCCTGTCATCATCATCCCGAGTTTTTTTATGGTCATTATCGTTGCCTTCGCCTACGGTCACTCAACTCCAGGACTCCAGGTCCTCGTTTTCAATGGTGATAAGAAGTCGAAACGTCAAACAATCAAGCTCCAGAGTCCTTCTGGCAATGGCAGTTAGGACTGTGCAAAATTTGCGAATGAACCACCCGCGCCCTTTCAAAGCCACCTAAAGCTGATGGACCCCGCAGCCAGAAATACACTCTGGCTAGTTTGGCCAGCTATGGCTTTCTCCCGGTTCACCTTCCACATTTTGCTGCTTAAATTGCTTCAACGTTTGTTTTCAATGCAATCTGCCAAGCGCATAGATGCATGTACACTTTAAACGCACACACACACACATATATATATATATATACTGTGGTAAACCCAGTGTCACCATTTTACCAGACATGATGGTTCATGCCATCAAAAGTGGAGGTTTATGATTGGGTTTGCGACCTGATATACAACTTTTTGTCAAACAGGATGATGCACCATAACTATACATGGATGCTATTATGATTATAACTTAGAGCAGATAGCTATCATCATCCTCACCTTCACAGCCAGGCGCTCGCCCGTGGTTTGGAAGTCGATGCTCACATTGCTTTGGGCGACCATGCGAAGGCCGCGGTGCTTTGCCCAAGCCATTTGGAGGTCGACATGTCACGATCTCAGGCCCTCTGGGCCTCAGAATTTTTGAGGATTTTGATTGTTTTTTGGCTGTGAAGGCGTATGAAGTCTAGTACTCTTGCTGATACTTATATAATGGTGTTTCAGGTGGCCCAAGTGTTGAGGTAACGCCAGGGATCCAGTTTTGTCAGGTGACAATTCAAGGTCAGGTGAATGAACACCGATATCAGTTGAGCCAGTCGGTACACAGTTGGGCTTGTGACCCATCTCTGCCAGATGGTTTCTCGCGGGAGATGAAAAACAAGCCTGTTTTACCGCCATGCATATTCCAGATAGCAACATGATATAATGGGCGGAAATATGTTCCAAAGATTTCTAATGTAAGGCAATTTGATTCCGGATATATACTAGACTATAAAGCTATCTATCTATATCTATATCTATATATATATTTATACATGATGTACTAGTTTCACAGGCCATGAAACCGTCCGCGTGCCAGGCTTTGGCCGTGGCTTCGGAAAACTTGGAGGTGGGGATATATATATATATAATTATATATATATACATATACGGCCAGGCTTTTCTGAGCTTCAATGTAGCCTTGATTGAGGACTGGATTCTATAGATGCTCATCAAGTACTGCAAGCTATTTTTTGCTTGAAACAAATTCCAGGACCAATTTCCTTTAAAAATGATGATTGAACCGGTTGAACCGGGCTAAGAAGAGCGTTTTTCTGCAACTTGAGAAGTTGGTGGACTAATGTCAACGTGATACTACTCGAGCCCCCGCTTGATCTCATTCATGGTATGAAATTATATGCATGTCTTTTGGGAACCTGTGGATGTTTCAACAATAGAATACGATCAGAATCAGTCAACATGACCGAGATGATTGACATAGCGAATTTAATGAGTAAACGCAACAATGAACCATCCTCAATTTCGGTTCATCAACCTGGCCTTACCGTACTGCACATTTGATTCACCTAGGGTGCCAACAGCCAGGACCTGCGTCAGCGGCAAGATCACTTCAGTTACAGTGAGGCGATGAACAGCAAAAAGCGCGTCCGCCCGTGTGGCATGGGTCGATGTTTGAGACTCCCGAACAGAGAAAACAACATTTGATTTTCTTGATGTGTCATTCATGTCATCCATGCCATTTGTATCTTTCTTTGTGATCTTCATGGGTGGTGCTTTACTTTGTCCCAGATGTGATAGCAGGTCGTCCCTCTTGGTGTTGTCATCCCCTACTACGTCTTGAAAATGGGTCCCGTTTCATCCCAATCAGCTCCAAAGCAAAGCCCGTCTGCAGATGTGAGGCTCTTTTGGTCGGTCAACTTCCGGCTTTAGCTCGTTGATTAGATTGTGACTCATTTTGGTTTGTTTCATCAGAAATTTCATCCCCGCCCACTTTTAGCATCAAAATTCAGAGAGTGCCATTTTCTGATGAAAGCCGCATTTTGGCTGGCGAAATATCAATTTTAATCGAAAAATTGCAACACTTTTAAAGGTGAGCTCCATTTGTGGCTGGCGCTCCTTACTTTTCAAGGTTTTTTGTGGTTAACCAAGCTATGTAAGCCCAGAGTTTTGCTTTGTAAAGAGGGCTGGAAAACCCATTTTGTATTGTACTGTCCATCTATCCATCTATCCATCTATGTATCCATCTATTGTATTCTATTGTATATATACATATATGATAACATATACATATACATATATATATATATGTATATAAGATAAACATAGTAAAACATGAGAAACTATATATATATATCTATACAACATGCACATAGGATTACACAGGCAGAGAATATAAATTTGTCTGCGCAACATTAGGTGCCAACGGTGCCAACTGTGCCGTGAAGCCAGGGCTGCCAACAACGTGCCGTGGCCCTCTTGGCCGCGTCGGATTTCGAGGAGGCCCAAGCGGTCGCCAGGAGTGCGTTGGGGAACCCGAGTGCAGTTTCATTTGAATTGGATGTTGGCGTATGTTAGCCATCCAAAATGGGAGAAACACGAGATAAGAATGGAATTTTAGTGGAACTATACGTGATTATACATGATTATGGGATTGTAATCGGATTGTAGTGGGTTTGTAACAAGGGGTTTATGGGAAAATACATGGAAGGGCGGTGCTCGCCAGTTGTGTTTGATGCTTCATTCAAAACGCAACTAATTATGGGCAGCAACTTGTCGAGGTTCATCATGATTTATGCACCCAAAATAGGAAAACATGGGGATGTCAGCAACAAAACGAGGGAATTAGAAGAATGGGGTAGTTCAACCAACAAAGATCGGCAGTGAAACAACTCAAAACAGGGATAAAACTACAGTTTTGGGGTCTCTAAAACGTCCAAAATCCGATCACTTACGCATGATACAAAGTCAATTCTTCAGGTCGCACAAAAACCAGGTTGTTTCGCCTCAAAGTGACACAAGAACGAAATCAAAGGTGCGTGGGCCGGCTCAATCTCATATTTGCCGAGTTGACGCCAAGGTTCAACGCCGCAAGTCGTCTTCATGGGCAGAAGAGGGTCTTGACCCAGGTGCCCAAAGTGGTACTTTGTTTGAATGGGGGAGCATCAACATTGGTCATTTTCAAAGAGGAAACCAAAATCTTATTAGAATCTTAAATTCCAGAAGTACCTTTTTTTACCTTTAATCCAGAAACCATTGTAGGTCGACGAGGCGGAACTAGCATACCACTTGTGTTTAGGCGGCATTTTTGACTTTTGATCCCAGAACCTGGATGACAGGCTTTGCGGTGTGGGTCAAACCATTTGGGTTTTCCCAAAATCAGAAGGTGACATTTGAGTGGACGGCAACATGTCTTCTGGAGTACGTTCGAAGCTGGATGACCGAAAATTCCATCATCGACGAGTAGGATTCGTGACATCTTTCTACCTGATTCGTGACATAATTAATCAATTTTTTTGGTCATCACATCAAAACTGTTTTGCAGCGAAAAGAGTTTCCAGTTTTCAGCTCAACGTCCAAAAAGGGCGGACACAGGCCTCGGCGCTGGAAGTCTTGGTCGAGTCGGGGGCACCCGTGGCTTTCGTGACCTGCGCCGTGGTCAAGTTGGGTTTATATAACCGAGTTTAACCAATAAAACATGGTGAAAAATGGTGATTTCGTGGGATAGACACGGTGATTTAGTGGGAATACATGGGAAATAGACCTTGCAAGGGCCCAAAAAAAAAACTCGTTGGATTGGATCAAGCCATTAAGTGTAAAAAGTGATTTCATGCGATATTCCCGAGACGATGTCCTTGAATTATATCAGCAACTATGACAGACAGGATACAGCCAGTTCTTGAGGGATGTGAGGAATCAATACATCCTATGGGATGACCTTGATGACCGCTGCCATTGCTCACCTCCAATCAAGATTAGAGTAATTGACTAGTCACCAGTCCATATCAGTCCAAACAAAAAGTAGGTCCCCCCAAAATATTTGGCAACTAGACCAGAGGTCAGAGTAGTTGTGGAAACATCTTTGCCTTTTAAAACCTCTCAAGGTTTTGGGGTTTTAGCTGCTGGGTTCAGAACTTCACTGATAGATCTACTTCGGCCTCAGTAGTGCTGCTATGCTGTCCAATTCTGGACGTCAATCCCCTTCATCAACAAATATGGGTTGGTCTCACATATCCAATTTCAACACATATCCGATTTCAACAAATCCAACACATATCCATCATTATTATTTTCAATACATATCCAATTTCAACCAATATGGGTTGGTCTCAAAATATGCTACTCCTAAACCGTTTCTGATTGATCATCATTCTGCCTAGTTAAATGGCGGTATTCCCCATTTTCAGACACGCCCACACACACACATATATATATATACATATCTATCTATCTATTTTTTTTTTCTCTCTCTCTCTATATATATACATATATATATATACATATATATATATATATATACATATATATATATATACATACACATATATATATATATACATACATATATATATATACACAGTTTTGAGTTGGGATGATGATCCCCAAGGATCCGCAACCTGTCTAGAGCGTTTTTCAATGCAACGGGGTCACGGAGTAGCACACTGCTAGGGCCTGCCGCCGCAGTGGCAACTTCGAGGCCCTGGGCCTCTCTGGGACTCTCTGGTTACAGTGTCTTACTGGGGAATTTATCCACTAAATCGTGGTGGCTACATGGTGATATAGTTGACAAATGATAGTTTTTTTTTTTTTCCCGCAGGGATTTTTTGAACCATTTCGCTAGACTATTTATTGATGGGGCTTTGATCATCAAAAGTAGATAGAATCGACAAACGCTGGTTACTGTAGCTGATGATACAAAATGGGACCATACGACCTATTAATCACTGGCGATTGTCAAAGTCCATGGGCTAGGAATCCAAAGTAAATACTCATCCTTTTGTAACATATTACAAGCCATTTTAAGGCATCTTGGAATCTTGTTGAAAGAACGGTAGCCTCACATTTTGCAGACTTTCAGAATTCCTAAAGCGGTTGAATTGAATTGCTGCCACATCTGACAACCCAGTTGATGACGCAGGCCATGACACAAGCATCAGAGGAGCGGCTCACAGCGAGTTCAAGGGGCAACGTGTTTTTTCTTTTCCCTCTAACTATGGTCAACCATCAAAAGTTGAGATTGATGGGACATTTACCATGGACCATCAAAGATGCTGATATGATGAGAAAATGTTCCATAACCTAGGAAGAGATGAGCAGCTATCAATCCCAGCTATTTAGGGGTAAACAGAAAGGTACCAGGGTTTCAACCCATAGCCAAATGGGGCTCAAAATTGGGGAAGCATCAAGAACGCCATTTATTTGAGGAAAATGAACATGAACCAACCATCGGATTTTTGGGGTTCACAAATTTCAGACAGTCGCCAAACTTTCTGTGATACAAGCGGTTTCCTCCAATTTACATTCTGTCGGTTCCCTGAAGAATGGCTGGGACGCAAAGTTGCTGGTGTTTTTGTTCTGCCTGTTGCCTTTCACTACAGTTAAACCCAACACACTTTCTACATTTCCCATTGCTTCGTATAGGCGTTGCTGTTGCTGCCTTTGCATAGGCTCAGCAGTGTCAAGCCAAGCAGAAATGGATAGTCCTTGGTCACTTTCAAACCTGTGCGGGCTGCT
>BGPT01000766.1:0-72868 GCA_003297045.1 Symbiodinium sp. clade C Y103 | reverse complement strand
GCAAGGGGTTTCAAGAGCAAAGGGATGTCAGAAGCCAAGGGATGTCAAAAGCAAGGGATGTCAGAAGCAAAGGGATGTCAGAAGCCAAGGGATGTCAAAAGCAAGGGATGTCAGAAGCAAAGGGATGTCAGAAGCCAAGGGATGTCAAAGGCAAGGGATGTCAGAAGCAAAGGGATGTCAGAAGCAAAGGGATGTCAGAAGCAAGGGATGGCAAGAGCAAGGGTACAAGGGATGTCAGAAGACAAGGGATGTCAGAAGCACAGAAGGCTTGCCTGCATCCTATAGGCACAGTCTTTGTTCAGTTCTATAAGCTATCGGTGTTTCAATTTTTGAAACTTCCGACCCCGGCTTGCCCGGGAACTACTTGTATCAAACTGTGAAATTACCAGAGGGGAGTTTGCTCTGATCATGCTGACAATATTTCATTGAAATGGGTGGTATAAACCCTCCCAAACTGGAGGTTTATGGTTGGATTAAGCACATTTTTTCGATTTTTCATCTCCAGAAAATCGATCAAAAGCATTGGCCACATACCTCCCTGGTCATTTCACAATCTGACACAGCTATGGTGATGAAATCTGCATTTTCGACGATCTCAGGTTTGATGACTGCCGCGGAGGCCCGCGATCGCCTCACCGCATTGCTGCTGCAGAAGGCTGGGTGGGTGAATCCATGGCGGACCCAGAGGCCAATTTTATGGAGGTAAAGTGTGGTAGAGTAGAGTGAAATTGGATAAATTCACATGAATTGAGGGTCGAAAACATTCCCAAGTTGGTGAGTGGAACCTGCTGATTCGTGTGGTTTGAGATTGAAAGGATCTAAGGAATCAAGGGGATTCTCACCGGCACCGAAGACCCTACGGATTCCCAGCCACCCAAAACCGAAATGCATCAAGAACTGCCTGGTGGATGACTGGACCAACCATCTTCAAGCCCGGAAAAAACCTTGGGTATCATTCCCGTTCTCCGAGGGGGGTGCAAAAGCAAGTAGACTGATGATGATTGGGGCTTCTACCGGATTTAACATATTAATATATATTATATTATACACACACACATGCTATATATATATATGTTATATGTTAATACAGTATACGTTCTACTAGAACGCATGTTATGTATATATATATATATATGTGTTACATATGTATATATGTTGTGTGTATATATATATATACATATGTTTATTATACATGGTATACATTGTGGATTGGCGTATGCCATTATAATAATTATAATGCTACAGACCATTTCCAAAAGGTTTTTGACACTGTTGACATAGGGTCCCTTAATGCCCTGATGAACATGGCCCCACTTTCAATCAGGAAACCTTGTCCGCCTGCACTCTTTGATCCCTAGATGGGTAAAGTTTTTTCAGCCCCGAGATTCGGGTCATTTTTCGCGGTGAACCATCATTTTTTTGGTGGTCTTCAGTTTCTTTCTCTCTCGCAAATTCCTGATTGTCTAATGATCACATCCCATGCTTGTTGACCTCCCAATTTTTCTGGATTCAATCCTTATTCATTGATTGACAACCTGCATTTTTCAGGTGCAAAATCTCAATTTTTCAAGAGATCCACTCAGGAAGAGCTGCGCGAGCATCAGATGGCGCAACGTTCGCAACGGGCCATCAAGCACAACGAGTTTGTGGCGGACAAGGTGCCACAGATTCCACAAAAGCGGTGTTTTAGGTTGATCAAAGCGGTGATTTCTTGGGGGTTTGATCATGAGCATCAAGCACAAATATGAACATACCAGGGTTGATTCAATCCTCACGAAACATATGTGAACACATTTTGTGTTGAGTTAACCATTGAAGATCAAGGCAATATTGTGTAAACCAATTGGTGATAGGTCGTTGAAGTATGAACAGTCTCTTGCCATTTTGATGAGGGGGTATCTTTCTACCTATCTCTCTTTTTTTGTTTTGCGCGATGTCTAGATTAGCTGTGACCCTTGGGGTTTCTCAGGGGGTGACCTATGGTGACCATCCCACCCGACATGACACGCAGCATATTTGGCAACCAGGTCTAAGCCATAAATTGAAGAGATGGTGATGATTGCAATGGACATGTTTTTTTGGCAAACAGATCCACCATGTTGGAAAACAACCCAACTTATATAGTTGTATTTGAATATGGACACAGGTTGCGGGATTTGGTGTTCACCTGTTGGATGCGAGTTTGGGTGTTGCAAGACATCGCCACCAAGATATACAGATAGTTGCCTCAACAAAATGTGCCAAATAGTCAGATGTTGATAAACCCTCCTATTCGAGGATGATACTCTGTGTCTTTTGCAGAGGCCGTGAAGTATACATGTTGAAGGTGCTGAGCATGAACTGTTTACTCTTCCCCTGGTTGTCTATTGGAAATGACATTCCCAGCTATGATGTGGTTCACCAGCGTACTCTGAGTCAAGCAATCCTCCAGTACAACCAGCATATCAGTTGGCTTCATTTTTATGCAGGTTGAGTCTATTTGAATTTCCAAAACTTATGGGCTAGATCCCTGTGATGGATTGTTTGAACTTGTTTCTTGCTACTCCTCAGCTTGTCTGGTTTTGAATCGCACTGTGCTGTTGCCTTCTGTGCAAGGTGCAACAGCAAAAGGAGGTCCTTCCGCCGCTGGCACTGGGTTGATGAGTCTGGCCAGTACTTGCAACATGGAAGTGAGTCAAAATGGGGGAAATGTCCCCCCAAATCTAGGGCGGTCTGAGAAAACGACATCCATTCCTGGTTAGTTCTCCTGTGGTGACCTTAGAGGTCATGGAGAAGAACCGCTTGAAGTCCAAGGCAGGAGATGGGTCGGAGCGTGTGGGGCACAGCAGCAGGTGCTGCTGCTGCTGTTGCTGCTGCCACTGATGATGACGATGATGGTAGTGATGATGATTATGAAGAAGAAGAAGAAGAAGAAGAAGAAGAAAGAAGAAGAAGAAGAAGAAGAAGAAGAAGAAGAAGAAGAAGAAGAAGAAGAACCTGAAGAAGAAGAGGAAGAAGAAGAAGAAGAAGAAGAAGACGATGATGATGATGATGATGATGAAGAAAATGAAGATGAAGATCAGGGATAAGAAACTTGGGTCTTGGACAATGAACACCACCACAAACCGGAGGAGTCCCAGGGTTTTGAGTTTCGCCAATGCTTGTGCTCATGATGGGATGCAGCCCCTTGTGGCGCGTGACAACTCTGGTAGAGTGTATCTGGTTGCAGGCTAGGGCTGATTTCACCCTTGGAAACTCAAGAGCGTTCTTACGTTCAATATCACCTTTGGGGATAACCTCCAGCAATCTGGCATGACTATGGCTCCCGTAAATCACCACTTCTAGCAGTTGACTCATCAAGAAGTGGTGGACTTTCCAAAGCTACAGGCTTTGCCCGCAGCTGAGCGTTTGATGCCCCTTGGCTGCAGAGATGCTGATTGATGTCGCTATAAAAATTCCAAAATGGCTTGATGAGTATTACCCTCTGGTAAACTAACATAGCTATTGAAAATGACCATTTATAGTGGACTTTCCCATGAAAAATGGTGATTTCCCATAGTTATGTTAGTTTACTGGAGGGTACAACTTTCTGTAAATAGTAGAAGACAACCGATGCCACTTGTTCTTGATGGTAAACACTCCCAATCTTGCCCGGCTAAACGTCCGTTCCATTCTCATTCTCCCATTACATCCCCATGAAATGGTTGGCCTTATATTTCCCACTTGTATACACAGTATATGTATGTGTAGAATCTGGTTATTGCAATGCAGTATATTTATTCATCTATTTATTTATCTACAGTATATATACACATTTATTTATGAAGCCACTACCAATCAGAGTATCATCCATTCTAATGGGTAAGTATCTTCAGAATATAATGGTGAGAATCAGTGAGAAGGAGAATAATCAGAGATCATCAGAGTATAATCCAATCAGAGTGCAGTGGTGAGAATCACTCACGGATTGTCATGGATTATGATAATAAAGTTCCTTGAATGGGGGTACCCCAACAGCTGGATGGTTTTTTTTGATGGAACATCCCGAAAAAGCACCCATGACTTAGGACACCTCCATACGTATTTGGGAATGGTTGGAATCCCACCAACAAAAAAAAGGGTGAGTCATCGGAACTCTCCAACAGTGAGATGAACTCTCCAACGCACGTGGTGGAACTAACCACGTCAGCTACATCCATCCAATCCCCTCCAGGAACTTGAGCCTCCGCCTCTACGAGCGTCACCTGGTGGCCTGCCTCGCGCCTTGGCTCGTGGCAACGTCACGTTGCGGATTTGGTGGTGAGTTGGTTGGAAAACCTTGGCAAAAACTGCCATTGATTTCGCTTGAAGCCCTGTTCTGGGCAATACTGGTAGTTCGTTGATGAATAGATGGGTATGGATCCAAATTTAAGGCGAGGTTACAGATTTTTTTTTTTCGTATTATTGAATTATCCAGTTTTCTCTGACCTATATACTCGATATGTGGGGTTGTACAAAGATGTACAAAGTGGTTTCACTGCGAGATTTATAGTCAAACCGATTTGAATTACTATGTAGGGGACGGCAGACCACAACCAACTGCCATTTGGTTTTGTGCTAGTAGAACCATATGCCTGGTTTAATTGGTATGGCCTCGCAAACGTTCTTCATGCACCTGTTGGGTTCTACTTGGTGTAGGTGGGATTTCTATTGTCACCTGCGTTTGGAACCATACCAGTCGGGCAGTTCTCAAATGGATGTTTTTCGAAACAACAGTAGTGGCATTTCTGGGTTTCTGGGGTATAAATCGGGGAATACCAATGTTAGCAGGAAACAAATCTGCTTGAGGACAATGTTTCTTCGCAGGGAATCACCATCATAATGTGAAGATCTCATGGAAGGTTTGTGAAGGGACGAATTTGACAGGTTGCTTAATCATTTGGATGTGTCTCATAATATGGTCACTTAATTGGGAAAATGATGACAGATTACGGGATCTTGAGGTACCCTATTTTCGTGCGAATCCATTTGACTCTGGGTACATCCAATGCCCCAAGATCCGAATGTAATTTTTCCCATTGAAAAACGGCGAATTTGTAGTATACCATGGTATACTCCATTTAAATCCATTTAAGGACAAAACCATATATTGTCATTTTGGGGTATACCCCATTTATATGGCATAAAACCACATATTCTCCAGCTGCAAATGCATCCCCTTTTTTTTGGACCCCAGCAGATTCTCCCACGTTTACGGAACCTGTGATTTGAATCAGATCTGACATACTCCAAACCCCCATGAATCGCAGCTGGACAACTAAGAGCAATTGGGGATATCCCACAACTATATGTACATATCTATATATATATATACATACAAATCTTAAATCTATATACACACACAGATAGAATTACTCTATATATAGATACTTATAGCTACAAACAGTCACAGCGCAACAAATCGCCCTTCAAAGGTAACTTGCACCCTGAAAGCCCATCTGTTGAGCGCTGCCTTGCTACAGGACTGAAGAGAGGTGATCGTGCACATCCATGCTTTAGGATGCTGCGGGTAAGTTTGAATCGTGACAGTATGCCTCAAATGTCCATCAGATCTGTTGTTCCGAAGCTGCAAGCTCTGGGTTGAGTGTCACTCCAAAAAACTCAAAAAACTAAAAACATTCTAAAAACCATCAAACACCACTATTGGGACAGGGTTGATCCTCAACACATCGAGCCAGCAGCGGACGCTGGTGTACTGTCGCGACCGGGAAAACCAGCTGGTTCATCAGCGGTCAGCTGCGTGGGAATTCATCTGCTGGGCTTTCGTTCACCAGCAACGAACTGAAGTGTCATGGGTGCAACTGTGCCCGGTCAAGACATGGCTCAGCACATGACTCAGTTCGATAGCCAGGTTTACTATGTTGGTTTGTTACTAAGCAATCGTTTCAAAAAGCCCTCAGGTAGGCAGGCGAATGACATTCTGACGCCCGTCACTGTACATTGAATGTGACGGCTGCATGGGTAGCACGGATACAGTTCTGTGTTGCTACCTTTGTTCAGACCAAGGATCCACAGCAATCTTTTGCATAGATGAATGGTGTTTGTTCCACAATATAAGATTGATTCGAACACGTGTTGGTTGAGATTTCGGATCCTTCCGTCTTGTACTAATGGACCAATGGACCACAGACCAGGCCGACCCTTCTCACACGCCCTGTCGCCTGCCCCTCGAACGCGCTGCCCAATTTGATGCGGCCATGCAGCGACCGTGGCCAAGGTGAGCTTATGACATCTCTTATGGCCCAGGGTCAAAAAGGGCGTGCGCCGTTGTAATAATAACAATGTATGTATGTGTATATATATATATATATACATATGTATACACATATACATCAGAAATTAATAACCATGTAGAACCCATGTATATCCTATATGTAGCCCATGTGTGACCCATATACAAATATGTATATATATATATTTATACATGTCAATGTATATATATATATATACATATACACATATTTACATACACATAATTTGGACCACAAGTTTTCACATAATTCAGATCCTAGCAAACATAATTTTTGGTGGATTTTGGTCTCAGGATTTTCGTGTATATATATATATATACTCTATATCTATTTTTTGTATCTGAGTTGGAATCATGCCCATCCATGGATGCATACCATTTTGAACCATTCGACTCCATGGACTTCCAAGCTGTCGAAAATGCTTTGACTGGAGGCGTCTCCATCCCCCAGACACCTTGCATGAGGAGTAAAGTTGTTGGTCAATCATAATTTTGCCTACGAATTTGCCATGAATTGGCTAATTGAGGTATACCTCTGAATATTGCTACCACAGCGGCGACAATTCCCCTGAATTGCGGAGGCCAAGAATGGCTATGAAAGCAATGTCACGGCCGTTCTGGAGCATCTGGGGGCGCCCTCAGTTGCAGGGATCCCTTGTTTCCATCACCTGGGATAATGATCCTCCCATTTGGGGTGTTACTGGGACCTGAAAGAATTACAATACTCGGTCCGTAACCCCTTATGGCGAGGTATATTTCATGGGTTATGGTTAGTTCACCCACAAAAACTCACCAAGTAGCCAAGTTTGGTGCCAAAATATCGCCCATCTTAGTAGATTTCCATGTGAATCCACAGATTTCTCACCAGGAGCAATCCTGGCCCTCAAATGCACAGCTCGCCTTGAAAGTCTCCCACTTAGAGGTCGAACACTTGGGGGCGGCAGGGGTCAGGTGCTAAGGCTGTGGGTGCTTTTGTAGCCCTGGGCAATACCAAATATACATATGATGACCTACGCATGAAAAAGTGCATATTGATCGACATGTATAGATACTGTATATCTATGCATATATATATATATAGTGCATATATGTATGTGCTACTTAATGTACTTCTGTAACTTATGTACATGTATACTGGATATAGGTTGACAATCGATAGATAGATGGATAAACAGATGGACCGACAGACCGACGGACGGACGGACGGACTGATGGATAACAATATGTACAACGGTTGGACAAGGCGGCCGGGCGATTGGTACACATGAAAACCTACTTGATGGAACCGTCAAAAGTACACTCTTCATTTATTTTGCAGCCTCCAGCACCTCCAAGTTTCAAAGCACCCTCCAAATGTTATTTTTAGTTTGGCTCACAAGGGAGTATCGAAGGACTCGAAGGACTTCGTTGACCGGCTGGTCACTTTTTTGTAGTCAACTTCGTCAGATTTTGGGGTCATCCTTTTCTTTCTGTGTTTGTTTGTTCTGCTGGTTGATTCAGGTGGAGATTCGCAATTCTGTCTGATTCGGTGATTTCCATTCTATGAACTTTCATCATGGCGCCTGATGATCCCAATAGACTGCCGGATATCCCAGAATTGCATGAGGAGAAATGCTAAAAAAAAACAGGAAACCCCTATGAAAACCTCATCTTTGGAAGCTAGATCCAGGGGGGTTGTATAGGTTTTCCCTTCAACCAACACAGTTTTGTCACATTTTGAGGGCCTTTGGAGGGGCCAAAACTTCCTCGGCGCCACCAGGCAGATGTGCAGCAACTTCGGACCCGGAAGGAGGAGTTGGAACGGGAAAACCAGGCCGAAGCCGATGCCGGGCTGTGGGAGAAAGTTGATCCCAGTGAGCTCTGTGGTGATGCTCCTATGTTACCATAGCAAAAAAGCGTCCCAGTTTTTGGAATCGCCAAGTTGGTGCAAATAACTGGCTGAATTCTATGATTTGTGGGAATAACTCTAGTGGGATGAGTTTAAAAACTTGGAAGTACTAGGCGCGCATCGTTGCGGCCGCCATAAATGGTTTGTGACACTTGTTAGCAGTATCGGGTACCAGCGACTGGACGATGTTGTAACCCCATGTGAATCGTTTGTCGGGACACAGGCATTCTTATGGCTTGGATTCATGGTGGTCAGTTGAGCGTTTTTAATCATTTCTGTGGCACAGATAAGAAAGGGATCCCAGACTGAAGGGTTGGATCACCCAAGTACAAACGATTCTACATTGTATCTACACTGCATCTACACTCTAGTTGCTTCGATATTCCCCTCATCAATCTTATAGATTTCGATGGTCTGAGTTTTTGTGTATTATATCATATTATATCCACATGTTTGTTCGAGTTCTAGCCCGTCTTTTCTTAATGTGGTCTGCTCCATTTTGGTTGCTGAAATACCAATCTTTGGAATGCTCTCCAAGGAAATTCGACAAGACACTGGTGAGTCGTACCCTGGTTTACCATCCAAATATCAGAATTTCCTCTAACCTTGCCGGAAAAAGAACCACGATTTGTCGTGGAGGATGCAATCCAATCTTTGCAAGAGATCCTGAAAGTCCAATCCATGAAAAAAATCATTTAACCGACATGTCATAGATTTTGCTGGTTAAGTTACTGTAAGCCCCCGAACTAACATGGACCCTGAGAATAGCCAGTTTTTAGAGGAAAGTAGTCTTCGAAACCTTATTTGATGGAGTCCTTCTGAAAGATGGTAGTTTGCTGTTGTAATTTGGTAGTTGAGAAAAAGCTGGACGTGAATGCCGTCCTGGAGCTAGCTTAACAGTGCCATGAATGGATTGCCAATGATGGCTTCTAGACGGTCATTCACCTTTTGGATTGTGATATCATTGCAACCTTTATCACGATTTGTAGCCAAATGGTTGTAACCACATGTAAGCAATAGACTCTCTTTGTGTCATTCACCATCATTGCAATCAATGATGTCTGAATCCATGAGATCACCGTTCTGCCAAGCCTGGTACGAGACCTGTGACATGTCAAGCACAAGCACGAAATAGATCTAAAATGATCTAAATAGTAAGAGTACATCATAAATTGCAAGTGTTCTTCTGATTGCAGGTTTGCTGCGAACTCATTCACTCATTCACAGTCTCGTGAAAATCAGCAATGCATGGGGTGAAGTTCTGGGTGAAGTTGCTGTGAACTTGGAATGGGCTCATAACCAGAGCCCCAGGGACCGCATGTCCAGGAGAGGAAACCACCAAGAATCTACTTCAGCAGGGTCTATGTTAGGTGTACCATCCCCATTTTTGATGATCAACCATTCAAATTCAAATTCCTCTGATCACATCTCATTTCTGATGGTTCGGTCAGTTGATTTTTTTGGTTACTTTCAATATAGCCATGAGTCAAAAACCCTGACTCGACTCAAAACCCGCTGGGATAGCTGGGCTGGATGTCCCCCCAGTGGAAATGTCATAGGTAACTTGACCAATCCCCATATCCTCTGGTAAACGTTTACATAACTATGGAAAATCACCATTTTTTTAATGGGAAAATCAACTATAAATAGCCATTTTCAATAGCTACGTTAGATTACCAGAGGCTATCTTTGCTGATTCTTCCCATTTCTTCACTATGCCTGGTGGTTACACTTTGCCCCTCCAGGCGCTCGCGAGCGCCGCGGCGGCTGGACCCGGCCTGGAACTGAAGCTGTCGGAGCTGCAGGCAGCTGTTGGGTCCAAGGCATAGCTAAAGATAGCTATGGCCCTGGCTATGGAAAGCTATGGAAAATGGCCCATTGATAGATGATTTCCTTCTTGAACGGATGATTTTTCATAGCTATGTTAAATTGCCAGAGGATTTTTTTCCTGGGCGGAACTTTGAGAAACAACGGGGTTCACCATGGTGTGATCAGTAAGAATTGTGGGTATTCACGATTTTGGACAAAATGTTGGGGACCGTTTTGACGTTAACCAAGGAGCCTTCACCGTTAAACATTGGGTTTCATAGGGATTGAATTAACAACAATGACGCACTTTGGAAACAACATTTTTGGGGAATTGCAGCAGCAAAGATTGGAAAAAAACGAGGGACCAGCACAAATTGAAGATAAGTGCAGACAGTCAGAAATTGAAAGCAACGCGACGTACCGAGGCGTTGGGGTTGAACACGGTTGAATCAGCAACGCGATGGATATTCACCAACAAGAATGGATTCAACCACCAAACATGGGTAAACATCAGCAAAACACAAATATCGGGATTTAACCAGAAACCATAAAAGCACATGTGTCTAATGCATGGAGATCTTGGACAAGAGCGAGCAAACGTTTTTGAGTTTCAGGATTGATTGACGAGCAATCAATTGAAATTCGATCATCAGAAAATCAGTTTATTTTTGGTCTTACCAATTCCAGGATGGATATGAACATATACTGACCATGGAAACGTGGGAATCAAACTGACAAGTGTGGAAATGTAAATCAGATAAGGGTAGAAACACATAGGTAAAATCTGGTCTTTATCCACAAAAGTGTTTGGCGAAGGAGTACCACCTGTTCAAACACCAAGAGGTACATGGAAATGGGTCAAAACCCTTTGATTTGCCAATTGAATTGGGGGATAAATACAACAATCAACTATGATGCGAAACCAGGGGAGCCTGCGAGCAGACACATTGCTCAGCAAAATGCATTGCAAAAAATCATGCGGTACTCTGGAGGTGAAGATTGTATATGGTCACAGTCGAAAATCAGCAAGAGCCGGGAATTGCTATTGGGTGTGTCTGAACATGAGGTATATACCCCCAAAATTGCAATTCCAGCAGGGAAAATTGGTGATTATCCATCAATTTGGGGAGTATCCTGCTGTCAGACAAACCCGCCGGGAGTGTTTTCCCATGGTTTTTGCTTCCTGGAGGTGTTGAAGATAGGGCCGATTCGACAACAAACCCAACAAGACAGCCACTTAAATGGAAGATTAACATAGATGAACCATTTATTTCCAGATTTTCAGGATTCTTCAACCAACAAACATATACAAGAAATTGGATAAGATGGGATAAGATATGGGTACTTCCCCGTCTTTCCCTTTTTTAAGAATTCCCAGTTGCCCTGGTCCTTTTCCCACCCCGTTGCTGCGGAGGCCGAACTCCTGAAACTCCGAACGAGAAACGAAGAGCTCGAGCGTGAAAAGGAGTGTTTTTTGTGGGCCGGGCCGGAGGTCTCAGGATTTCATTGGGGTTATGGCTGTTTTAGGGCCATTTTATGGCTATTCAATGGGATAGAAATCCCCGTGTTTTTGTTCTTTTTTCTGGGAGGATTGCCAATCATTTTTTCAAGAGGTCAACAAAGCTAGGAATGGTTGTTCAAACCCTAGACAGGTGGTGTGTTGAAACCAGTCACCGATGACCTGCTACACAGGAGGTATCCAATAGTGGCCTCGCCGAGAAACTCGCAGACTGTGAGGCGCAAATCTGTGCCAGATGGGCGGTTTTCATCCATGCCCATCTGACAATCAACTGGGTTTCTCCAAAATATAGTGTATATATACATATAGTGTATATAGGTATATACTGATATATGTATATATGTATATGTATATATATATATACATGTGTATATGTATATACGTATATATGTATATATGTATATATGTGTATATGTATATATGTATATATGTATATATGTATATATGTATATATGTATTTATATGGATATACATATATAGACATCATATAATCATGTATATATGTATATGTAGGTGTGTGTGTGTAAATAAATATATATATACATATACACACGTATGTAAAAACCATTTGATGACAGCGATTCTGGCAATCTGGCAACAACTGCGGCCCGAAAGAAAGCTCTTACAAAGATGCTGGTCTGGTGCTGCATTAAACCTTTTAATGTTCGGTTGGTGCCAACAATTTCAATTCGCACCACTAGTGCACATTGATATGCCCGTTTGAAAAAAGGGCTAAAGTTCTCGATGACACTACAGAAAGAGCCTGTGAGAAAGGATTTTGCAGAAGTTGGGAAATCCTGTCAGATTGAGTTTCTGTGGCCGGAAAACACACCAAAATCCAATATTTTGGGGAACCTCGAAATGACAGCAACCACATCCAGTTTCCAGGGATCCCAAATGCGATCAATTTCGGAGGCGGCTCGTGAAAAGTTGGAGGACGTCCCGATGGTGCCCCTGCTGAGGTCTCTGGAATCTTAATGGAAAATCCCACAGATTAGTTTATACATTGGTTTACATCATTAATCTCTGTTATCTACATTCCTGTTTACATCATTTAATGTATATATAATTATGTATATATATATTTCATATATCCATAGATTTTCCAGAATTGCTATGATCAATCCCTATCAATCCCTCTCAAAAAGGCCTTGCTGCCAGTCATCCAGGAGGAGTGCAGACAGCATCTGGCGGAATCCGAACGCCGGGCCGAGTTGGAGAAACAGCAGGCACAGTTGCGGCACAGTTGAGGAGTAGCAAGAGGATTTTGGGCGTTTTGGGGTGGGGTACTGGAATTTTGGACATGGTTTCGCATGATCCACCAACTTTCAAACGCGCACAAATTCATGAAGAACAGATCACTGGATCTCAACATACCTCTACTGGTATGCGATCTGTTTGATGTTTTTCACGCCTTCAAACTGCGACCTAGAGTGGTTATTCTATGACACCCTACGACAATGATTTGCCAAATACCTTCCAAGGACCTTGGATCCTCAAAAGTTGCCAATCTACCAATCCCTACAGATTGGTCGGTTCAATAGACCCTGTCAGTGGGTGACACATTGATACGTGCCAAACCCAAAAATCAACAATCCACATAAAATATTACTACAAATGGATACAAGTGGGTGGTAACCATAATACCCAAATAGCAGGGTTAGGGCGGATTACCACATTATAATCATTCTATCTATTGATTGATTGGTATATCCCATAGATGGATTATAGTAACAATCCCTCGCGTAGATTGATTGTTTGTAAACACACCATTCTCAATCCCCATTGTCGATGTCAAGGTAATATAAATGCTTTTGCACAATCCGTACTATCAATCCCCTATCAATGCCCTATTGTAGCACCCCCTAACCGATAGTACTTCGTACTTCGCCCTCCCAAAATAGAACAGTCCCAAATTTTTGGACACTGAAGTTTTTCTATCTTTTTAAGGGGATTACATGGGATTACTATGTATATAGCAACCCCCAAGAAGATAGAAAAGGGTTTGCAGGATGGTGTAGATGATACTTACCAGACATTTCTAGGTTTCCCACTTTTCTATCTCTTTTGGGATTGCTATGTAATATGATCTAAAACCGTCCCCCAATGCCTGGCTTGAGCCGTTCTTCACCATTGATCCATCAGGCGGACGTGGCGCGCTCTTTCCAGGAGCTGCAAAACGTGGTGTCGCAGCTCCTGCCGTGGCTGTCGGAGGCGGTGGTACTGCAACACTTTCGCCATTTATTTATTTCTTTATTTTATTTTTTATTATTTACGTATGTATATATATATATATTTTAATATACATGTGTACAGGTACATGTATTTGTATGTGTACATATTGTGTGTATTTGTATATTGAAATTGTGTGTATTTATTATGTACAGTATATGGCGCGTAGGTCTTTCCGGTATCCTGACAACAGGGACCCCCCAAACTAGTTATGTTTGGTTTCTAAACCCGATCAACTAGTTCTTATATCTACCATAAATCCGTTAAGTTAGTTGACCTACTGAACTAAACCAACTTAGCCAACGATTTGGCCCCCGCCATCTTGTAGTAACTTCCATATATCACCGTTCTAATCACCATGTTTATAGTTTATTGCGTAAACATGATAAAACCAAACTTTTCATTCAATTTCCCTTTTGTTGGTTGCTTAAAACGCCAACTTTCATCCATTTTCCCATGTCTCCCCGTCAACAAGCCTTTGGGCTTCGTGTTTTTTTTTTCATCTTCGCCGCAGCTCTACGACCAGCGTAGCCGCCTACTGGAAGAGAAGAGTGCTGCGGAGGATGTGCCGACCAAATTACAGCGGTGAATGGCGACATGATTTGGGATTAACCATCTAATTATATGGGATTATAGACTACTAGAGGAATTTTTAGACCCATAATTGGAACAAACAACCATCAACATGGTAAAGCAATAGTAATTAAACCATCCCCAATTTGCACATAGATGTGTGGTATAAACCATCAAAATATGGATGGCTTACGAGTCCTTTACCAAGATGATAACGGTTCGTGGGGCCGGGGACATAGTCAAGATGTAATGGGGATCTAAGGGATTGCACATGAAAATATGATGTTCAGATTTTGTTGGTTTAATATTGGCTTGACATGTTCTTCCATGCATTCATGTTGAGTGATTGGTTGCAAGATTTTTGGCTGAAGTTGATGTGGCATAGATATCTTGAATCCATCGTGTTTGCTTTGACCTCGGCTAGCCATAGACCTACACCTGGTTTAGCTGAGTGGATCCTGTTTGGCCTGGTCTGCTACATCATTGGGGTGTGCTGTGGCTGCATTGCAACTGCTTTGTGCTGCTCCAGCCGATTGCGCAGACTTCTAGTGGCCGTATTGGTGGAAGGGTACACTGCCCTGGATCGCCCCCCTCCTAGGGAGGACCGATTGGCTGGATACCGAATTCGGGCTGACTAGTGGTGTGTGGATTCACTGACTGCTGCATTATCACGCTTTGAACTTTTTGTTCCGCGTTTGCAACTTGAAGATCAGCTATCTCCATCATTCACCCCAGTCCCCATCAACCGTGGTGCACCCCTAGCCGAACACGAGGAGCAAACAAGACTAAACACATTCCAGAGGCTACCGACATCATCCCTGCAGGTGTGTGTGTGTCCCCAGTTTTGTCAATAGCTTGAACCGTAGGGCAGCTTCAGCAACTCTGACACAGCGCATCAGCAAGCCTTCAGGCTTGGTACAACTGCTCGACAAGAGTTGAGCAGGAGCCGGCCTGGCTCTATTTCTGCTTTAGATGAGCCGTGCATCGGCAAGGACTCCACCGCTGTCTGTCCGAAAGCTGAAGAGCTTGCGGCTGGCGAGTGGTGGACCAGAGTGGGAATGGTTGTCATTGCATGTAGGAGGCAGGGTGATTGCAGCTATTCCCATTTTCAAGCGGAAGGGAGGTGTGTTGTTAGCTGTCCCGGATGGGGCTCTCACAGCAGAGGAATTGGAGGTGGGAGCTGTAGGCGCAGAAATTCCAGACCTTGGTCCCACTACGGTCCTCGAAGTTTTGTTGGATTCAGACACAGAAGGCAGATCCACATCCGTCCTGGCTTTCGATGCGCCCTCGGCAATTTTTCCTCACATCAAGGTCATGGGCACAGAGCCGCGTTGGCCCGAAGACACGATTCATTTTCTGGCAGAAGGTCGCATGGTTCGACCGGATGGGGAGACTTTGTGTTCGCTGGCGCAAGCATGGGTGGAGGAAGGCTCCATTCGAGAGTCCGATCACTACATGACTGCGCTGGAGGAGGACGAGAGGCGCCCAACGGGGCTAGGAGAAGGGGGAGCTCAAGCTTTGGATGCAGTGCTGGTTCAATTGCACAACCTGGCCACGGCTGTGAACACCTTGCAGGCCGACATGGGAGAAATGAAAGCCAAGGCAGCATGTTCCAGTGCTATAGTAGGGCCGCGTCCCGATGCTTTGGGGGCTGTGGCAAAGATTGCAGGAAAGCCTCCACCAACTCGGGCAAAGGCCGCTCCTTCAGTGGCGCTTCCTGCTCTGCCAGAAGAACCAGCCATCGAGGCTCCGGGGGAGGAGGAGGAGCAAGCCGACTCAGCCAGCTTGGATCAAATGATGAAGATGGCCCTTTTGCGCATGATAGACAAAAGGGGAAAGAAATCCAAGAGAAGCAAGCTGGGTTTGGGGTTGGGAGACAGCAGCGCGTCCGAGGACGAAGAGGATCCCCTGCATCGGCTTTCTGGCGCGAAAGGAACTATGCTACAGGAACGCCTCCGCATGAGCATGGTTCAACATCCTGCAGACTATGTCCAAACCATCGAGACCCTGGCGGCAACTGCTTTGGGCCTGGCAGCTCCTGGTCCCGACACCATGGAGAAGTTCGCCAGGGAGGAACTACCCATAGGCAACGATCGCAACATGGGGTACATGGTTTGGCTCATTGTCAAAGCTGTCAGCCTATTGAGGAGTCGTCAGCACGATCAGGCACACTTGCTCCTTCTTTTGGGCCTTGCTGCCGTGGAGCAGTTCAAGCTCGACCAAAATTGGCAGAGCGCATGGAGGATGACGAACTTGCCCCTTCCTCCATTCCAGGAGTGGCGGGTGAGGGATGCCTCAATCGCCCAGCTCAGGTTGGACCATGCGCATTCAAGGTTGGTGCACAGCACATGGGCTGCTGCCATCTCAGCGAGATTGAAGGACGAGGAGGTGCTGGTGAAGAGACGAGGCCAGCCCAAAGCTTCCAATCCTCCTGCAAACCCAAGCCCCAAAGGCCCGAAAGGCAAAGGCCGGCCGGGCAGAGGAGCGGAGGCCGAAGAGATTCAGCCATGAGGCCACCCAAGTTTGATGATTGGCCGAATTTTGTTTTACATTCAGTTTTGCAAAGCAGAACTGCGTTCAGTAGATATCTTCGAGCTGGTTTAGCATTGCAAGGCCCCAATTGCCTTGGAGCCTCTGCCGAGCTTTTTCCTATCCCGGTTCCTTTTGAATGGAGCCCTGTCGTGCACCACGCCGGTTCTAGGCGCAGACGTCAGAGGTGGAAGCATAGGCGGTTTTTGGAGCTGCTAGTGAATTTGCAAATCTCGGCGTTGAATTTTTTGCATGGCAAGGAGGGGACTTGGTGTTTTGGAACCCCCCTCAATTCCCAGCAACTTATTGTGGTTGACAATTTGTTGGTTAGGGCACGCTCACTTAGCCGCCTCGATAGGACAGACTTCTTGGGGTGCGGCTCTAAGGTTGCAACTGCAGCCGATGAATTATCTGCTTTGCACGAGTTGATCCAGTCTTGCGACCATTTGCCTTATGGGGTCAACAGTCATAGTTCCTCTAAAAGGGATGTAAGTGGTCCAACCTTAGTGCAACCTACGGAAGCTGCTAAAGTAGCATTTCCATCCACCCTCCGAGGTTTTGACCCTTTGCCCTACTTGAGTGAAACATCTAAGTTGGCTTACCATAATCCTTCAAGCCTGGTTGGGTGGAGAGATGTGAAGCCTTGCCGGATGATGCCTCCTGACACCATGTCGGCGGCTGATCGCACCGAGCTTCTTGCGTTGGGACGACGATGGGATGAGGTAGATCGGCTAGTTCTTGCATTGCCTTGTGAAGTTGACATGCAGGATAGGTGCAACCTGTTTTGTATTTCTAAACCTGATGGTGAATTACGCCAGATCATAGACCGACGTCCTCGTAACGCTAGAGAACTTCCCCCTCCTGCTGATGGGCCGAAAATGGGACATCCCTCCTCTTTCTTAGGCATTGTGATTCCAGACTCTTGTAACTTGTTGGGTTCATTGGATGACCTCAGAAATTTCTATCATGAGTTTGTTGTTAGCCTGGATCGAGCTTTTTCCACGCCAGTGGGACCCATGTGGAACATCAGCGAATGGGAGGGCACCAAAGCTTTAGAGCAGCTGTTGGCACGCCATCCCAATCTCTCTGCGGACAAATTCAGCAATGTTTTGATGTGCTTTAGTGGTCTCTCGATGGGGGACCACTGGGCACCACTAATTGCTCAGGAATCGCATGAACGTTTGCTGCAGAGCTTTGGTGCATTGAACTGCAACGAACACTTAAGGTTTGGGGAGGTATTGCCTAGGGCTGGTGATGGTCATTTTTCTGGGGTTTGTGTGGATGACAAAGTGAACATGCAGTTTGTCCCCAAAAGTTCCCCTGATGTTCCATTGAGAGACACCATGGCTTGCACGCAAGCAGACCAAGCGTATGCCTCAGCTGGACTTACTTATCACCCAAAGAAGCGGGTCAGGCGAGCCACCGTTTTTCAAGCCTGGGGCGCTGAAGTTGAAGGTGTTGAAGGGCTGCTAGGCGCCAAGAGGAGCAGAATAGCATCCCTTTCCTGTGTCACGGCCCTGTCTGCGAAGTCTCAAGTCCTATCGCGGCACTTATTGGAAGTCTTGTTGGGATGTTGGGCTTTTGTGTTTCAATTTAGGAGACCTTTGTTTTCTATTGTTCATCAGCTGTATCATGTCACCTCTCCTGATGGCTTGGTAGGCTCCCCTTTCAGATTACCCAAAAAAAGCCCAGCAAGAGCTCCAGATACTTTCTATTTTGGGTGCAACAGCGATCACCTCTATGAGGGCTCCGGTTAGTGGCTCTTTGTTTGGCACAGATGCTTCCCCTGATGGAGCTGGTCTGATAGGCTGTTTTGTAGGTCAAGAGGTAGCCGCCGAACTTTTCAGGAGATGTGATAGTAGGGGTTTCCACACCAGGTTGTTATCCCCTATTGAAGCTCATTTCCATGAGAAAGGCGTTGTTGGTGCTGATATGGAAGCCTCAAATGACCTTCATGTAGACCAGCCTAATGTCCCTGTTGCCGAAATGAATGATGAGAGTCCAGCCGTTGAGCCGCTCTTAGTTCCGGAGTCACTATGTGGAACGGTTAGCTCAAAAGACCCACAGTTGCTGAAGATTGCTCAGAAGTTGCAAGCCTCCTCAAGGTCACCCCTGGGGCCCCCTCTGCAATTAAGATTTGATTTCGTTGAAATTTTTGCAGGGTGTTCTCGCATGACCAAAGCTTTCGCTGATTCGGGTTATGTGGTGGGGCCCCCCATTGAACTTAACTGCGGGTGGGATGTCCTTGAGCCTGAGTTGCTGCATTTTCTGTTGGGCATGTGTATGACAGGGCGTATAGCCATTTTATGGTTAGGTCCACCCGGTACGTCCTTTTCTTTGGCTAGAAACCCAAAGTTGCGCAGCATTCAAGAACCTTTGGGATTTGACCTTTTAAATTTGGACACGCTGTTGGGTAATCTGCTCATGCATTTGTCCCTGTTGTTCTGGTTGGTTCAATATTGGGTTGGGAACATTGCAATGTTGGAAACACCTTGGGGGGCCTTCACAAGACATCTTCCTTGGTGGAAGTATTGTGTTGATTTGGGCGCCACAGAAATCCATGTTGACCAGTGTCAGTTTGGCACCCCATATAAAAAGGGAACCCGTATTCTTGCAACCCATGAAGCTTTGGGCAAACTTACTAGGGTCTGTAAAGGAGGGCATGATCATGCACACTTGGAGGGTTCTAGGGCTATCAAGGCGGCCGCATATCCTTTTTCCATGTGTAAGGCAGTTGCATCCATGATCAAAAAGTTTGCGGTTCCTAGGTCTAAGCATCGGGGTTTGGGTGCCTTAAACACTTGCAAGAATGACATCAAGGGCAAGCTAGGCCCATGCCCACATGTACCACCCAATTCTTCTTCTGACCACGATTTTTCCCCACCTAGTTTGAAAGACCCCAAGGGGTCTCGCCGATTTGTTAGCCACCTGTGGTCCACCCATTTGTCAGAAAGCCTCCCCTGGAAGATTGTAGGGAAGTACAAATTCAAGAAAACGGGGCACATAAATGTATTGGAGTGTCATGCCAGAAAAACCCTCGCTTTGCGGTTACCACCAAAACATCGGTATGTAGTTTTTCAAGACTCCATGGTAAGTTTGGGGGCAGGCGCAAAGGGGCGTAGCAGCAGTGAATCCTTGAATAGGGTCTTGACCCAAGAAATGACTGTGATGGTTGCTAAGGATATCTATTTTGGGGGAATCCATGCACCTACATGGGCTCTAAGGGCGGATGATCCTTCACGAAGTAGAAAACTTTCTGAGCCTAGGGTTCCTTTACCATCTTGGTTGCTGATGCTACGTCAGGGTTTGAGAGATGAGGCTCAAGACCTCCTCGATGAGTGCTCAGGGACCGCACGTTCGCTGGGGCGATGGCTGCTTTTTGGGGCAGCGGCTGTTCTGGCTGGTGTTGGTGGCCACGATTCCATTAGCAGTTGGGCCAAGACCTCCTGCTCCACGGGACCGCTCGGATCTGATCAAAGGGCGGGTGACTGCTCAAACCGCATCCATTCGCCAGACTTTGCTGCAAGAGTTCGTGGAGTGGCTTCAACAACAAGATCCCCATCTGCCAGAATTGAAAGAGGTTGCCAGAAATTCTCCGATAGTAGTGGTGGAATGGCTGGAGGAGTATGGGAAACATCTCTACGAGATCAATGCGAGTCGGAGGAACTTTGCCGAGACCATCAACATGGTTCAGCAGCTTTTCCCCTACTTGAGACCTATGCTGGCTGGACCATGGCAATTAGTCACCACTTGGGAGAGCCTTCATCCATCACAACTTCACCCTCCATTACCATTTCCTTTGCTGCAGGCCATGGTAGCGGTGGCGGTGAGTTGGCGTTGGATTCGGGCAGCCTTGATGTTGTTGCTAGGCTTTTTCGGTTTGCTGAGACCTGCAGAAGCATGCTCGCTCAAAGTAGAAGACTGCATCCGCAGTACCGAGACTGGCTGTCCAGGCGCGATTTTCTTGAAGCTGGTAGAAACCAAGTCACGAACCAGAGGAGCGTGGCATCAGTCCGTGCGAGTCGACGAGCCGTTCGTGATAGCTTTTTTAGACAAGTGTTTGGCAACCATGCATCCCAAAGAGAGGATTTGGCCGCATACGGTCAGCCTGTTTAGAACTCGGTTTGCGCAGTTGCTGGAACGAGCCTGTGGGCAAAGCAAGCTGTGTTTACCTTAAAGTTTAAGGCCTGGTGGAGCAACTTTTTTCTTTAGGCAGTGGAATGAGGATATCCCTAGATTGCAATGGAGAGGACGGTGGCTTCATTTGAAAACAGTGCTCCACTATGTTCAGGAGCTAGGTTCCATCAACGTTATTTCCCAATTATCGTCGTCCCAAAAGCGTAAAGTGTTTCAATTGGCACAGCTGTGCCAAGCTTGTCTTGCCGAGGTGCGGGTGGCACAAGACATGTTTTCTCTCACTTTTGCTGTCTTTGCTGAAGCTGAAGGGTCCTAATAACCATTTGTGATGATTACACCCCCTGGAATCCCCTATACCCTTCCCCCCCGATTCTAGGGGTTGGGATATGGCCAATTTGGTGGGTAGTTTCAATTGCGAAAGCTTTCCCGATACCCACTTTGGATAATGGACCCTTCATGCACCAGCTTGAAAAAATGGCGGCTTGAAAGAGAGAAACCTGCATGCATGTTCTTCCATGCATTCATGTTGAGTGATTGGTTGCAAGATTTTTGGCTGCCTCCACCGCCCCTGCCACCTATGGCCAATTTGGTGGGTAGTTTCAATTGCGAAACCTGCATGCATGTCTAATCATCGAAGATTGAATTTATTTGTATGTGTTTTCTTGCTAAATCAGGACATGGGGTATCCCACAAGCACTTTTGATTGGGGAATCACATTTTATAAACGGGCGGTAAAAAACTTGAGTTCTCCGCCCACCAACTGCGGACAGTGAAGGTTAATAGGGGGTCAATGGGGATGCCCCAAAATTGCCGTCAAATAATGGGGAAAACGATCAACCATGGGAGTCTGAGAAATCCTGATTTCAGACAAGTCCGTGTCAACCCTGGATTGATGACCTTGTGCGTTTTCTTAAAGCGTGGATTGCATGTGAGTAGCAAAGGAATGCAGGTTTTGGAGCTAACCTATGAAACTAATTGATCAAGTGGGTTCACATTGCCCCGAACTGCGAGGGCTTCACCACGAAAAGATTTACCAATCTAGGTGAATTGGGGTCAGTATTGGGTTTCTAACAGACCTGGGGGCAAACTGATCAACGAAAGTCAAGATTCATGGGGATTTGACATGATCTGACCATCTGAATATATGGTTGAAATAGCCATCATCATCAAACTATATCATAATATATCTATGTATGAAATACAGGGTTGAAACAGCCATCAACAATCAGCAAATATCTATGACATGACCCAGCGACTGGCCTTTCTGGCACTGCCATCACAGTCGGGTGGCGATGACATGTATACGTGGATTACAACCATGGTTGCAGATCAGTTGCTGAGTGGGATTTGGAGATTTGACACCATTCGACATTATTTTACCAACACAAAGTGAAAGATGAGACCAGACATGTTATGATCTCACCACTCAAATGAATGAGTAATTACTACCAACCCTGAATTCATACCTGCTTGATTCATCATTTGGGTCCAGCCACAAAAAGTGATTTCAACTGCCAGGCAAAGTGGTACCTCCCCCATTTCATCAACAGACCAAGGTGCCCAGTCATTAATTCCCGACCCCCTCACCTCCCAACCCTGACAGCTACAAACACCATCCGGAGGCCACATGACCTCCCTCAGCTGTGTCCAAACATGGGGCACTTTTCATCAGGAACATGATGACACACACAGGAACGGCCCTCAGTTGCAAGTTTTATTATAAACCCATCATGCCATACCAATCTAACCCAATCTAACTATAAAAGCACCCCCCAAAAAGATAGAAAAGTAAAATCCGGCCAAAATAGCGGAGAATTGTACTCTTCTATCATTTTGGGGCTTACTATAGACATATCCATTTCAAACCACCCCAGGAGTCCGCTACAAAGTTGAAGTCCGAGTTGGTCCGTTGGCGGCTCCTTTGGACCGTTCCCTGGCGGCACAGATCGGCGGTGCCCTTTTTTTGGGGCCGAGAGCTTTCGACGTCCGGCCCGAAAGTGGCCATTTCAGGAAGGGGCAATGATGATAGGCGACTGAAGTTTGGGGTAGCACAGTGAATGGGATGGGGGGAAATAATGCCCAGCTTAGAATTACTCACATTTTAGACATATTCATGGATATTCTGGATTCGCGCATATGACTGCAGATCCAAGCCGGCAGAGAATTGCATTTCTTTCTAATGCCTGTGTAGGTACGTAAATATATGTTGTTTGAGTGTGTTTGAGTCAGATATTTAGGTGCACATCTTGGCGTACACATATGATCATATGTGCACGCATACAAAAGGAAACCCCGATTATTTGGTAATGTACGTAGCATATGCGTGTGTACATATATATGTAAATATCGCCATGTTCATTTACAAAAGTTTGTGTTCTCGCACACATGTCTACATACCCTCATAATCTATATATATAGTTATAGTTATATATACAACTATATATATAATATAAAGATTATGCACATACTATATCTATATTGTATAAGTACACATCTATTCCCACCATGATATCTATATGCTCATCTCCATTTCACCAGGGCTGTTTTACCCGAGGCCCCAAGCACCTTGGTGGAGGATGGCTCCGCTGCCCGGCAGCAGCTAATTTCGGCATCAACGTATGGGGATGTATTACCCTCTGGTAAACACACAAAAAACTATGGAGCATCACCATTTTTTAATGGGAAACTCAACTATAAATGGCCATTTTCAATAGCAAACTGTTCGTTTGCCAGAGGGTAACTGAGACAGGATGGTTTTTGTTGATGATTAGTTCGGGGACAAAACCAATCGATTGGGGAGAAAAAAATCAACCTACAAATGAGGAATGCCGTTCGAAAAGGAAAAACAAACAGTACAAGAGGACCACACAGGGAATTGAACACTGCTCAATTACCCATAAAGGGGGTGTAAACCATAAAAAGATGGTGGAAATAATGGGACATGAAATAAATGCGATATAGATACATAATGGGACATACAACTCGCATAACAGGATAATCGGACTGTAAAGAGTAACATCTGACAGTAATATAATGTGGATTTCACCACAAAATTAAGGGATATAGTGGTATATGTATACACACACATACATATATATATATACTGTACATATATGCGTACCTCTACAGATACAAACACAACCAACAATTTCACACAATAACATATAGATATGGAGAACGCAACATGAATGAAAGTAGATCATTTTCCGAACGGGACACCTTGTTTTCCAGATCGTTTTTATAGTTTGCTGGAGAAGAGCCATCAAAAAAATGGGGGCAACTGTGGTTACCGGTTAGCCAACACATGCCAACACAATGGTGATACCCTCCGGCAATCAAACATGGTTTGCTGGAAAATCCATCATTTATGGATTATTTTCCCATTAACGCCTCCATGTGTAGGAGAGTTCCCAGCCACGTTTGATTACCTGTGGGTATCATCACAAGTAATTCGCAAATGATGGCACTACCAAACCACCAGTTTGACCTTGAGACTGACCCGTCTCGAGACGCTCTAACATTTACCCTAGGGTAAACGTTTACAAAACGATGTGGAAAAATCAGTGTTTTCCCAGGGTAATGGTTTGCCACATCAATGTTTACAGGAGAGCATATGTTTACGTGAAGTTGAACACTTGCTTGTTTTGGATTCCGGTGCAAATTTCAAGTTTCCATGAGAAAACTCAAGGTACCCACCCGTAATCAAACGTGCCAATGGAAATTCCCGTCTAAATGGAAGTTTCAGTGGGAAGATCATCGAACGAAATAGTTTTTTTTTCAGCAAGCCATGTTTGATTACCGCAGGGTCTTCCCATTAACGTCCCCATTTTGTGGGTTAAATCCCTATCAATCACCATAAAATCCCATGAGTATATCATTAATATCCATTATTGTTGGTTATATACCTGTTATTGACCACTATTCATCATGATTAAGTATAATTCACCATAGTTAACCATTATGAACATTTTATGAACCATCACTAATCATAAAATATACCATCTTGGTGGCCTTGGCACCACTTTGCTCACCTTCTCCGAGGCCATGCGTGCCACACGTGCCAACCACTCGCCCGCCAATGGCGCGCGACGAGGCGGGAGCCGAACCTAACAGTGGCCACATTTGGAAATGGGAAAACCATAAGAAATTGGTGATTTATTGATGATCTAACTATGAAAAATGGGGGATTTCACCAAGAAAAATGGTGATGTCTTGGGATCTAACAATGAAATTTGCGGATTTAACCAACAAGAATAGGGTTATCATGTGGAATGTATTACAATCCAGTTGTGTATGGGATAATCCCAATCCTGGGGGCTTGCTAATCAGGGGCCACTTGAAGACTGAGCAGCGCTCTCAGCCTCAGTTGGTTGATAATTGTATGCAAATTCAACCTCTTAAAGGTGAATGGCTACCCCCAAGCCTGTAAGATTGCAGAACAAATAAGATCTTGTGATCCGCCCCTTCTCAAAAAGTGGTCTCTTTTGTGGTTGCTTCTAGGAGTCACACTTCTCCGTTGTTTAAACAATGACGGTTCAAACATTTGTCTAGTTTTTATTATATCTCAAAATATTTGATGAGTTTATATTCGGAACAAAGAACAACGCCAGAGTCATCCAAGTTTCAGGTGTCATCTCCCCAAAACCACTGGATGTCTTCGAAAAGCAGCTACTTCCCCAAAAAAATGATGTTTCATCATGCTTCATCATCATTTTTCCCCCAATGAATGGTTTCATCATCATTTTTCGGATTTCAGATCCCATTTTTCACCCTTTCCCAGCGAACTGCACCGAGCTTCGCTCGGTCCACCCCTCCGAGGCCCCACGCGGGCGTCGTCGCTGTCCGCCACGAAGCGCGCGGCGGAGGTCTATGGCCGCGACTTGCACCGCCGGCCAAGCCCCTGTCGGCTTAGGCGGGAAAACAAAGGGCGCCCCTAGTTGCCGATTGTTTCTGGTTGAAGCATATTCAAGTAACAAATTTATGATGATGTAGAGTTGAAATTTGATGGGTAACATGCCGACTTATATCTGTCAGGCACCAGCTTGTAGATCGCGGTTAGGACTGGGGAACTATTTCCCAAAGGGAGGAAGCTTGATGGTGAAGTATTGTATCCATTTTACAGATAGTATTCATCTCCCCGCACCTCTTTCCTCTCGTGCGAAGTTCCCTGGTGTCAGTACAATACATCTTCACAAATCTGCTTAGGATACCTAGGATTGGAGCAAACAGCAGATTGGAGGAAACATTGGGATTCGATCCATGATCAAACCAACAAACACCCGAGATGGCCTATACAGGGCCCTTAGTGTTGAACGTTGTTTAGCTGCTTCCTAACCATTAAAACTGGCTCATACCGCTCCTTTCCAGATGTTTGTTGGGATATCTGTGTTGGCTTTGCAGAAATTGGCCCAAAAGCGCATTTTTGTTGCTTAAGCCCACCTTTTGTATAGTTAGATCCCAATAAATCACTATTTTTGGTGGTTAAATCCCCATTATATCCCACTCACTGGGATTTTTGCTGCAGGTGCAGGGCTGAGGAGGAGAAGTCCAAAGTGCCACCAGGACCGGGAAAAGCGCGGGTTTTGGATGAGCTACATATGGCTAGATGATGATTGGATATGATAAGTAAACTGTTACATCTATAGTATATGATATTTCTATATATGTACAAATAGTAAATCATTCTTCTGTTAGCGATATCTATAGTTTATGATTACATAATACTATGAACACTTACTAAACACAAAATTTTAGAATAACATATTGACAATATTTAAATTTGATGATTACTAAACACGAGCAATGATTTTGTGGGGCATTTTTGGCTCACATGTTTGAGCCACACACGCACATATGTCGAACACTTTCAGGCCCATACCACAGATTGCTGTGTGACCCGTGGTTGGGTAGGTTCACATCCCATCAAATGGCAACCTGTGGAAAGGGAGGTCTAAGGCTTTTTGGTTGAATCCTCAATTTTATGAACAAATATATCTGCACTTCTCACTGACGAAACCAACAATGTTGCTTTCGAGATCCCCATTCGAACGAAATCACTCATTTTCGTTGGTCAATATTCGTCATCGTGATCAAACACCCACCATTGTTGGCGGAATCCCAATGTTTGTTTTGGTAAATGTGTTTTTTGACCCAGCCAGATCTTTGGCAAATTTTCACGGCAGATTCAGAGTTTCCCAGCCGTATCCTTTATATACTGCAACCTACATCCCCCAGGTCCCAGAAAAGCCGTTGAATGGAAGATGATGGAAGATGTAGATGTTGGCGTTTTTGGCACCAAGTTCATGTTTGTTTCTGAAAACTTCGACCAACATATCCTAGAACCCAGGTAGGTTAGTATATCCCCAGTCTTGGTTTTTGTGGTCCAAAACCATGGTGCTGAAGTGAATAAGACCAGCTTCACCAGGACCTCACGGATTTCAGCAGCATTTTTGGTTGGTTCAAATCCACCATGTCGGCCTAAACCCCCAATCTTGGTAGGTCAACTCCTCAATTTCTACGCCAACTCCCCATTTTTGGTAGATGGATTTCTCAAAAAAATGGATAGGTCAGATTTTACAAGTTTGCTCCGTAAAATCCCCTATGGTACTGTCGCTGAACTCATGTGAACTCCCTAAGCCCCACCATGCCATCGTCGATCCGCCAGCCTTGGCAGAGCTGGAGGGTGAACTCAGGCGCTTGGCACCCACCAGTGGCGCCTCGCCATGACCGTCAGTTGGGGGATGGTCAAATGCGCTTGGTCAAGCCATAGGATTGGGAGGATTCATCATCAACAATTGGGATTTGTTGGGAATTTATTGGGATTTATTGGGGTTTATATGTGCAGGTGATTCATACCTGTTCAATAGCATTTGGTGCACATATCTTTGCGTTTGTTGCACTTTGCATTTTGGAATCTTCAATTCACAGCTGTTCCATTGGATTCAAGGGACGTTTCAGGTGGCCATAATCCTGGTGTCCAGTCCATCAGGTTATGAGCCCAAGGTGAGCTGCGTCTGATGGAGTTTCAGCATGGAAGATGGGCCACCTTGGGTGAACTAGAGGAAGGAGAAAGGCAGATGAAGCAAGCTGAGGAAAGGATGGCAAAGAAGCGAGGTGAGTTGCCGATAGAAGACAAGACTGAGGTGAAGCAGGATGAAGCCGACAGCAGTGAGGTAATTTTGGCTAGCCAAGTTGTGGTTACTAAGGAAAGCTCCGAAGGTACTCCTGGTAATAAGGTTTCAACTCCAGCATCAGTTCCAGTTGTCCAGCGACCTCATTCCTTGCCACCTACGACACCACCACCAGTCCCTCCTGAGGATTTTGTTTCAGCTGCTAAATCCACTCAGCACACCAAGGTGACACCAGAATTCGAACCAGTTCCAACCAGCACTAAGGCCCTGGGAAAACTGAGGCTGCAAACAGCGTTTCAGGCGAGCTTGGGAGAGCAGACAGAGAATCTGCTTTCAACCGGTCTGCGCCAAGGAACACTGAGGCCGCTCCTGAGGTAGCGCCTTTGTTTACTCAGGAGCAGATCAACAAACTCTGAGGCAACTCCATGATCAGGCTCCATGGCTGTATGGCCCTCGTCAGTCTGCGTTCACATACCCAGCTAGTTTTGCCACTCCAACACATCCAGCTTTTCTTGTGCAAGAGGAGTTGAATAGAGGGGGAGCACAGTCTGCACCAAGGGATCCACAGCTAGAGTACTTTCAAGATAGGTACATGCATGATCAGTTGGAGAAAGAAGAAATTCGAAAGATTTTGCAAATGCTGGTAGAGGAAAATCGCCAGTTGAAGAACAGGCTGTCAAGTTTAGAAGGAGGTAAACGGGATGGAGAAGAGCCGAAGTTTTCCACCCCTGAAGATGATGTCAAATCAGCGGAAAGTATGAAGCAGGTGATGAGTGCCTTGGAGGAAGCCGCCAAAGCAAAGGAGGCTGAAGACCCCCCGAAAGGAGGCCGAACACCCCCGAAAGCGAAAGGAGGCTGCTGAGACCCCCAAAGGCCTTGCGAAAGAAGCCGCCAAAACTAAGGAGGCTGAAGACCCCCAAAAGGAGGCTGCTGAGATCCCCAAGAAGGTTTCAGAAGGAAAGGAAGATGATCCCTTTCTCGATGCGGAGTCTGAGGAAAGCTTGTAGTCTCCCATCATGTCAGATTTGAGTCTGACGTCTGAAGAATGGTGGATGAAAATGAAAGAGGAATCTGAGAAGTGGTACCAGACCCACCTCACGATGGGGCCCGTGGATCGCATCTATCATAGTGCAACTCCTCCACTGTGCCTCCAAGAAGAGCACTGGCAGAGACTCGAACGCAGAGCCTCTACAAAGATCCTCCAATCCCTTCCAGAAGATGTTCGTGATGAACTTGTGTCAGCAAGACGGCTTTCAGTCTTTGCGTCAGGTGAATTCCTCGGGCCCTGGCCCATTGTTTGAAATGTCCTTGATACTCGTGACCTCTATCAGTGTGGATATAGCCGACGTGGTAACCGTCCGCACGGAGCCTCGATCAACCACATTTCCATCACTGTGGACGTCACTTCTCTTGACGTCTTAGTCTTCATCGGCAGAGCCAGCCTAAACGTCTTCAACTCTGTCTCTTCTATGAGATTCCGTGCCCCATCCTCACCGAGCTGGTCCAGACCCCTCTGGTCCGATCCGTCCTCACCGGCGGGCACAGGAATCTCATCTTCTTCTCTTCCTTCTTCTTGCCTATCTTCTACCGCCTCTGGCTCTTCGTCTTTTTCTGCTTCTATCTTCGGCTCATCCCCTTCTAGCGGGACATCTTTTGGTTGATCCATCATCGTGGCTCCTTTGGGAAATCTCCAAGTGAGAACACCCACAAGAAAGTATCTGGCTTAATATCCTCCTTGGTCGTATGCTGGAATCATTGGTCCTGCTGTGTCGATCGAGAGGATGCCAGCCTTGGGGAACTTGACTTTGCGGTGTGGGCTGCACTGCTGAAAAAAAAATCTTGGCATACTCGGCAGTCACGTCGGAAGGGTATGTGGTTGAATGCTATGTGCTGCTGCCATGATACAGCCTTGAGCGCCACCTCTCGACGCATGACTTGTTCTATCAGTGCACTTGCAACCATATTCATAACCCCAGGAGCCCACCTTGAATTTTTTTCGGGTTCTGAATCTTAACCACTCCTCCTTTGCGCCTCTGCCTGAAATCATCACTGACCAACTTCAAAGATCCTCCAAACGTCGTTGGCTTGGTGGTGAGTCCTCCCATTTGACCCTGTTCCAAAATTTCCTCCTGAAACTTGTACATCTCCTTCAACCTTCTTCAGTGTCCCACCAACTCACCACTTCCGAGTTGTAGGCCTTTGGTGAAGCAGGCTGCTCCATGGTGAACAGGACTTCAGGCAATCTTCTTGCCTCGGCCACAGAGGATGCCACCACGTACAAAAAGATGGTGCGCAGAGCAAGATGTCGTCATTTCGTAACATCTTCTCCTCAGCTTCTGTGATATCGGCCACACCATATTCCTTCCGTCTCCACCTTTTAATGGGTCTGGGAGCCGAATCATCTCCTGGAATTGGCTTGTGTTTCAGCATGTTGTGGTCAGCTCCTCGTTGAAAATCAATCTCCACAAGGGCATCTTCTGTGGTCCCAAGCTGATTCCACGCTTTGCGTAGTGTGAACCCTTCATCAGGCCTGCATAGATATGGGCAATCATTCCATCTCTCCTCATGCGCTTCGGTTGTCTGCGATTGGCCGGAAGATATCTGACCATTCACCCGGCTCTACTGGTAGTGCTTGTTTCAGCCATGATGGAAGCGCTGAAAAGGTTGGATGCTCTTCTATGAGCTGCTACATCCATGTCCATTCTTCTTGGAAGTCTTGCGCGGTGGATCCAATTCCCACTGCTTTCTCCTCAATCTCCTGAATCAAATCCAGGGCATCAAGCCTGGAAATCTGTGGGCATCCATTGACTTGATGCACCTTGATGGCCCCTTTGAGTGGATGTGTCAGCTCCACCTCCTCTCCTCTCCACTTGATCTCACAGCCAAGCTTCGAGGCCAACAGCCCCATTGGAACTATAGGTTCCACCTCAACGTCAGGTCCTATCATGACACTCCGTCCCATCAGCTAAGGCGACCACCACCTTTCTGTACCGTTCTACATCCGCATCTTTTCTCGGTGGCCTCAGTGGATTCGTCGCTCCACTGTCGATCAGCCCCAGGATCTGTCCCTTGGCCATTCTCTTGAGCTGCAACTTCTTCAGCTTCATGGAGCTAAGCTGTTGCTGTTGGCGTTGCATGACATCCTCTTTGGTGTCACCTTCTTTCGATGTTTCTGAAGAGGAATTTGCTGCTGGTGTGAGAGACTTCAACATGCGGTTGGCTTCTTCCAGCAAGTCCTTCACTGACTGATCCGTTGACCCACTCTTAGAAGGAGAATCATCTTTGTGCTGAGGGCTTTGCTCCTCCCCTCAACCTTGATGCTCTTCTGTTTCTTTGGACGTCCATCTGTGGGAGCCTTTGGTCTGGTGAAATTCGGTGCAAGGTGTTCCACTGACCCGCACACATAGCATCTCCTTCTTCCGTCTCCTCCCTCGTGAGGCCAAGAGCAGTCTTTTCCTCTCCTACATCCTCCATCGGTGAGGTAGAACTTGCAACGGGGTCTCGTCTTTGATTGGCTTTCTTTGTTTGGCCCATCTCGACCTCTATTTTTCGTCTTCTCTCCTCCCTCAGCTTCCAGCGACTTCAGCTTTAGAGGATCTCCCTTCGGAACTGAGCTGGATGGCCCGTTCTTTTCGGTATGAGCCAGCTGGTCTACTTCTGAAAGGATGTGATATGCTAGCTGTTCGATGTTCTCCTTTGATGGAGCGGTGTCGACAAGCAAAGTGGACCTGATGAGTGATACTCTAAATTGTAGCTCACGATGCCCTTCAAGGAGTCGCCTGGTCATTCTATTGAGACCTTTCAACAAAATCGTTGGGCCCTGCGGTACGTAAACGAAGTGATCGTTGCGTTCATTTGGGCATCACTCCATGGTGGCCTCGATTCATGCAAGAGGTCAGAGTGAGAAAAAGAGCATGGAGAACTTTATTTACTGCCACCAGCAGAAGAGCACGGCCACTGGGTCATGAAAGAAGGAGAAGCTCCCCGAGTGACCAAGTGTATCATGGGGCCGACTCTTGAGCCTGAGGATGAGAGGAGTTGGATCGCATTGGAACGAGATGCAGAAAATGCCTGGGCCTTGAGAAGAAGACTCAGAGAAAAGTTGGCAGTCAGGAGATTGGATGCTAGCATGAAGCCACCAGAAGAAGAAGAGGAAGAGAGACAGAGGTTGCAGAAAGAGAGGATCCAACAGCTTTTGAAGGAAGAAGCACAGTACTTACTGGACGATGATCCAGACCTTGCAAGCGAAGAGATCAGGATCATCAACAAACTGAAGAAGATGGTCCAGGTCCCACAAAGTGAAAAGGAGGTGCTCCAAACGAAAATCATCTTTCCCAAAGAGGTTGCGAGGGAATGGGAGAAATGGTTGCATGCCGTAGATGCCGAAGTCACCTCTTTAACTGAAGAGAAAGAGGCGCTGAAAAAGCTGAGTGAAGAGGAGCATCAACACTTGAAGAGGAAAGCAGAAAAGGAAGGTAGAAAGGTGCAGTATCTTCCAACGAAGGTCGTGTTCACTGTGAAGCCAGCACCAGGAGGATCTAAGCGAAAGGTGAGGTGGGTAGTTTGTGGAAACTTGGAACCAAAGAAAGAAGGAGAGCAGAATTTCAGCAGTGGCGCCGATGCCACCGCCCTCCGGATAGTCATCTGGGCGTCAGCCAAGTATGGCTGGAAAGGATGTGTCCTGGACGTCAAAACCGCGTTTCTCAATGCCTTGATGGAACAAGATCAGGAAGAAGATCTGCTGCTTCTTCGTCCACCATCCATCTTCGTGGAGAAGGGCTACCTGGAAAAGCACACAGTGTATCAGCCCCTCAAGGCCATCTATGGTTTTAGAAGGTCACCTTGCTTGTGGGGGAATCACGGAGATGAGAAGATGAGGAATGTCAGGATCTCACTACAGGATGAGAAGAAAACGGTCTTGAAGCTGCTCCAGTTGGGCTCTGAACCTAATCTTTGGAAGATAGTAGAAGAGGCCGACGAAAGGAATGAAGAAGAAGAACATTGGCTGACCAACAACACTGTCCTGGGGTTGGTCATGACCTATGTTGATGATGTCTTCATCTCAGCAAAGGAGGACATCATGATCGCCATCAAAGAAAAGTTTCAAAGCACCTGGGAAACGTCAACACCAGAGATGGTCACGGATTCACCAGTACGCTTTTTGGGCATGGACATCTTGCAGGTTCCCAACAATGGAAAGAACTCCTGGATGATCACTCAGGAGTCCTACGTGAAGGATTTGATTGGAAAACAAGAGAATGAGGAGAAAGAAAAGAAGATTCCGATCACGAAAGATCAAGCCTTGATGGAGCCGGATGAGAAGACTCCATCTTTAGAGAAGATTCGTCAGTGTCAGAAAGAGGTTGGAGATATTTTGTGGCTCGTCACACGAAGCCGACCAGATTTGATGTTTTCAACAAGTCGCATGGGCTCCCACGTCACCAAGGGAACGTCGTGCATTCTCGACACCGCGAAACAAGTGAGGGGATATCTCCAAAAGACAGCGGATCAGGGGCTGATGTATGAGGAAGAAGCAGAAGAGGAGGTGAAGGTGAGGGTTTTCACGGATGCATCCTTTTCACCAGAAGGTGAAGAAAGTCATGGATGTTTCATGGTCTTCATCAACCGTTGTCTTCTCTTTTGGCGTTCTGGTCGTCAACCAACAATTACACTGTCCACCGCAGAATCTGAGCTCAACGAGATCATAGAAGGAATGGCAGGAGGAGAAGCAGTCGCAGCCATCCTTTATGAACTGTGCGAAGATGTTCAGAAGCAGGCTTGGGCTGACAGTCAGTCCGCAGCATCAATCCTGGTGAATGAAGGAGGCAGTTGGAGAACCCCACACTTGAAAATGAGATCAGGATATGCCAGGCAACAAGTACAAGAAGGTCTATGGATGATTGGCCAAGTTCCAGGCCAAGACATGGTGGCGGACATCAGCACCAAACCACTATGTTCAGCGAGGCTGGAGTACCTTAAAGAGCTTTTGTGTATGAAGGCGATTCCTCGCAACGCGAGACCGCCAGCAAAGGAAGAATCAACAGAGCTCTTGGGCTCAACGGCGATTTCTCGCAACGCGAGGCCGCCATCAAAGGAAGACTCAAAAGAAGAGGAAACACAAGAAAAGAAGTCAAAAGAGTCAGTGCAGATAGCTAAAGCTGCCCTGGCCATGAAGTTGATCACCATGGCTGCAACATTGCAGGCAGCCAAAGGTCAAGAAGATGAAGAAGGAGAAGGAGGAGAGTTCCACGCGATGATGTGGATCTACACCGGGATCGACATTGCACTTACGATCTTGGTCCAGTGGATGTGGAAGGTAGGAGTAGGGAGTCGAGCATCGAAACCCCAAGCGCCAAGCTCTGAGGAATCCCGAAGTCTCCCTGCATCGGCAGGATCAGAAGGTGAAGAAAGCGAAGACGAGGAGATCGAACGACGAGAACTTCAAGAAAGAGCTAAGAAGGAAGCTCAAAAAGAAAAAGGATCAAAAGGCCAGTGGAAGTCAGCCAAACCCGGGTGAGCGAGGGTTGGATCACAGCAGTGATCTAGTCCGCCTCCCCGGAAGGCCAGGTGAGGTGGGGTTGGGTCAAGAAGATGGCCCACTCCAACTCCCTCACATCCTCCGAGCCGGTTCTGGTGGAGGAGACCGAACTGTGCTCTCTCATGAAAGCTGTCCCCGAGGCCCCTGCACCGAACCCTCAGGGGGGGGGCGGCGCCCGGGGCGCTACGGGCACTGGTGGAGGAGACCGTGTTCCGAACCCCCGTGAGGAAGCCACCCGAGGAGCTACGGGCACAGGCAGAGAGGGCCGTGTTCTGAACCCTCGTGGTGAGCAGGCTGACCAAAGGGCATCAGATCATCAAGTGCCCAATCCACTGAGCCTGAAGGACCAGGACCGACCACACAACAGATTATTGCGGTCTTAGAAGAAATCAAAAGAGAGGAAGACCAGTTGTGGTCTCAAATGCAAAGAGGCATTCCGCTACCAAGTGAAAATGAAACTCAAGAGGGACGTGATTTCCAGTTGGGATTGCAAGTCCTGCGTACACCTTGTGGAACGGTGTACCATCTACGAAGGCATTGCCGCCATCTACGTGGACCACAGTAGACCATCTGACTGAATATCAACGGTGTGACATATGCAAGGGTGTTCTGAGGAGGACTAGAGGAAGGCCTCCACCTGGAAGCGACCAAAGATGCCCAAGGTTTTCTGCTTCACGGCTGGTCCGATCATGCTTGAATTGCTCTGAGGCTAAAGGGGAAGCTTGAGTGAGCGAGGCCAAATTTTCCCAAATTGCGGGAGGTTGACGAGCCCGCAAAAGGGGAGTGCAGGTGATTCATACCTGTTCAATAGCATTTGGTGCACATATCTTTGCGTTTGTTGCACTTTGCATTTTGGAATCTTCAATTCACAGCTGTTCCATTTTCAGGTGGCCATAATTCTGGTGTCCAGTTCATCAATATGATATGATATATATGTATATGTGTGGCCTAGTTTACATATGTTGATCTGTGTGAATTATCAATGACCTCACTCTGATGTCGCCGGAATGATGGTGAGTGTACAGGGAAATCATCCCCAAATGGCCGCAAATTTCAGCTATTGTAAGGTCTGTGAAAGATTAAAATTCAACCAGATCGAAAAATGGGACACCTGGAAATACGTTTGGTCAATATTTTTTCGAACTTTCACATCCTAGTGAAACTCACTCTCGGCATCTATACTTGGGGGTTGATGTCTATATATATATATATATATACATAATTATCATCAGTTATGGCCTATTCACATGCTTATCTTCAGCAATAACAACATGAAATCTTCCAGTTATATTTGCATATACACATACATATGGAATATCTGAAACATCCCCAGTTCGATTCAGAAAGTTTGGTTTCTGTTCACCATGCCGCGATGCCGCCCGCTGTTCAGCCAGCGGTTCGTGAATCCGAGGTCAAAAACCCAATGAAACTCAGATTCGTGAGCTCTTGACCCTGCTGAAGAAAGCCTCCAGTGCGGAATCCTGACAGATCTTGAGTTGGTAAGTGGCAATTCAACACCAACACAGGGAAATTTGAGTATTGGTTTTCTGCTTGCTGAAAGTGGGTAGAGAGTTTTTAGCGGCCAGCCACAAAGCTTGGTGGTTGTTTCAGAAAAGGCTGTTGAAATTGAAGCGAGGACCCAATTTTTCCATGTGAAATTGGAGCAACTTTCCATTGCTCGAAAAGTGGGTAGCTGTCCTTTCAATCCCCAACAACTGTCGATTACGGATGTTCCGTCAAGATGTGATTCGCCTCAACTTCGCCCTGCGCTGAGACGGAATCGACTCCGCAGCCACGGAAACTTCTGCTGCGCGGATCCCAGGGGATTTTGGGGCTGCGTTTGTGGTTCTCCTTGCACCCTTTGCAATTTCAAGCAGCCAGACGGTAGCAGTAGTAAACCACTGCAATGGATTTGTATGACACGTCGTCACTCATACACACAATACGTTTCTGCATGATTTAATATGCACATACCTTTACAATCATCTATATACATAAATACTAAAGACACATATAGACACGTGAACTCCCTTTACAGTGACAGCATGCATTGTTGGCTACACCAAAGCAGGGATATTAGCAGCCTCCCAAAGCCGGACCCTAGTAAACATGATGCTAATTATGCATATACATCTTGTCTTAAATATAATCTTCACCACTTTAAACCTGTAACGATGACCCGTGGGGTGTTTGCGCTGTCATCACAACTTGTACATCCCATTTCTCTTGTTTTTTTTCCTGTTAGGGTATCCCAAAATCCAATGGTTTATCAGCTTATCATCAGGATTTAGTAAGGTTATCATCAGCTAGGATGTTATCACCAGATTGACAACAATTCTTTTTTTGATATTTGTTTCTGTAAGGTTATCATCATGTTTCTCATTGAAATTGCAACTTTACAGGAGGTTTTTTTTCCCACATTTCCGGACAAAGTTCCTGGAAGAACCATCAGGAGCCCACCACTCTGAAGGGCGCTTGAGGCTGGATGATCTGGATGGGGATGTTGCCCACGGGTACAAAAGGCTGGTCATTGTTATCAGTATTGAACATTATTGAACCATTTTTGGCAATTTTTATGGCCATTTCTTTTGGGTTCCTGATTTCCTGATTCTGAGCCACCAAAAAGAAGGAAACTGGAGCAGCCATCATTTAGGTTTCTGCTATAGGGCCTTTCCAACCCTTGGACCAAGCCAAAACTATGTGGAGGGCAGCACAACACGGCAGGGCTAGGTTGGATGGCAAACGGCATCAGCTGACTCATATATATCATATAGCAGGTTTTAAAAGGTTTGAGTGGACCCCAGACACATCATTTCGGTTCAAACCTTTCAAAATTATCTGCCACATGAATTTATTTGATTCAGTGCCATGTGGATTCAACCAAGAGACTCCTCATTTTGTCAACAGAAGCAACTTCATGAGGGGAGCAATGTACAGGGATGATGATTTGGCGTTCTGCGAATCGGTGGGGAAACTGCTACAAGTTTCGGCAGTTGATTTGGGCGAATCCCTGGTCTTGCGAGGCAATGATGCCAATGGGCAATCAATGGCGTGACAGATGGCGGGCCGAGGGGGGAGCAGAGGGCAGCGAATTCCTGATGGTAGTTGTTCCAGACTTTTGCAGTATTGATATTCATTGGCAATGAGACAAGATAATCGCCAACAAAAACTGGAGCGCACGAAGCAACAGTCATGGGAACTTAAATAACACAGCCCCAGATGGGAACTTGATTTTGATGCATACGCACACATAGCTACATAGGTATAGACCACTATAGACAACCTATCTAAACGATCTAAGCAAAGTTGGTACGGGTTGGCGCAGTTTTTCAAGGTGCTAGATAGGCGCCTGATTTTCATCCTTGAGCCTAAGACTTGAAGTAGAAAGCATTCTGTCTTGGATTCACTCCCGTGCTAAATACTTCACATTGGATACGCGTTTAGATACAGGTATTTGGCCGGAGTGAACTTGCGTGTATATGAATATGTAGACATGCACATGCGACTGCATCTTGCCAGTATATATATATATATATAATATATATATATATATAATATATATATATATAATATATATGATTACATATACATATGTAATTATATAATATTATATATATATATTATATAATATTTGCAGCATACGCACAGGTGTGCATTCCAAAACAGTTCCGTGATTTGCAGTCCTTCATGACGTAGCAGTCCGTTGCTTCGCCAGTTGAAAGGGCCGGCTGCCACTGCGCCTGCCTTCGCAGCCCACATGTAGCAGTATCCATTCGTGCCCCGGGGCACTCCGGCCGTTGGGGATGGGAAGATATGGATGGCTTCATTCCTTGGGTTTGTTGTATGAATAACCCAGCTCAACATGCCAAGATGTGGGGATATGTGTAAAAACTGGGTACCAAAAATGGATGTTGTCTATATTTTCTATAGATTTCCATTATAATATAGTATAATATACTAATTTATTAGGTGTATTAGTAAAATGATGCAACCATCTGTCGGTTGAGGGGTCTTGCTAAGTAGGTTTTTATCCACACCCATGTCACCTTGATCAGTGGGCAGACTTGGCGACGAATTTCACCCAACATAACAAAGGGATCCAAACAACAATTTGACCAGTGAAACTGAAATAGCTGAAACTACCCAGATTTTGTTGGGTTGAGCGTGTGTCGCCATTTCAGATGGAAACTTGAACATGTCAACGCGCACTCTTCGTTTTTTTTTTGTCAGAGATTGGAGGCGCGATTTTAGCTATCCAGTGGTTTAGAGCGAGCCAAGGAGGCATGGGTATCCATGTTCCCGTCATGAGGAGCCAAGGAGCTCAGGATTTCCCAACCACTTGATAGTTGGATTATGTTGGATTCATCATTCCACCATGCCCTGTGGGCCGCCTCCTCATCTCCCAACCCCGGCCGTCTGCTTTCGTTGCCAGCGGTCTTTGGGGGACCGCTGGGAAAGCGCGCCTGCTGGGGCGCTGGCCCGTGGTGTGGCGATTCCCGTGGTTGTGCCAGTGTTTTCTTAGGTCCCAACCATGGCATTTCAGGGAAGGGCCGAAGATCCAACAGAGCAGACATGAATAGATGATTGGTACAGTCAAGCGGTATCTTCGGATGCCATGCATACAAAGTTTTGGTGTTTGAAATCTCTATAAAGGTCTGAGAGTCCCGGCTTTCGTACCGTAGGTAGATGATGTTAGATGATTGAGATACAGGGTAGATCATTTCCAGCTGCAAGACAGAGAGAACAATTACTGAGAGGCAGAGGGGAGGACAAGCCACAAGTGGACGGGATTGAGGTCCATTGGTAGCAATTACAAAGCATTACAAGCAATTTAAAGCATTTTAAAAGCGTGGATGCCCCACATAGTAATGGGGTACCCAGCCTTGTGAGATGAGCTGTGCCAAGTTTGGGATCCGTGGGATGTGGCCATGGTCAAGACAACTACGGATGGGGCCATGCTTTTGGCGCCGGAAAGTCCCGAAAAAAAGACTGGTTCCAGAGAACCACTGGTTGGTGGTTTCAAATGGAGGTAGAGTATATGATACTATCAGAATCGATGAGCAATGGAATATACATATTACATGTATGTATATACACATAGATATGAAATTGAATAGTTACTATCAGATACTAATAGCCTCGCAATAGATGGGTTCAACAAAACTACGGTCTACCCAACAGCATTGGCGGTGTGATGATGATTTGAAGCCTCCAAACCAGGATGCCCTGTGCTCACTGACGACATCAGTTTAGTGTGAAACTGAGGGTTGTTTCAAGCGTCTTTCCATTTTGTATAGACAAATTTCATCAAATTTCCAGTTTTTGCTGGTTCAGCCCCCTGTCGTTGTTGGTTCCTTGAATACATCCCGATTTGTGTTGGTGAAGTCCCCGTGTTTGTTGAAAACACATCCATGTGTAGGATGGCTAACATGTTTATCTGTTTGAGGGTAAAACATCCAGATGCTCGAATTTTTGACATTCGAAAATTGAATGGTGAAACATTGCGTTTCTTCGCTCACACATCCATATGTTTGATGGTCAAGTTTGGTATCTCGCTAGGTCCCCCGTTTCTCGTAAAAGTCATCGTTTCTGCGGATGGAATCGTCATAAATCGTTTGCTTCACCATCCCCATTGATGTTTTTCAAGCCATCCTAAGGGTTGAGTTTTTTCGGTGAAGCACTAGGGCCTTCCGTGTAGCCAGAAAAGGCGAGATGTCAATGGTCTAAAGCAGAAGAAATGCACCTCTTGGGCCCTGAGCGTGGCAGGAATAGCATTGGTTTGTGCATGTTCCATTTTTTTCGGGGAAAGGATCTGAGATGAACCAATTGAACCAATCTATGAATTTTTGAACCCAGCATTCACCACTTGACCGTTAGATGACAGTAGTGCGTTGTTCTTTTTGGCCGGGTACTCAATTGTTTGGGGAGGTCCGAAGTGATATCTTTGGCATGCTCTCCAACTGTGTTACAAGGCATGAGTACTGGAAGCTGGGACATACCGACAAAGTTTCGATCCGCGTCCGTATGATGCTTTAGCATGGTATCGCCTGACATTTTATCATGGACATTTCCAATACGTAGTAAAATCACTTTTCGGGCCCAAACGAGCAGGTTTGTGTTTTTTTTGGAGGCAGGAAGTGAGGCAACCTACATCATGAGTGCCATTGCACTTCCTTACTAACCGGTTCAATCTCAGATCCTTGGGTGCAACCACAACTTGATAAAACCAGACTGTCTAAAGCCAATCATTTTGCCGAAGAACACGTTCAAATTACTGTGAGTTATCTGAAGTTGCGGCCCAGGAGGCAACTGACATTTAGATCAGTTCGTCAAAATCGCCCACGTTACGTTTCACCTTTCGCGCGTCGTTTGCAAGTCACGCGTCGTCCACGTCACAATTGACGCGCCGTGCCATCTCCTAACAGGTGAGCGCAGGCCACCTGGACGTTGCTGGAACTGGAAATTGCTCCAACTTGAGACCCAGGGGACTTTATAAATCTTCATAAAAGAGCATAAACGTGTTTACTGTATTTTCCTGTGGTAAACCCAGTAATAAAGCAACCACTTGGGAATGATACTTATCTATCACCCAGAAAAATGGTGACCTTGGGGATGGTGTATGACATTGGCTTTACCACATTAAACTTATTGGATCTTATTGGCATCTATTACCCTCCAGTAAACTAACATAGCTATTGAAAATGGCCATTTATAGTGGATTTTCCCATTAAAAATGGTGTTTTTCCATAGCAATGTTAGTTTACCAGAGGGTAGGTCACTTCTCATGGGCTTCATTGGGTACCCCAAGTTTGATCCATAGCCGTCTTTGGGATCTGCAGCTGTTTCTGGCGAGACTGCTGCAGTTGATCCGGCGGAAATTCTGCGCTAAAAAAAATGGGTGATGTTCACAGTTTAATTACACAAGTTCACATATTTAAAGCATCTTTAACTCTTACCTGGCAATCTCGGACTTCGGATCCAATTTGGCTAAATGTGGTAAACCCAATGCCATAAACCTACCATAAACTTTAGGATGGTTCATAGAAACTCATCAGTATCCCATCAGTTATGATTTTGGAGATTGTTCTTTTTGTCCACACTTCAGTGTATCGGTTCCAAGCGTTTCAGCAGAGTTTGGCAGTCGGTGCGGGCCCGGCACCTGGTGGAGACTCTGTTTTTTCACATTCACCCCATATGCAAAAATGGGATAAACATGATGGAACATGATGGAACCCCAACTTGGCTGGTGATTTTTCATGTCCTCCATTTTTCGCTCTTGATTTTTCCAAGTGTTCGATCCTGTTTTTGGTCATGGGAAGGCTAGATTCAATGAAAAAACCAGGTGCCTGGTTTTCCGGGCCGTTGCGGTCGCTAAATGCACGCCAGTTTTACCATGACCCGAACAAAAGGGCTGACCCTGGCAGCATGGATGTTTGGTCAGCAGAGAGAATGTGGCACATAGCTTGTGGAACTGTTCGCATCATCTGCGGTACATAGTTTGATCATGAACCGCTGATACCATGGGTTAGAAACTTTACTGAAGATACCAACTGCACCTTCTACGGCTCAAGCCCCTTGCTATTCGCACTCCCAATCCAATCACATGTGTTCCTATATCAGAATCCTTTCCCTTATATCAAATACCCCTATATACTGTAGAAACTTTGGCTTGGTATTGAATCTATTCATTTTGCCCATATTGGGAGGGTTTTAATATGAGAGGGAAGGGATTATATGAATGACTGAGTCTAGGTTTCCCGTAGTTCAGTCCGGCACTCAGCATGATTTCCCCAGCTTCGCCAGGTAAAGTGCCCCAGCCAGTTGGTCGGTCAGTGACTGTCAGTGCTTCAAAAATACAGTGCCAACACGCTCGGATGATCAGCACTCTCAAGCACAACAAAACTCGTGGGAAACTGGCGGCGCAGTGTAGCCTTACCAGACATGATTTGAACATCTTTGAACAATGTCGAAGAAACATCGCGCAAAGGAAACTGGATGCTTACAGTAAAACCAGTCAAGATCCAAACGCCAATGGATGGTCAGTAACCTATCCTTGATCAGTGGACCCTGCTGCCGGCATGGCTTTAGCTTTGGCCGAAGAGGCGGGATTTTCAGCAACAAACGGATTGGAAAACCGTGGAAAATACGGGTACCTTTATGCAACCTAACATGTTGGATACCATGGCCGTGGCAGTCTTCGCGTGCCGTTATCCTTCCACCATAGGCTGAACTTAAATACCGGTTTAGAAAAATGTTTTTGGTAATGGATTTGTTCATTTTGTTTATCCAGTAAAGGAAGTATAGCAACATTCGATGCACCACTGGCAGGCTCCAAGAAGTCAGCCAAAATTTGTAGAGCACATCCCCCAGTGCGATTGCTTGGGTCCATGAGTTTGGTGTCAGTTTGACATGCCCATTGTATCTCATCAGGGTTGTCTATATCTCGTATATTCCCCATTTGACTATTCAGAATTTTCTTGCTCAGATTTCAATTTTGGTTGGTCAGTATGTAGTTGATTGTATATATGTTGTATGCAATTGTATGTATGTATATATATAATATTACATATAAACCACAACCTTTGGATACCAACCTATCCTCATAGCCCTTCTTAGCCGTCGCCGTCAGATGCTCAGGCGGGCTTAGAACCCCAGCTGGCCTGTAAGCCAGGGCCCCACTGGTGGGGCCCAAGGGAGGCCATAGAGGGGTCTGCCCCCAAGTTATGGCTATATTGAGGTTTCTTAAAATCGGGGGTACCCCCAAATCATCCAGTCATTAGACCATTGTAGTATTGAAACCTATGGTGACTTGGGGATCCTCCATTTTAAGAAACTCCCATTATCGTAGCATTGACATTCTCGATTCTCCCAAAGGGACTCTCCCCAAATTCCAAAGTTTTCAATATCTGCGATTAGTTTCTCTATTTCTTAGTAAAATCGATCACTTTCCCGCAGATTTTCCAACTAGGATTACAGTATCACCATCATTCTTTCGTTGCATTGGTTAAATCCAACAACATTATCATCCCATCATTATCCCAATAAATTGCCACATATTCCTAACTAATCCAATCAAACCCAATTCTTTCACATTTTCCAGCATAGTTCCAAGAAAAACAATGACATTCCATACTGTATGCAAATCCAACAACAAGCCTTCAAAACAAAATGATGCTCCACTATAAATCCAATTATTTTTTTCTGCACACAATGAAATGCCATCAAAAAATCCAATTGTCCCCAAGAAATCCAATACCGATCAATTCACCAACAAAACACCATCAACCCAACATTAAAAAACACATGAACATTCTCCCGCAGAAAAAACATCAACAAACGCCATGAATTTAAGGGTTTCCCCAATTCCGATTCTCATCATTTTCCCCATTTTTTTAATGTTTTTAAATGGTTACTGTATGACTGTGGGTATGCCCTATTTTCAGACAGATTTCTCCCCATTTTTGTTCCAAAGGCTGGGCCCCTTCAGCTGCTTCTGCCTCTGCGTGGAGCGTGGTTCCCTGGACGCTGGTGCCCAGCTGGCCTTGGCGCAGGCTGGTGCGTGGAGTCCCAGTGGCTGAGCCATTTTGGCGAGATGGGGATGGCCGGGGATGCGCCCAAAACCCGCAAAAATGCTGGGGTTTTCACCCAGAAAAATGCTGGTGTGACCCAGAAAAATGCTGGCGTGTTGAATGGTACTGTAAGATCTGTAAGTTTTTCTGGGTTTCGAACATGGGGGTTGATTGGGGATTCTTTCATCGAAAAGATGGAGCTGTTCCATGAAGAATGGGGATATAATGGGGATCTAATATGATCTAATCAGGATACAATAAGGAAATGATGGCATATACATTTGCAATATACAACCAACAATATGATTTGGGCTGTTTGACAATGAGGGATGCAACCCTCAATGGATTTTGCACAAGCGAACTAAGTCATTTGAACAGCAGTACTACAGATCAATTGTGAATATGGTTGTTTCTGAAGAATGGCTAATATTATATCATATTGACAACCGGAGGTTCAACCATCAAAAGCAGGCAGTAAGCACTGGGATGTTTGATGGGATATACGGGGTACACAACCAACAATTTGGTATTTGAGTCTTCGGGGCAGGGTTTTCCGGCTCTCTCAGATGGATAGTTATATATAATTATATATATATATATACGAAAGAAAACCATATCTGTAGTGGGTTCGTTGGTACTCCACTGTTGACCCCCATTTGTTGGATCAAAATCTATGGATCTCTGTGGTATGAAATTCCGGCGGAACACATTTAGCATTTGTCTTCTTGTTGGCAATAGTTTTGGGGAAGGACCTGAAACTTCCTGACTTTTTTTTAAAGTCCAGGGAAACAACCTACCAATGATGTTTCTATTGGACTGGAATACGGCGAACATAAAAGCAACTTACCCTTTTCACGATCACTATTTGACTTAATGTAAGAGACTGGAAATGGTTGGGAGATAACCAAGAATCAGAGGTTCGGATCACAATTGGCCAACATCTTCAGCGTTGGGTCAGGGTTTTTGGCCCCCTAAACGTTACACTGGCAAAACGTGGCATTTTGATCTTCTTCCAGTCTTCCAGGGTTCACATTCTGAGGTTCGTGGCGAGGGAGGCCTGGAAGCGGAATTGTGAATGATTGCTGTATCACGAACCGGTGCGGTGCGTTTTTTTTTAGAATAGTATTTTCTTTTTCGGTGTTGTTGTTATTGAGGTTGAGGGCTTTGGTAGGAAGTGCCATTTTGCTCGCGATGGCAGCATGCCCGACACATGGCAAACCCCACCTCGGCCTCCTGTGCATTCGGGCTTGTGCAGTAGCATTCCTCTCCCTCAAACAAAGGTATTGGAGCAATTTTGGGTTCTTTGCCTCAAGAAATGATCAAAATACAGATTCTGGCATTCCTGGATTGCTAAACCCCGCTTGGTTGTAGGTACTAGTAGCTTTAAATGGACCCCATCCCCAATCGCATTAGGCGTCAGAACTTTATTGATCCAGGCTCAACGTTACAGGTTGACACGTTGTTTCATTCAGGGATGCACTGGATAGTCCCTTGGTTGTCTGAGTTGCCGACTGTCGGAGCGCTGGCAGTTACGCGACGAAGCAAGGGGTCCATGGATGCATTGAAACCCAGATGCCGAAGAGCTTTGCTGCCTGAACCAATTGCGGGTTTTACCCCACACCTTGATGACCATTAACCATATAGGATTATACTAAATGGGTCATGTACTGTCTATATTGGTGCTGAAATATTTGGGTTTGCCTGTACATTTTCGGGATGTTTCCCCGAGATCTTATTGTTGAGAACATGATTTTCCTCATGAAACAGGGTGATTGTGGGGCTTGCAGCCAGCTTGGCCAGCTCACCCAGGAGTATGACTTTTGGCCTGCGGCTCCGCCGGTGCAAGAGGAGATGGATTTCCACAAATGAATATACCCCAAAATGGATGGTTGAGAGTGGAAAATTCTATAGTAAAATGGATGATTTAGGGGCACCCCTCTTTTTAGGAAACCCCCCATGTGGAGAAATGCCATGACAAGTTTCATGATATCTTCATCTTCATGATGTTTTTGGGTACAAGTCAGAATCTATTTGTGCGATTCAGAGGAGTGGTCCAAGACTTTGGACGCTTTCAATCAAGGTTTCAATAGAAAACTTGGTGCAACTGTCGCGCTGCTGGTCAGTGCGAAGGTCCAGCTGCTGATCCCCACTGAACCTCCAGAATCCGTCGACTTTCTTCTGATTGATGTCCCAAGCGCCCATAGCGCTCCCAAAAATTCACCAAATGAATAGACATGGTTGAAAAGTGCTGAACACATTTTTTTTTTTCTCTATCTTCAGTAGCTTCCCCTTTCTACTTGCGGGCCGCCCGCTTTTCTGACATCTCTAGCAGCGAGGAGTCTGACGAGCAGCCACTCTTGGAGGTGCTGTTGATGTAGGGTTTACTGCCAAATCGGACCTAATCATATAAATCGCCTATAATCACCTTAAATCATCATACAAGGATATGATTTTCGCAAAAAATCCAGTGGTTGGGAGGGAGCGGGGCCGGAGCTGGGGGTATCGAGAGTTTCCCAACAAAAGATGAGGAGCCCTGCGGAGCTACTCAGAGTTTTCCAAAAGCACAGGATCGTATCCCTTATGAGAGCCTGCACTGGCTAAACATTTTTAGGATTTGCTGGAACCATGAATTTAGCGATCGTATGTGTCCCGAAGTGGGGGTCAGAAAAGGGTTCCATTTCGTCCACTTTCGTCGTGTTGGGGTACCTGGTTTTCAATATACCTCGGATGAAGTCTTGTGCTGTCTGGGTGAAGTATCGAAGAGGTGTAGACTGGCTATGAACTACAGCTTTTTAGATTTGCTCAGATGCTTGACATCCCAATATCATCCAACTCTCCCACCCTCAGTGTCCTGTGGTAGATTTGCTCCCGAAGGAACGGCCCAGCGAGGGCAAAAGTGAGGCCAGCTAGGGGTCTGGATATGTCTAAGGGTAGCCTGACCCCTCAAAGAGTGGAAAGGGAATGTTCGTGTTCGCACCCAGGGATGATGTTGTGTTTTTGTTTGGGATGTTACTTGTGGGGTTGGCAAATGTCACTTTTCAAGGCTTTTGGACAGGCCAAAAGAAATTGTTATTTATTTCTTGGAGACCTTTGCATGTTTAAAGGGGGTCCTGGAAGTTTTGCACCGCATGCTGGTGTGATGTGATTGTATCCTGTTTCACCTCCACCATCATGAATGGGATTCCTTACAACGGGATACGACGGGTATAGAAGTCCCTATGAATGAATTGACGACGATTCGCCATTATGGGAAGTTTTGACCATGGCGGATAAGACATGAAATTTAGGCTAGATCAGACAAGACTAATTACTGTAGATGTGAGATCGATTGACAGCAACAGTCTTGCGTTCAGACTCGAATCAAAGTCGGCATTCAAAAGTTGGTCCACATCCCCCACAGGGACATAATCATAGCCGACAAATTGATTGAACACTCGCATATGTCGCAAAAATTGCTGCCGCGTTATTCAGCGGCCTAAAGCTGTTGCAATTGGATATGGATCTCACTTTCAGAACTATTTTTCTGCAGACATTTTTTTTTATTGAGCACTAATTATTTGGTCCCTTGAATGACCAACATCTCTGGTTAGTGGTTTCAATAACGCCGGTGCCTTATACTTTTTCAGAGGGGCTGACATCACCAACCAGACGAGTACAATACCCCCACAAATCAACATTTTTTTGGCATCAAGTATGCCGGATTTATAGCACCCACCAAAAAAAGAGTAAAATCCTACTGAACTGGGAATGGGTCAAAATCGATTATAACCATCTTTTGGGGAATAAACATCCATTCACCAGCTGTTTTAGGGTACCATATGAGTGCCAGGCTTTTGACTGATGTTTGTTGCCGATCTTCTGCAGGTTGCCGCGGGTTCACGGCTGCAGCTCGAAATGCAAAAGTGAGATGCTTCGGGGTAAACCAATCCCACAGCCCATTTGAAAATGGAGGTTTCCTAAAAAGAGGGGTACCCCCAAATCATCAATTTTAATAGGATTTTCCATTACAAACCATCCATTTTTGGGTACCCCCATTTTAGGAAACCCCCAAATCAAAACATACCAGGCTTGCAAGTAATTGAAAAGAACAGAAATTGTGTCCAAAAGATGGCTTAGGTTTTTTTTTTGATGAGTTTGGTTGCTACTTTTTTTTTTCTGACATGACACGTTTTGTGTCATGCCTCAGACCGGATTGTTTCACTGCCAAGACGGCGACAGCGTGAAATGCCACTGGCAACAAAAGATGGGCTCCATTGAAAGTGGCTGTGTGGCCAGGGTTTCCAGATCTAATCACCCTTTGGTAACTTAACATAGCTATGGAGAATTACAATTTGGAACAGACAAATCATCTATAACTGGGCCATTTTTATCCATTTTTCCTATGTCACTGTCACATATTACTGGAGGGTAATCTGGGGATCAGATCAGTAAGAGGCTTTTGCCTGTTGAGGGATGCTCAACCACACACTTTGGTCTCCGCTGTGCTTGGAACTATCGACTGAGGGAATGATCTTGTCATTGTTGAGCCTTTGGAGCAATCGACTTTTGACTATGTGTGAGATATCTAGTTCTTTGGTGCACCATGTCACCCAGATATGGGATTCGTCTCAAAATGTGTAACCCATTGTTTATCATTGTTTGTTTATTTACCAATTGTGACACAAACCCATAGAAGGTCTTCAATGGCCTTGGGCCCTCAAGCTTGCATGCACCAGCACACATTTGGCTCCACATCTTCCAAAATGACCCAGCTGAAAAGAACACTTCCAACTGAACCCAGCCATCAGCAGCCATCCGCTACCAGCACCAGGGAGCAGTGACCCGATTCCTGCGTGTCACCACTGGACCCGTCGTGCCGCATGGGCTGGTGAGCGCGAGTAACACACCGCGCCACAGCAAAGGAGCGACAGCATTTGGGTATGGGTCAAGTCATTGGGTACTCCAATAATTGGATGGTTAATACTTCATACTAAACCTAAAGATAGACTAAACCTGTGGTCCCCTTTTGGTCTTTGATTTTGACCAATAGCCATTTGGGAATGGGTAATGGGGATGGTGAACCCCACTGGAGATCTAACGACTGGTTGGATCGGAGTGGATCGGGTTGAGAGGCTCAACCCCCACCAGGTGATGGTGAAATGGAGTGCTATAAGCCTCTAAACCTTAGATGTTTGTCCCGATGTCCAAGTGGGACATGGATCATCCGATCCAGTTTTCTTCGGCAAAGCCATGAAATTGTTTTTTTTTTCATATGCTTTGTTTGTTGGTTCAAACATCTTGAACATCCCATGTCTATCGCAGCTTAGCCATGTTAGCTCCCTCTTTTGTTTCTCAAATCCATATTGTTGATTTTTTTAGCAACAATCAAACCCGTTATTTTTTAACCCCAAATGTTTGCAAACTTCCGGCTTGTGTTGGTGACCTTCCAGTTATTGGTGACCTTCCAGTTATTGGTCAGTGACATACTCCTGTTGCTTGCCTCTATTATAATTTGGGTATAACCGAACAAAAGATCCCAGTCACCACTTGGATCACATTTTCTGTCTTGGACACAAACAATCTGCCGGCAGCGTTGGGGAACATCCAACAGATACCTCCATCCAAAGGTATTTGAGGATCAAAATGATTGGACCACGCATTGTTGGTACTTAAAAACAGATAGCCCCAACATGGATGATCACCCCACCAGATCCACTTTAATAACGTCTCCAATTTGTGGATAATCTAATTGTACTACATAAGAACTGCTCAAGAAATTTGCAACAAGAGATGGCTTTGTCCGAAAGGTACTCTAAATCCCAGGCAATTTGGAGGTATTTTCAGGCACACCCATATACTGTATCAATGGCCATTCCAGGTAAATTGGAGGTACCTACCATTTGCAAGGTCTATGTAGGGCCTATGCAAAGAATTCGCATCCCCAAATAATATGGCCTTCTATGGTACAGTATCTTAATTTTATGTACCTGAATGGGTCATTGAATACATACGTCATATACTGGGGTAAACTAAGAAAACGATGTTGAAAATAACCATGCTTTCCAGTTCGGAACACGATCTACTTTCATGGTTGGCTTTTCCACATCTATATGCGAAAGTTTACAGGAGTACATACAACAACTAGTGATATATATATATATATATAATTGTATATAAGTATGATGTATATGTAAACTATATAGTGTGTATATATATATATGTACATATATATATATATATAAATGTCATGATATAAATATATGATTGTATATTATGTATGTACTCCACAATTAAAGCCTATCCTCAACTTCAGCCATGGGTCGGTGCCCAAGACCCAAGCGCGCCAGGGCCATGGAGAGCCATCTGAAGTTTCCCCGGGATCCTGACGCCCTAAACAGGGTGAGCGCCATCCTAAAGGAGGCACGGTGAATCCGCTATGGTTGGTGACATATTGTCATTTATCCAGCATATATGTAGATTGCATGATTTTATATGTAGAATATTATATCATATATCTATATTATATGTATCAAACCTCATTAAAATATAATGTACAATACTACCATGTTGTAGAATACACTCATACACATTATATACATACATATTTTACATGCTTATTTACATGCATTCATACAGCAAAGTCAAGCTTATATAATTCATCATCCCTACCCATGATCGAAACGAGCTCACAACAGTTTGGGGGAATACCTCGTTTTCTGGACATAGACGCGGCCTAAGAAGAACATAGGTTGCCCAGCTCCCGAGATATTGTTGGATGACATGTTTTAATTCGCGAAGTATTGTAATTTGGCACAATGATAATCATTACCAAATCAGAAACATCATAACCTGTAATTCCAGACCCGCTTTGTGTTTTTTGCCAAACTATAGATAACGATTTTTTTTGGGAGGAACTTGGAACCAAACAATCCCATGATTAATGCAACATATTCCGTATTGAAATTGCCAATCTCAATTTCAAATGAAACCAAGTATCTCTTTTAGTGGCGAAAAACTTGCTTAACATATAGCAACCCACAAAAAGATGTTGCACAGTACAGAGAAACTTGAAAGGTAGTTTTTAAATTGAACCTTCTCCATCTTTTGGTGGTTAAAAAACACATTTTCACTGTACATGTTTCATGTTTTTCCACTCTTCTCCCGGAAAAACTGTCTGCGGAAGGTGCGTGTTTCGGATGTGCCTCCTCCGCGACTGGCCATGAAACCCCCGTGGCTTGGTAGAATCGGTTTTGAGGCCAGAAAAGCTGAGAGTTACTGGCCCTGAAATGCGTGATCTGGTGATAAGATATTGTATGAAAACATTATAACACATTCGAAACAATGAAGCATGGATCTACCAAAATTTCAATCTGGCTCTGAACATAACGTCCTATGGTAACTCCCAAATTGGCTGATTCTTCATGATAATTCCCCATCAAAATTGCCATCCGTCCATTGTGGTGACCAACTGGGCCTCAAATGATCCAAGAGAGGTGTGGTTTGGGTTATCCTCCAAGCCACAACAAAAATCATAAAAAACATCACACTTTTAGATACTGACCCTCAACAAGAACCCGGACTATCCAGCAGTGACCCTTACGGTATGGTTATGGTTCTGATATGTCCAGGATGCTGGTAGCATTTTTTGTAGACCCCCACGTCAAAGAAGATCCACCAGGTCGTACCGACATCAAATCGCGTTTCTCAAACTTGAGGGTTCCAGGGTTCCAGTCATCTAACATTCTCTAAAAGTTGAGGAAATGGTTCATAGACAAGATGGGTTGTGAGCACAGAACCAACTGAGCTTGACCCCCCAGCATGGCGCTGCTCGAACTCCATGTTTCTTTGTATCAAAGATAGGCGACCGCTAAAGTCTAGGAATCCAGGTCATCATCTCGCCCCAAATCTTCCCCAATGAAATGGGAAATGCAGTAAAAAAAAAACAAACTTGTTTTTTCCGGGATTTCTGGTGGAAATTTGGGCCTCAGAGGTTGTTACCTCTGGTCATTTTCTCGGACTTCGAAGTCTGGGACCCTGGCACGCTGGAAACACCCTGGAACCGGACTCAGGGTCTGGATCGAAGTTGGATACAGTTCCCGTCACATTTTGCATCATTTTGCATCCAAATGATGAATTCAATCAACCAAAGAAGACGGGATCAACACCAATATCATCCCAAAGTTTTTTAACCAATCTCATATTTCTGCGAAATCCAGTAGAGAGTAGTAAACTTGTGTCAATACATGTGGAAGGACATGCCAAATTGTTTTACATTTTTCATGCAACAGATTCAAGGACCCAGTTTGTCACTGGTTCATTGGAAAATCACAAGCCTGCCTACCGTTATCTGAAAATGACAACCCCCCCAAAATGGGATACTGTAGCTTGTTCGCTTCGTGCAACATTTATCAGGCCAATTGGTTCCAATTTTTTATTGAGGCCAAACCGTTTGGGTTTGTTCGATTCTTGCAAAGTAAATTGGGAAAATTAAGTTTCAACCCAGCAGCTTTTAGGACTATATTTACAGTCAACTCAAATGATCTTGTTGCTTATATATTACACATTGTATATCTGATGGTAAGATCTCCAACTATATCCCATGCAGCAGTTGGACTTATAGCCCCAAGATGTCAAAGGCCTAAATCACAGGAACTCCTCCCCAATTACATACCACCACTCCCCCAATCATATGATGAGACGGGCCACGGAGTTAGTGAACTGGTTGCGACATCCCTGAAACCGCCGTGTTTTTTCTTGACTATTTCCTCACTATATCAGTTATATAAAGTTATATCCCCATAAAGTACATGGTGATACAGTTCAGGCAGTGCCATCCCAAATCATATCAACCAAGATACCGAAAAGTGTGAAACCAGGATGTGAAAATTCAGAGATATTTACCATGTTTCCAGGTTTCCCACTTTTCTATGACTTGGGGTTGCCAAAAATGGGTTTCTCTGAACACACGGTACCCCAAAATCCAATGGCTTATCATCAGTTTCCAAATAGCTATATTGCGGGTAGATATATATATATATATATCTCTTCATACATATCATATATATCCATACATTGTATGGATATATAAATATATGTGTATTTATACATATCATACATATATATATATATGTACATATATCCATATACTGTTTCTATCCGTTTTTTCAATGGCGATATTTCCAGACCCATCGCCCATTTCGATGTCGGCTCAGTTGGACGACCTGATGGCCATTGCAGAGCTGTGGCAATGGAGGGCCGTCCACATGGGAGCGCCCGAAGATGCCAGGAGGGGCCCGGTGGATTTCCTTCGGGCGGCTGAAGCGTAGAGCTTATGTAGATAGATGTAGATAGATGTAGATATATAATGTAGATATAGACTAGATATATATAAAGATAGATAGATAGATAGATAGATAGATAGATAGTTAGATAGATGCATACATATATATATATAATGTATATAGATAGTGCATATGTGTAGGTAGTATGAATATGTATGGATTATGATCAACCATGAAAATGAATGTTTCCTGTAGATGTGTGGTTTGCGAATGTCTACGAGCAATCTATTTGATGATATAGCAGAAAACCCATGGGTGAACACACACCATCCACACATATTTTTTGGTGCCCCTTTGGATTGTTTGTATTTGTTTGGTATCAAAAGATATCAAGACTACACCAAAGTATACACCAAGTCCAACAGGGATGGTGAGGACCAGGTCCATCGGTTCATCCTCGGAGGCCGATCATCGTCTTCATCACAGACTTCAAAACCAAAGATGGAGGCGCGGCACCATTTTCCAGTGGCGACAGCCTCGCATTTTTGCAACAACTGCGAAGATCTCGAAAGCCTCGTAGGAGAGTAGGACAGATCTAACTTGGTGGTTTAGGTTGTTTCAAGATGTTTCAAACATTTTATTTGGGACGATGATGATCCGCAATGGACAAACACTCTTGTGCAAATGGCTTTTCATTGTGTCGACCCTGTGGAAGGGGCTGGGAATTTCAATATATTTGGGATGGTTGTCCTCACCATCCCAAATCCAGGAATTGATTCAATGGGATGATATGGGATGATCTTTCGAAGAGAACCCGGAAACCGGAAGCAGGAAACATGGAACGTGTTTGATGCTTGGAAGAAACAGGGGCTGTTCTGGGCTATGGTTCTCATGAAACGCGGTAATACCTCAAAGACTTGCGTATGGTTTAGTACCAAAGAATGACCGATTCTGTGTTTCCATTGTGTGTTAAAATTTTCGGATTTTCCTGAAAAATCCTGGAATATCTTGGAAATTATTGGAATTACTAGTACAACATGGAGGTTTCCTAGAATGGGGGTTACCCCAAATCATCCAGTCATTAGACATCATTAAACCAATTGAAACCCATGGTTTGGGGATCCCCTTTTTTTGGAAAACCTCCATATGTCTAAACCATCGCCACTTCTGGCTGGGGCTCATCGCCATTTTTCGTACAGGTGAAGTCTTTGAGAAGAAGCTGCTAATGGCTCGGATGCTGCGGCTCGACTCGCTGTTTACCCCCGAAGTTGTGTTGGGCAACCGGACTACTACCCGTCGGTGTCATCAAACATGGCGATTTGCAGGGAAATGCCCGAAGTACACAATGTCAACCATGCATGTTAGCAACAGACTAGGTTCCTTGAACCACATAGGTGGCAGGGAGGCACCGTGTCTGTTCGGACAAGCTGGGTGCCAATTCAGACACACTGCATCGAAGTGATTTCATCTGTGTCAAGCTGCCACTGTTTGGCGGTTTGAGATACTACCCCGCCACTGTTGCTTCACATCCCCAATGATGTTCCCAGCATTATCCCCAGCTGGTGGGTTGTTGGTGAAACTTTCCTTTCGGTCTACGTGGGTAAAACATTCCACAATTGTCCGTTTATATAATTTAATTGGTAGCTAACACGTCTCAACTTCCATCATCACCATCACCATCACCATCACCACGAGCAGCAGCAGCATCATCATCAGCCTCCTCATCAGGAGCAACCATCCAAGGTTGGGCGTGACATTGCAAGATATCTACACTTTGGTCTGCCCGCCGGGCACTGGCAACGTCAATTGGACCTACTTCGACAAGAAGGTTTGGCATGGCTCAGGGCACCCACTGGAATAACCTGGGAACCAACAGGTTGTGTCTAGCCCAACCAAGGAAAACATGTTAAGCCTAAGGGATCCTAAGGGTATATATTTTTTTTCAAATGTTGGTCTACTGTACCTGATATCAAATCTTTCAACGTCAATTTCTTTCCCCTAAGATATTCTATGAGCTTCATCCATCTTCAGAGCACTTTATGTTTCGCCAAGGTCCTTATGATTCCGAAATGTTTTGCATGGACTTCTTGGTGCAAAAAAGCACTTCCAGACACGCTAGTTCATGGGTTGGTGATCAAGCCTGATTTGTTTTTTGGGGGTACTGCTGATGGTCAGACAAACCCACATCTACATATATGATACAATAATAGCAATAGTAGTAACATATTCAATCTATACTACCATATATGATCGTACGGTTTAATACAATTTCACCAGATCCATTGCCACGGGTTTGTTGGTTGATTTCCATCAGGTTGATGAATGATTGATGTGTCACCAATAGATTCACCAAGGATGCACACGCTACATCTACCATTGCTTCGAATTCTCTGCGTGGCTGTGCTGTGACACCAAACACGTGGTTGGTTGGTTTCCCCCAGTGATGTTACTGTTGGGTTTCGTTTGGGTTTATCTGAAAAAGTCCCAACATCTTGGACAAAGCCGGATATCATATTGGTTGTGTATATATGATTACATTATGTTATATAATTGTGTATATATATACACACCACGATGTCCCAGCACATATATCCCCATCAAATGGTTGGTTGCATAAGTCAAATATCTCCATTCTTGATGGTTTAATTCCCCATGGTTTTCGACACCCCTGCCGCATTGGAGTCGCCAAAGTAGAGGTCCACCCTGCCGCACCACAGCTCTATCGTCGAAAAGATGAGATTTTAGCTGCGGCAGCGCAGGCGCCACAGGGGATGAGATGAAATTTGGAAGATGGGAAGATGGGAAGACCGTGGGCACCCTGAGTTATAAACCCCATCAACTATAATAACTATAATTTATATCTATGATACATCATAGAGTTCACCTTGTTAGCTCAACCCACATCCGATCCTTTGGGAGGGCCCACCTTGAAGATGTTGCTTCAAGAACTATATCAACCCCCCAAAAAAGGTTGTGAAAGGAGGATGGAATTTCGATGATGTTTTCCGAAATATGTTCCAGGTTCCGGCAACTTTGCGGCATCTTTTTTGGGGGTTGCTGTACAGTTAGCGCGTTTTTCTAGTTCCATTTGGAGAATGATGCGCAGATGTTGCGTTGACAACTACGTGAGTTGTTCTGGGGGAAACTGCTGCTTTTCTTTTTATACTTTAAATGCTGGGAACGGCTCTAATAAATTGAAGCAATAGAGACAGATTCCCCAACACTGTATATGACAAGATGAGGTTGCGTATCATTTCATTCATATTGGTTATTTTACAGTAAATGTTCGTTTATGGCTTGAAATTCTTCTTCCCAAGCCAAGAAATGAAGTGTCTGTGTTTCATTCCGCGGCCGCGGGCGCAGGACATCGTTGATGTGGCCTTATCAGACAGCCATGAAGTGGTGGATGTGGCTTGGATACCGTGCTGGTGAGAGATCCCACAAATGACCATTGGAAAAAAATGAGATATGTCCCCTAAATCATGGCTGGTCAATGGTGATATTGTATCCCTTTAATTCATGGTTGATGGTTATAGAGTACGAGCTGGTTCGGCGAGATGATGAGCCCTGAACAGATGGTGACGTTTCACCAGCCCACATTTTGAGGAATTCACCACCCAACGGATAAGCCAGAAGTGACATTTGGGAGTCCCTGAGGTCTACTTCATTGCTCCCGGACGTGGTCTTTTTGGCGAGTTGTTGCTGGGTCGGTCTTCATCTCCTGATGATCCAATAAAAAAGGTGGGGTAAGCGTGGTTTCTTCGCTTCCCCAAGCGATTTTCGCTCCCGAGATGGCCCCAGAATGTTTCATCAGGGGGATTCATGGCCAGGGAATGACTGTAAAACACCAGATCTCCGGGATCCCAGGCCTTTCCCAATTCTTGAAAACATGGTAGAATTCCTTGAGACAACCAGGACAAGATTTTGACCCACAACCATTTGGGGTCTTGAGATTCTTCTGAAGATTGGAAACGATGCGGCAGACATCGGTTCGATTCGGTTCCACTCGTGCGAAATCTAAATATACCGTTTCCATTTGTGCTAACACAGATCTGCTATTGCATTGGAGTCTCCACAGACACACACCCACAACCTCATTGCAAGAATAGATAGGTGCATTCTGAAATCGCGATGCATACGTACCTGGTACCCTCAATAGGACGGTTTTCCCCATTCGCATCAGCTGGATGAAGGTGGAACTTCCAGCACAGTACTTTCGTTCCCGATCTTTTGGGGCGAAGATTGATAGCAAACTGCAAACACCCATATTTATCCATATTGGTGAACAATTGGTGAACATCAGTATTTTTCTCTCGATTTTCCCAAGGACATCCTGTTTTCATTGAGCCAACTCCGAGGTTGCAGGGGATCGAGAGGGACCATCCGACGGGCTGGGAGGCGTTGTGCCAAAAGGCCAACGTGCCCTGGTGGAACCGTGGAGCCGGTGGAATCTGGGAAGAACGGGAAGATGAAGTGATTAAAAGGGGCACGTTGAAGCCATAGAACGGAAATAGAACAGAAATCGGGATTTCACTTGACCAAAGGTGCTGAATTTTAGGCATGTTTCACAAAGACTTCACCGGGATTTCAGCAAGCAACAAGAGCCAGGAGTTGACTTGTTCCAAAAATTGGGGATCACAACCAACAAAAGGAAGGAAAATTTTCTATGGGGACTGAATCAAGAAACATAGGGACCTTGGTCGACAAAAGAATGAATCTTGGCCAACAAAAAAGGATATTCATGAAACACAATTGGATTTGAACTAGCAACGCTTGGAATGTCACCCGTATTTGATGGATGGAAAATTGGGTCGGGCCACAACTTGGACTCAGTGGGAATTGATTTAAGGGAAATGACAGGAACGTTGCCCCATATTTAGTGATAAAAACCAATCGTTTCCTAAAGACAATGAAATTCAATGAGAAGCTCTTCCACAGTCATCTCTTTGGTGATGTTGGTTTTCAGGGTGATTTTCTTTCCTCGTTTCTGGCAATCTGATTAGCGAGCTTGAGACCGAAACATGCTTCTTGATTCGAAAGAGAGGATCTGTTGCAAGATGATTTTGGAGGTTGCATACCAGCCACGTGGTGCTTTCATGGTTTAATCATTCTCTCGCTTCCATCATCACAGGCTGCTCGTTGTTTTGGAACGCAGCTGCTCCTTTTTTTCGGGGTCTGGAAGCCGCCGGTCAAGAAATGGGGGACCTCTCAACTGCAGGCTGTTCACACACACGAGAAACATCTCAAAGAGATCCGAACTTGACCACCCAGCCACCATACCCACCCACGAACCAACCTCAACCAATCAACATCAACCAAATATCAAAACGAACCTAGGATGAAATCCGACCAACTCATCCCCTCCTCGACCCGAGTGCTTAGGTAGTGATGTACACCGGGAGCTTCAACACGCAGGGCTGCACCCTCCGAAAGGAGGAGGATCCGGGGACAGTTCTCGACTGGAAGCCATGTTGGCTGGGGCGAAATGATGTTGCTTATTGGATCTTATTCTTACTATTCTGTTTGGAGCATGGTTGGAACTCGGGTAAAGAAAAGGTGGAAGATGGTGGAAGTATGGAATTTGGATAAAAGAAGGAACTGGTCTTGTCTTCCAACTCAACATTCCATATTTGATATTGGCACATATTGGCACTTTTTATTTACGCTATATACGTTGATGGTATTTTCTTTTGTTTTATTGACTTTGCTGAGCTATATGGCCTGTTTCAGAGTACCTTTTAGATACCACTGCTGCAGGCGGCGCCTGGCCCCTTCGACTACGATTACATCGGCCCCTTGGAAAATTGGGGTGACGAATGCACATCCAGCATCATCCAACTATTTGGAGGTTTCCTAAAATAGGGGTACCCCCAAATCATCCATTTCTAGATCCCGATTTTCCATTAAAAACCATCCATTTTTGGGTACCCCCATGGCTTAGGAAACCCCCAGTTTGGTTTGGAATGAAAGCCATTGAGGTTTGGGATGAACAGGTTCTTGTGCTCCAGGCTGTGACTCTGTGGTGAATTGACTTATTTCTTTCCCGTGTGGCCAAAACAAACTAATAGATCTAATGATTCTATGTACATAATCATCATAATGATATATTAGTACATTGATAGATAATAGATAATGATCATTATATTATTAGTACATATCTATTATACATAATCATCATAATGATATAGAATCATCTAACGTTTGATCACCTCTTCTCTAGACTTGTTTGCATGATGATCCATGATGACTTTTCACCAGATCCAAGGGAATCCACCTGAAAATGGACCCCAAATCTCGCGAGTTGCATAGCAACTAGGGTTTGTCTGAAAATTGAGGGAAAACCATGGCAAACCATCAAAATTGATGGTTTATCTTTGTTTTCCCTAGTAGGGTTAAAATATGTTAAAATCATATTCGTGATTGATCCCATTGTATCTTCGTTAGATATCTTTATTATATTCCCTTTAGGATCCCCTAAACAGGCGATTATATCACCATGTTAGACAAAGCCATGTATATACTGATCATGATGGACATTCAGCATTTCATTCTCCGCTGAGGGAAGCTTTGCACTGTTTCTTGAAGCGATTGGTGTGGCTGTGGCTTGTGGGGGCAGGATCATAGTGTAGTGGAGTGATGGATGTTGCGAAGATTCGGAACATGTATGAAAATGTGGTAAAAGGTAAAAGGAAACAAACACCAAAGAGTAAGCCCCTAGTTGGGTATTTGTTTTTTTCGGACCACAGGATAAGCGATGCATGGTTCTGCGGTTGCTGATTCGGATCTGGCGAGTTCATCATCGAAGGGGGGGATGACGGGTCCCAAATCTCACCGGTGTCATTTGATATTCGAACGAAGCCCCTTCAGAAATGGCAATTTCTATGAGAATATCATGGAAACTTACTGGTAGTCCCCCACATTTTCTATCATTTTCCAGGTTGCTCGTCACTGAATGTTGTCCCAGAATTGGATGAAGGCAAAAATGATATCCAGGAAACCCTTCTATGTCACAGGATTTCTTTGATGGCTGGTTTTTCCTTTTAAAACTTGCAAATCCACGGATTTTGCCTCAAGCACCGACGCCTTACTGAATCGTTTTCTCCGTCCCCTGCCATGCGGCTTTGGTTCCACTGTGCCGCGCTGGCCGTCGTCCTGGGCTTTCGGGATCTCGGGGATCTCGGCGATGGCACTGGGCTGTTGCAGATCCATGGGGAGAAGACTCCGGGGGCCGTGATTTTCTACAACCTCTTCATCAAGACAAAGAACGATATCCCAAGGGTCAGAAAGATTGTTCATGAGCAGCTGAATTTGCTGGATCATCCCCTGGACAAAGAAATTCGCATCAATTCCATTGGGGCTTTGAAGAACCTTTCAGGTCTGAAGTTGTCTAAACAGCTGGCAGAAAGAACAAATCTCATCGCCCACTATGATCAAGGCTTTGAGGTGTTGACCTTGCACGACCTTTGGTCCTTCTGCAAGCAAAATGACACAGACCCAGAGCAGTTGGTGGTGTATTTGCACTCCAAGGGTTCCTTTCATAAATGGAAGGGCCGAGCTGCCACTGATCGCTACTACTTGACCTCGGGGGCTCTTTCGAAGGAGTGCATGCATATGCCAAAGGCATGCAACGTGTGTTCGAGCCGAATGACGCCTGTGCCGCATCCGCACACCCCCGGCAACATGTGGGCGGCACGTTGCGGATACATTGCCAAACTCATCGATCCCAAAAAATTCCGAGAGAAGATGGACAACAACTTCCTGGGCCGCCACGATGGAGCACCCTGGTGTGTTGGCCGTGGCCGCTTTTCCGATGAGCACTGGGTGAATTCGCATCCGGATAGTGCACCTTGCGATTTGGACACCAACCAGAGCTACGTTTCTGGACACCCTATGACCCGCACCTTCGAGAAGGAGTTGAAGAAGGCCGGGTGCGAATGGTTTAGCGCTTTGATGTACGTCCATATACGTCCATTATACTTCAATTTCTCAATGGTGATATATGATGCATCATCCAACATCTGTAACATCTCAGAACATCATATCATGTAACATCATAATTATATAACATCATCTAACTACAACCGCTATGCTCTTTTTTGCAGGGTCTCCAAGATTCGCCACGCAGGCTCCTCGCTTTCCGATCGCCACATACCACGTGTCATGGTCCGAATGTCCTGGGAAGGGTGAAAGTCTGTCGGATCGTCTGACGGAGTATCGATATCTCTACAGCCAGGATCCCGCCGATGAATGGTGGGGTTGGAGGACCTTCTTGCAGAATACACCGGCAGAATCGATCATACAGGGGTCATGATACGCTGAAGAGCGCAGAGGAGGAAGAAAAATCATGAACAATCCAGGTTGCAAGGAGGAGAAATGCATACTGTAGATGGGTGTGTCTGAACATGCGGGAGCCCCAAATCCACTTGTTTATCAGCATTTGATCATCATTATATAATTATATTATTCTCATTCATTTTCTATATTACTTTAAGATTGTCATTTGGTGGCTTTTCAATGCTTTTCAGACATTTTTTTGCAGCCATGTTGTTGCAGTCACAGGTTCGCCCCTTGGTGGACATCTCGAAGTTTGTGTTCTTTGGCCGCGAGTGACTTGGATACAGCCGGAGGACTAACCACCCTGAAGATGGGGCATATACACCCGATTCACCAATTGATCTGGGGGTACCCTATCTTTAGACAAACCCACATCCTAGGGCACACCTCGGGGGAGTGTTCATGACTTCGGTGCGAGGGGATTGCCCCCCCTTATTATTGCATTTATAGAATCATTATAAAGCATTTATATGTATGCGTCTATCATGTCTATGGGTATGGCTCCAAATTATTTGCCATGAAAATTGAAGGCTTGTATCATATCAGTTATATCTCAAATGCATATCCATAGTGGTACCGTATATCCAAAATATGATTATCCATAAGTTGTGCATCATTGAATCCTATTTGATACATGATAATGACCAACCGCATCAAACCCCCGTGGCTGGTTGGCATCCTCACAGTGGCCTCACTGGAATCATGGTTCGGATTGGGCGAATCATCCCCAAATGACTGCAAGTTTCAGGTTAGTGAAAAATTATGATTTGCCAAGATAGACGTAACATTATTATTATGTAACCATACTTGGAAAGTCACAAGCATATATAGTTAGTGATGGTCAACTAACTACACATAATATTTTGTTACATCATATGATTTGATGTCAGACCAAGGGTCATGTTTTTAGTACCTTCATATTCTGGTCCCTTCGGGACGACAACCGCCCGCACCGGAGTGGAGCTCCAACGAATAAAACCATATGTTCTACGGGCCTTTGTTGGGCACGTTGGGAATATGTTGGGCCCATGTTGGATCTATGTTGGGCCATGTCGGGCCCATGTTCAGTCATGTTGGAATGTTGGGCCATTTTGGGCCCATTTTCAGCCATGTTGGACCCATGTTGGGCCTATGTTGATGCATGTTGGGCCATTTTGGGCCTATGTTGGGCCATGTTGAGCCCAAGTTTGGCAACTTAGCCAATTTTAGGTCCCTTCAAAAAACGAGGAGAAAAACACAAGATTCTAGAGCAATAAAGGCCCCCCCCCAAGCCACAGCAAAATAATTATTGCAATTGCTTCCAGATCATGCGGGCCAACAAAAAACGCCTCAGCACCTTTGGTGCGGTCGGATTTAAATGACATATGTTATGATAACCATATATCATATATTATCATTATCATCATTGTAATTGTTGTGGCTTTTCTCGCCGCTATTACCCTTCTTGTTTTTGTCAGTACGTACTATGATATACTATGATTATTTGTAGCATTAGCATGAGTAGTATGATTATGGCCAAACACTCGTCTTGCCCGAGACACTCTCGAAACACTGTAAAAGTGGGTCATTCTGACATTCCTGAAAAGCTCAGGTAGGGATGGTAGGGGACATGTGCGTCAAGTCATCCTGATCCATAACACCATACAACCCTAAAAAATCCTAAAACCTTAACCCCTACCCTAAACCCCAAGAAACAATGGGAAATCACTGGAAACCTTGAAACCTACTGTAAACACTTAATTAAACCCTATTAAACCGTAAATTCCAAATTCTTAAACCTTCAAAGTCACGCGGAGTTTCTGTGCGTACTACAACTGCTACTGCTACTACCGCCACTACTGCTACTACTCCCACTCCTATTACTGCTACTGCTACATATGCTGAGGGTTTTGCACATGATCATCCCAAAGGAAGTCCCCGCTGCTCGGCTCTCAGGAAAAGTCATCCGGTGACCGCCAGCGCAGACAGCTTCGCGTCGCCCACCCTGGCGCAATCCCTGACGGAGCGGTCCGACCCATGGCGACGGAGGGGAAAGAACGGATGGAGATTCAAGCAAACGTCAGCCCCCCCCTAGGGGATATCAATGGATATCATGGTACTAGAATGGGGATGTGAATGGATACAATGGGATAATATTAATCAAAACAACTGGTAGATGGTGATTCCCTTGAGAACGAGGGTTGAAGGGCTTATAAACCACCAACAGCCGCTAAGAAAGGCGTATTAACCCTCGATCATTGGGGGGTGTCATGTTTGGGGGTGTTGGTTAAATGCCCATTGGGCAATGGGACGGACGGGACGGTACCTGGCTAAACTATGTTGGTTAGTCTGGCAAGCCATCGCAAAATCACCTCGTTTCAGGTTGGCGAATTAGTATGATTTAGCCAGATGGATTGATTGAAGAAACCTTAGGAAACGACCATTTTTTCCTGTAGATTATGGATGATTATGGGGGGTTCCTGCCGGTTTCCCTTCAACCGATTCTGGGGGTGAAACTGGGTTTGATAGGGATGAACATTGCAAAAATGGGTTGAAGAGGAATTTATATGATGGGATATATAGATTGATGATGACAATATATTCTTACGGGGATTCAAAACTGAGATTTATTGAGAATAGATTTTTCCCACCCATACTTGGAGAATGGGCATCCAATGGGTATTTGAATGGGAACATCGGCTATAAATGGTGAATTTTCCAGACCATGTTAGATTACGTCAATTATTGAGCGAACATAAGCCTATCAGTGGTTGAGCCACCCATCAATCAGGGCTTTGATAGAGATAAACAGGGAATAACGATCAAAACAAAATGATGAGAGAGAAGGGAATTTGTGTTTCGACGGGTTTGGCAGTATGAAAATGATATGGATTTACACTGGGAATATGAAGCAAGAACCAGCATTGCAACAACGTGGATTGCTACAATACATCTTGTTGGCAAGGCGTCCACCACTCTGAAAATACAAGGGTAGTGGGATCATTAAGCTTGTAGGATGGATAGCAAAAGGTGCTGAAACTGGGCAATTTAAACCACCAGCAGGGCTTGACTACGCTCGAGCGTAACCAAAGCAGTGGGAAACGGGACATGATTCGCATGTAGGAAAAATCTATGAAAATCATCTATGATATGTCTAAATGATATGAAAGGATACAGGAGGAGATTGTCCATGTTGTCAGAAGGTCGGGTTCACTGCTGGTCTCTTCCCAGCGGGAAAAAGGTCAAATCATGCTTGATAGACTAGTCGGTTTTTTGAAGTGTCCAAGTTGAATATCATGTTGTTTGATTCCCTCATTTATGGAACTCGGATTGATATAGTGTGCCAGAAATGAAGCAGCCAACCAATAATCAAGGCAGCATACAATCAGCCTCTGCAGCTGCGCTGAAATTTGTATGTCCGAATCTAAACCAAACCTGCAGTGCAAAATCCATCCATATCCTCGCTATGTTTGCATTGGACTGATAGAGGACGCAAGTCATGATTTTCCATGATTTTCCTTCATTGCGGACCATTTCTATTTGGGGCCTTCTGTTGACTTCACCTGCGGATTCAACCCACCCCAAGGTGACCGGCATTGCTCGAGATTTGCCCAAACTTGGTTTTTGGTGTTTAATAAGCCTTCAATAAACCTGAACATTATTGAGGGGGTTCACTTTGGGGGGATGCGTCACAGTTTTTCTTAAATCAGTCTTTCCATGTTTTTCCTACTTGATAATCCGGCAAATCCACAGGATCCATTTCAGGATTGCGAATCTTCCGCGGAGTTCCCCCCCCCGAGGACTTGTTAGCTGCCTGCATCCATGCCTTTGTGGACGAGTTTCAGGGGAATCTAGCGGCTCGGCCATAGGCAAAATAGGGGGATGATGGGGATGGGTCAAAACCTATTATCACCATATTTGGGGGAATCATCATGCATTAACCAACTATTTTAGTGTACCTAGGGTACCAGGGTTTTGACTCATACCCATAGATCAAAATAGCTTGGATTGATGGATGTGAACAAGCCTCCCAAAATATTGTGGTGTTCCATACTTAAAAAAAGAACCAAATCAGGTTCGGGCATGGATGATAATATGTCCGAACCGAGTTTCGAACACTATTGGAACCTTAGTCAATGGTTGGTCATTGAATGCATGTTTTGAAAGGGCATCTAGAGACAGCAATGTTGGCTGGTGAAGGTCAGGTGTACTTCGTGATTGGAATGCCCATGTTACGCACGAAACAGGAGACAACCCCCCTATCACATGGGATGGAATCAACAAGAAAGGCATGTCTTGGACCGATTTCATGACCTCCCAAATGGAAGTTCCAAACACTAGTTTGTAAAAATTGTGTGAATGTAGTAGCAATCACCATGGTCATCATCATCGTCATCATCATCATCATCATCATCATCATCAGCAATATCATACATTATCATACATTATCCTCACACCCCCACACTGTTTGGGGTCTCTTGCTGGGATAATTTGAAAATAGGGATCCCAAATAAAAAATTGAAAAATAGGTGACTCCCCACGATCGACAACAGCACTTTGCAGTCGCACGCCCAAGGTGAAGCCTGCGAATCTGTCCTTGTTTCGAGGCCGGATCCTCTTCACCAAATTGCAATCAAAGATGGCCCAGCAAAATATGGGAAAACCCTGGGAAAATATGGGAAACACATAGGAACGCATGAACTCAATGGAGGTTTCTAGCTGGGAAAATCATCGAACGAAATGGGGTATCTTCCAGGTTTGATTACGACAGGGCAGCCAAGAACTGAGGAGTTTTTACGGATGGGGATTCCAGGACTTAGTCGTGACCATGTTTGACCCAAAAATTGAGGAATGAGTACGAAGATTGAGCAACTTTGCGGGGTCATTTCAGACCTTGACAATCGCAGGTTTTCATGATTTTTGGTGAGAGCTAGCCCATGTCTTGGAGATGACCCAAACGTTTGGGAAATGGCTCAAAGTAATTATGCTCGCCACAATCTCTTGGGCTCAGACAATCTTCAGCCATACCCCCATGTGATCCACACGTGCATACAATTGGATTGTTGAGCAGTACTTTTTTTTGCTTTGTGGTTTGAATCATTTTGACTGCTGGGGATGCTTTCATTTCACCACCCAAATCAATATATACAGATATTTGGTAAATGACTCATTTCTGCTTCTCCCCCTACTTTCCCAGAACTGGTGTAAGGGAGATTGTACAGAAACCTCCTATTATAAAAAGGATGTTAATTACCAGGGCTTCCTGTGCACTAGACACGTGTTTCCAGGATGGTAATTCGATGACACTTACCAATATTCACCAATATTTACCCCATATTTCCAGATTTCCCAACTTTTCTATCTATTTTGGGGTTGCTATTGAAAAAAAACACTCCATCGATACTTGGATGAAGCGTCCACGCCCAAAACTCTGCCCAAAACTCTGCTTGACAGGCTCCGAGCTGTCACAAGAAGAGTGGGACCACTTCAAGGAGGACAAATGAGCAGTGGCTGCTAAAGCTCTGTTGGTTGATGATTGGTTCGGGGCTTGTACTATCCAATCTACTGGGATGTATTGGGAGCTTTCACAATATATCACAATGAATTGTGGGATTTCCTATTTTATAAGGGACGACCAAATGGGTTTTGAACACCGCTCATTTTTTTTTTGCCCACACAGAGCCATGGCAATTTTTACTGGGAAAATGAGGTTCTAAAGATTTCCAAGCCATCCGTTTTCAGACAACCCCAGAATCCCCCAAAGTGAGTTGCTGATGCGTCAAAACATGTCCAAGTCTTCAGAATTTTCTTCATATCACCATGTGGGTTTGTCTGAAAATAGGGCCCAATTTATGGCTGAGCCTGCACATTCGGACATTGATGATAAGTCATCAAAAGGGGGTTTACAATGGTTTACATCATAGGATTTTCCACTATCAACCATCCAGCTATTGGGGTACCCGCCCATTTCTGGAAACCATCCAAAATTGAACATCCTATTTCGAGGCAGACACATCCCTGGGAAGAATCGATATCCAGGACATTGCGCCCTTGGCGCAAGTGGACATGCAGCAATACGTCACTGGGTCGTCGCCGCGTTTTTCAGTAAAGGGATGATCAGATCTTGTTGTGATAACGATGGTGGAGGAGGATGATGATGATGATGATGATGGTTGATGATGATGATGGTTGATGATGGTTGATGATTATTGATGATGATGGATGATGATTGTTGATATTGCCGGCGGACTTTTTATTTGCAACATAGGATGCATTTGAAAAAGTGAAGAATGGATAGAGGAAGAATGGTATTTAGATTCAATTTAGATGTATTTGGATGTATTTAGACTTATTTAGATGTATTCAGATATATTCAGATATGTAATAAAATGTAATAAATTATGTATTTTCAGCAGCATTTCCATGTCTCCTTTGGTAATCATGGCTCGCTGGAAACATCGCCGTCGTTCGATGCTTTTAGGCTGCGAAGTTGGCGAATGACCCGCTCTTCCAAAAGGTGCCGAACTATAAAAAGACCACGGTACCTTGGTGTCGCTGGTTGTTTTTTTGGGGGGGAGGTGGAGGGTGGTGGAAAAAAAATCTGGGGATTGAATGAAATTGGTGGATTCCGGATTTATTTTTTGATGTTCAGGAATCATGGGAAAAGATGGGAAAAGACGGGAAACATATGGGAAACATACGGGAAACATATGGGAAACATGGGAAATCGCCGAAATATGGCGGTTTGAATGGAAAAATCATTGATAGATGGGTGATGTTCCATTTATATGTATATGGTGTTTGGGAGGGAGCGGTGAATGGAGCTACGGTTGTATATGGTTGTATCCATATTCCCAACAAAAAATTGGGAGCCAAGGAGCAAAAGGATCCCTGAGTTACAATCCCAGGTAGGACCTGAATATATACAGATACGTATGAAAACGATATGAACACGCCGTTTGTTCACACTCACTTGGCCTTTTTTATTTGCTTCTTCTGTCACATACGGCCATGTACAAATATCATTCCCTAACGTCCATGTGGCTTTGCGAAAGTGTTGGATCTGCCCGACTGATGTGGGTCTCGTTGATGGTAATGCCGTGGAAGTGTTTGGAGTAGTATCGTGAAGCACGGTTACCCTCTGGTAATTCAACATGGCTATGGAGAATAATCATGTTCAATAAGGAAATGATCTATACACTTATACATGGCAATTGTCCATAACTGTGTTAAATTACCAGAAGATATATGTTCTTTGAACATTCTGTGTTCAGCACATGGTATTCATGACCCCCAATTATATATTTGCTGGAACCGGGCCAAAGGTTTCTGTCCACTTCTATAACTCAAACACCATAATTCACGCTTGAAAGAAACACATTCATTACGGGTAAACATGAAAATACGCTACCAAGAGTGCCATTTAGTACTTAATCACGCTTGAACATTGAGATGAAAAATGGCACAGGGCCTAGAGAACCCACAAGTCGGTGGGGAACCTATCTGATGGGCTGCGGGGACCAGGTAGACTGTCGGTAGACTGGTCATTCACTGTCACATTTTTGTTGTACTCAACGGCTTAGACCAATACCCAAGGGGATCCTCAAAACCATAGCTTTCAATACTAAAATTGTCGAAAATTGGATGATTTGGCGATAACCTCCATGTGATCCGATGTGAAGATTCAAGGTAGGAATGGAACATCACCATTGTATATTTGTATATATATAATATATTATGAATTATATATATATTTTTTGGAATAGGGAGGAACATAATTTAATTACAAGTTTCATATCAGATGTTCCAGCCAGCCGGGGTTTGTTTCCCTTCTGGGTTTGTCTGAAAACATGGATCCCCAATTGTAATATATTGTAATGTTGATCATCATGCTTGCCGTAAGAACATTAATTGTTTGCGTGTTTCTTTATTCTTGGACGAGCCCCTCTATCATATATACCATGAAATATCCTTCTGATATATGGTTGGTGTATATCTCCATAGCTGTCTTGGTAAAAGCCCCCATTTTTTCGACCGACATCGGATTTTCACCATGAAAAGGTGATGTTCCCCATAAATTTCCAAATCATAATTCCAGTAAAATCCCATACATCCAGACAAATCCATCGAATCATCAGCACATCATCACCTATATAGCCCATTGTCCAATCATTTTCCCGGACACTGAAAACAATTCATCATTGTTTTCCAAGTAAAATCCATGAACAAAATCCTATAGATCCAGTAAAATATCCAGCAATTATTCATCAATCCCATATTCCAGAACCCCCAGCAGGTTAGCCACCACTGGGGGTGGATGGCAACGCGCCACGCTGAAGGTCAAATCCTTTGAAGTGGGAAGTTGTGATGCCCCGCTCTGCGACCAGGTGCCGCATTTGGCCACGGGATCTCATGCCAGCAATGGGTATTGTTTAATCTGGGATGGATGGTGGTTTTATTCAGCAGATATCAATTGGTTGGGTGGTTGGGTACTGAGAAGAGATTTTAAATTTCCGAATTACCCTAACCCTATGCCCATGGGTTGCAATACCAACATATATACCAACATATAACATATCTCTATATATATAGTTTAATCATGATTTGCGGGCACCCCTATATAATAGAAGGAAACCTCATAATCTAGGTACGGGGTTAAACTTTGCAGACGCAGAAAAATGCAGAAAAAACGCATTCAGGTCGTTTTCAGTATTACTGAAACCTCCAAATTTTGCGATAGAACCTCTGAAACGTGGAAAGGTGCTCTATTCAAGACAGGCATGGCTTGGCGTAAATGCTTCGGTTTTGAACCGGAAGATCATCTTCCAGTAGGTAGTAGCATCGCCCACTTGCAACTGCTCAGGCTGGTAATTCAATCCAGTACGATCCAGGTTGAAAAAACTGAGCAGTCTCCAGTATTCAATAGAAAATCCTGGAATTCTTGTTTTTAGCAGGAACACATAGGAACACCAACTAACTATATGTTCAGTTAACAACAACGCCTGAATTAATTTGGAAATTGTTGAAAAATGCTGAAAACTTCGGACCCCGGCCCCTACCCACCTTTTTGTTGGCTACTGAAGTGACTCAAGCCAGACCACGAAAGCTGGTGGTTGACAGCGGGCAGGTTGCTGTGAGGACAATCATCCTAACTATCGGTGAAACTGAATTTGAGTCTTGGTCATATCAAAAACGTTTACAGGCTTGCAAACCCCTATATGATATATGATGTACTGTGTATGTATATATACTAAGTATGACATATAGTGAGTTCCATAATGTTCTATGAAATACATGTTTAGACATCCATCCAATTTGATCTATCTTCCTTGCTTTGCGCCAATTGTTTCGCAGATGTCAGGTTTGCTTCGTCTACGAATGGTGCTGTCACAGCTGTTCCGAGGAGCTCGAGGCTCTCGAGGGCAACTGGTGGCATCATGGCAGCATTCGACCCATTTATTGATGGTCATTATAGGGATACTAATTGAATAGATAAATATGTATATGATATATATATATATATAAATAAACATATCATGGTTACTATGGTAATTGATGATAATATATCAATGTTTATATATATATATATATACAAATATGTATCCCCACGGTATTAATGGTTATTAACACAACACATATCGTATTTTCATGCTTCACGAATGCACACGGGCAAGCTTACACTAGTGTGGATCAAAATCCTGGTAATTATCTTGGGTGTTCACGGTAAAGTGACAGGTATAGAATGGTATAGATGGGTAAAAGACCAGTTGATATACCTTTGATATAGACTGGTTGATATATACACTGGTATAGAATGGTAATTATATACTGGTTGATATAGACACATCGTACGTTTTGCCCATTTTTCCCCCGTAAAAGACCAATGTCCATAGGCAAAATTACCAAAAAAAAGTGGCCAAGATAATCCCAAACATGGTCCCTAGCACCCGAAGGGTATGGGTCAAAACTGAATATACACTCCCAAACTTGCATGCCCAAGAACCAGTTTTGTATCCCCATCATATTGTTGGTTATATCATGTTATATTTAATTAGATAGAAATTATGGTTGATGGCATTTTTATCAAAATATAACATCTACAATTGTTTGATTTAATAGAAGTATTGAGTAAAGGTGAATTGTATCATATTATATCCCAATACATATTCCCAGACATTTGATTTTATCCAATATAATATATATATATATATATATGTGTATAATGTATGTATGTAAAGCCTAATAGATCCAGTGAACAAGGCCAACCCACTAGGCCCCTACCAAGGCTGAACACGAAGAATGGTTTCAGTGGCGTGGCCGAAGTGATCCCGCCCGACTGCCATGATCACGGCATTCGAGCTATCCAGCCGTACATGAAGGCGCTGTGGCTGGGGGGAAACTGAAAGGTGGTTTCATTTCGGGATGTTGACTCAGAAATAGCAATTTGGAGGAGCATGGGACTTAGAAATACCAATGGACTTAGAAATATCAAATTGGATCAAGTCCTTGAGAACGGAGGAAACTTCAATGCAAGCACCCGAAATGGGAGATTTCTGGATGACCAAAGATTCTGGGAGAATTCCCATACAGGCCAACCTCATGATGCAGTGGGATCTCCTTGGATGAGGATTTCATGTGGTTGTGTTTAGCTGATGGAGCTTGATTTAAGGGACAGCTGGGAGGAAAGGATGGTTTCAATAGGGTACCCCAAAAGTGATGTAGAATACATCAAGAAAAATCATCTATTTTAGATGCCATTCTGCGGTATCCTCCACTTTCAGACAAAACCCACCCATGTTTGTTGTGGTTAGTGGTTCCCCAGAATTTTCCCTTCACTTCTGGGTGGGAAATCCCCAGGTTAAGCGGGAAGATCCTCTGCATTTCTTAATGAAGGATTGTCCATTGCCAATACGAGTACAAACGCATATACATATATACATATATATTACGAGGGCCCATGTGCGCGAGGCCGGAATCCTGCCAAAAACCGGGCTCTCTTTTGGGACTGCTGTGTCAACGTCGTTGCTGCGGTTGGCTGCGCTGCAACGCACGAAGCTTGAGAAAGAAGCAAAAGAAAATGCGAAGCGAAAGGTGGCCATGAAG
>BGPT01000765.1:271189-316054 GCA_003297045.1 Symbiodinium sp. clade C Y103 | reverse complement strand
CGACGGGCATTATCTTCTATTTGAAATGCTTCTGGCTGCACCCCCAAAATGTATCTTCTATCTGTATTAAATGCTAAATATCTTCTATCTTTCCGTGGTCCGTTATATTTAATTGCCTACGGCAAGCCCGCCGGCCATAGGCAATTGGCAGTCTTTTCTTGGGACCTCTGGGACTTGGGTATTGAGCAGCTTGCATTGAGNTTGCCTACGGCAAGCCCGCCGGCCATAGGCAATTGGCAGTCTTTTCTTGGGACCTCTGGGACTTGGGTATTGAGCAGCTTGCATTGAGCACTTAATGTGATATTGGGAGTAGGAGCAGGAGTAGGGGTAGAAGTGCGTAGTAGCAGCAGCAGCACAGTAGTAGCAGTAGCAATAGCAGGAGCAGGAGCAGGAGCAGGAGCAGCAGTAGCAGTAGCAGTAGCAGTAGCAGTAGCAGTAGTAGTAGTAGTGGTAGTAGTAGTAGTAGTAGTAGTAGTAGTAGTAAAACTACGACTACGACTATTATTACAGTACTAGTACAAGTACTACTACAAGTACAAGGTACAAGTACTAGTACTAGTACTAGTACTAGTATTAGTACTAGTACTAGTACTAGTACTAGTACTAGTACTAGTACTAGTACTAGTACTAGTACTAGTACTACTACTAGTACTACTACTACTACTACCACTACTACTACTGCTACTGCTACTACTACTACTACTACTACTAGTACTAGTACTAGTACTATTACTCCTACTACTACTACTACTACTACTACTACTACTGCTGGGAGGGGGGAAGGGTGGGGGGGGTTGATTCAGACGAAGCAAAGAGTTGCAGCAGGAGAACAGAGGAACAAGTACAAGCCAAGAACAGAACAGGAACAACACCTTCCAATCAGACACGCCGGCAGGCCGGCGGATTCTTCTTCCGCGGAGGGGTCCGGCACGGACATGTTGGCCTCATCTTGGCGCCGTGTTGGCCCCATCTTGGCCCAAGTTGGCCCTATCTTGGCCCAAGTTGGCCCCATCTTGGCCCAAGTTGGTCCCATCTTGGCCCAAGTTGACCCCATCTTGGCCCAAGTTGGCCCCATCTTGGCCCAAGTTGGCCCCATCTTGACCCCATCTTGGCCCATGTTGGCCCCAGGTTGGGCCGTCTTGGGGCCATATTTTTCGCCATCTATGTTGAAGCACCTTCAAGACGCCAATTTTTCCGTCCCGAACCCCTTTCGAGGGCCCAAAATGCTGTAAAAACCCACGATTTTTGCACATCGCCAAGATGAAATCCCGGCCGGCCGAAGGGCCCGAAACCCTAGAAAACGCGGCAACAAAGGGGTCGGCGGCAGGGGCGGCGAGCGTATATAACCTTCGGTTACCAACCGAAGGCCTCCGGCAAGGGAACGGGCGCGGGGCCGGCGCCCGGAGTTATATACGCTGGCTGCGCCTGCCGCCGACCCCCGCCCGACCCCGTGTCGACCTCCTACCCACTGACGGGCTTGTAATTTACAGTGGATCGTGCGCGTGACGTGACAAAAACACTCTGTTTAAGGGTTTCGGGCCATTCGGCCGCCATGGATTTTTATCTTGGCGACGTTAAAAAACCGTGGTTTTTACGTGGTTTTGGGCCCCGGGAAGAAAAATTGACATCTTGAAGGTGTTTCAGCATAGATGGCGCAACATATCGCCCCAAGATGGCCCAACATGGGGCCAACATGGGCCGACATAGGGCCAAGATAGGGCCAACATAGGCCAAGATAGGGCCAACATAGGCCAAGATAGGCCCAACATGGCCCAACATAGGCCCAGCTTGGCACAACATTGGCCTGACCTGCGAGCAGTATCAGCCCAACACTGCCTCCATCTCGGCAAAAACCATGCCTTGCGCCAGCCTCTTCTCACCATAGGCATACCATGCACATGCGCCCACTCCTTCCCCACAACGTAGAACAAAAGTTGTTGCTTGGCCGGCGCCCGGCTGTCACGCGTAAGCCTTTAATCTGGGCGCCGGCCAGGAGCCCGTGTGCTTCCCGGAGGGCCTTCGGTGGTAACCGAAGGTTATATGGGGGCGGCCCCCTCTGCCACCGACCCGTACCGTGTCGACTGATGACCCTGCAATTTACAGTGATCGTGCGTGCGACAGAAAAATAACAAAACTCGTTTTTTTCGACCCAGGTGGGCGAACATGCCGCCAACATAGCTTCAACATAGGCCCCAGGCATGGGTCAACATGGGGCCAACATAGGCCAAGATGGGGCCAACATGGGGCCAAGATGGGGCCAACTTGGGCCAACATAGGCCAACATAGGGCCAACTCAGCGCCAACATAGGCCCACTTCAGCTCCACATGTTTGTCGGCGAAGCTCAAAATTTGTGGTTTTTACGTGGTTTTTGCTTCCGCAGAGGATCGAGGACGGGAACTTTGACAGCTTGAAATTCTTTCAACATAGATGGTCTAGCATATCGCCAACAGAGCCTCAACATAGGCCCCAAGATGGGTCAACATGGGCCAGCATAGGCCCAGAGAGGGCCAAGAAAGAGCCAAGCTAGGGTCAACATGGGCCAGGGCCAACATAGGCCACCTTAGGCCCCACATGGGCCCAAGATGGGCCCAAGATGGGCCCAAGATGGGCCCAAGATGGGGCCTACCAAAACCGTGGGTTTTGCGTGGTTTTTGCTTCCGCAAAGGGGTTCGGGACGGAAAAATTGGTATCTGGGACGCCTTTCAACCAAGATGGCCGCACATATCGCCAACAGAGCCTCAACATAGGCCTCCAGATGGGTCAACATGGGCCCAACATGGGCCAACCTATGGCCAACATAGGGTCAAGATAGGGCTAACATGGGCCAAGATGGGGCCAACACAGGCCAATATGGGGCCAAGATAGCGCCAAGATAAAGCCAACATGGGCCAAGATAGGGGTAACATAGGCCAAGATAGGCCGAAGCTGGGCCAACATCGGGCCAACGTAGGCGAAGATAGCGCCAACATGGGCCAACACAGGGCCAACCAACCCTTTCCTTGCCGGGGCCCGGCTGTCAGGCGTAAGCCTTTAAATTCAGGCGCCGGCCTCGGCGAGCCCNTCCTTGCCGGGGCCCGGCTGTCAGGCGTAAGCCTTTAAATTCAGGCGCCGGCCTCGGCGAGCCCGTGTGCTGCCCGGAGGGCCTTCGGTGGTAACCGAAGGTTATATACGCTGACGCCCTCCCGCCGACCCACCCCCGGTCGACCCCGTGTCGACCCCGTGTCGACCCCCGGTCGACGGAGGACCCAGTATCTTGGCGGTATCAAAAAACCGTGGTTTTTACGTGGTTTTGGGCCGCCGGCAGGGGTCCGGGACGGAAAATTTGTCATCTTGAAGATGTTTCAACATAGATGGCGCAACATATGGCCCCAAGATGGCCCAACATGGGGCCAACATGGGCCAACATCGTGCCAAGGTAGGGCCAACATAGGCCAAGATAGGACCAACATAGGCCAAGATGGGGCCAATATAGGCTCAACCTGGGTCAACATAGGCCCAACATGGATCCAACATGGCCCTACATAGGCCCAAGATAGGCCGAACTTGGGCCAACGTCGGCAAAGATGGGGCCAACATGGCCCAACACAGGGCCAACCAACCCTTTCCCTGCAGGCGCCCGTCAGGCGTAAGCCTTTAAATCCGGCGATGTCTCGCCGTTTGAAGTGACCCTATGTGCCTTAGGTTTAGCTATTCGGCCGCGGCTTCAGCCGCCGACCCTCTCCCCAAAATCCTTCAGCCTGGTGGTGTTTTCCCGTTTTTGGGGTCAAAATTCCGCGCAACATGGGAAAAAGCAGGGCTTTCGGCTGGAAGCTCCATTTTGAACACTTTTTGGTTGATTTTTGACGTTTTTTTGGCGGGTTTCAAAGGCCAAAACACTGTAATTTACAGTGTTTTTGTGTTTTGCTGAAAACTGCGTAAATACCAGTGTTTTTGCTAGGTGCTGGCCACAAAACAATGTAAATACCATCGTTGTTGCTACCAGGAGCAAAAAACACCTAAATACCGTGGTTTTGGGCTCCCGAGGCGCAAAAAACATCGGTATTTACGGTGTTTTTTCTCCGAGATTCTTGAAAAAACACGAAAACACCTACCTATTTGGCCCTTTTTTGGCTCACAGCAACAGCAACAGCAACAGCAACAGCAACAACAACAACAACAACAACAACAACAACAACAACAACAACAACAACAACAACAACAACAACAACAACACCTGCGGCATCGCCGGCGTGCCAAGCCCTACAAAAAGAAAGAGAGGTGAACAAAACATGGTACAAAGAAGGGAGAATTGAAAGTCGTTCAAAGTCATATTGACAGACATGCAATTTAGAGGGAAGTGTTGGAAGGGTTTGTTAAATACCGGCTGTGATGAAACTAAATCAACAGGGAAGGCAGCCGTAAGTGCTACAGGAAAAGCGCAGTAAAGAAAAACACAGCAGCAAAACAAGTTATAATGAGAAAACGGCTGCGCGGAGAACAGTTTCAAGCACTGTTGGAAGGAATGCGCGCGCACGATGGGGGAACAAAATGACAGAAGTGTTGCAACGAAGTGTTGAATCTAATCAAACTGCTGATAGATCTTCGACATTGCCCAAAAAAATCCACAAGATAAAGTCCAGATCTGCTACGGCTACGCTGATATGGGCAGATATTATAGATACACATGTCGATACGTATAAACTAGACATACATATACATGGTGCCTTCACAAGAACAATACTCTCGATAGCACAAGTCTCCAAGACCAGGGGGGAATCGAAGGGGACATTGGAGGCAGACCCAGCCACAAGTACTAAAGATTACTAAAGTATTTACATTGAACTCAGGTAGCCTAGGCTACCTTTCGTAATCCGCAGATCAAGCGGATACCTGTCCGTTGGTTGATCGGGGTTCGCACTGCTGATGATGGTGGGTTGCGGCACGCACGGCCAACATGCGGACTTCTTCCCCATTAGCAGCGTCCACTCATCCGGACGCTTGCGCCATTCACAGCGGACAGCAAAGGAGCTCACTCGCAGAACAGGCTTGAAGCCTAGGTCGTAGCTCAAGTGACGACGGCCTGGCCAATAAAACATCTAGGGGGATGTTTCTGGTGGCAGGCGGCGCAAGAACATGGGGCTGTCTAGTCGATAGTTTTTCCCCATGTTAGTTGCATGCCGCGCGCCCTGCTTCATTCCATGTGGGCATGTCTCGCCTGGGCCCTTTGCAAAGGAATGTATCTTAGGCACAATCTCGATGACAGTATGCCATTGGTCTCTGAAAAGGGTCGCATGGCTGTGCGTCGGCTTCGGCTTTGGGACACGGGTCAAGAGACCCACACTGATCTAAGAGTCTGGGATTTCTACATTCAAAGTTTGCTGTCGCTGGGTGTGCCCTTCCTAGGTCTTTGAATGAACTACTCAATCTACTTATTCTGTGTGAAGATTCGGCAATACTCGCTCAGCTACTTCTTCGTGCTGCTCTAATTGCAAGCAAAGTTGCGAAATACAATCCGACCTCTGGTGAGATCAAACGGTGACATCTCCACAGTCACTGCATCTCCTTCCATCACCTCGCAGGCGTGCCATGTTTTGACGCGTCCTACTTCAATGCCTTTCCCTTCCGCCCCGTGGGAAATATGGGAGCCCCTGAGAAGAACAAAGAAAAACAGAGCAAAAATGTTGCGCTCGCAGCCTGATTCTTGCTGCAAGGAATGAATGATGCTTCACTTCTGTGCTGTAGATTTGTCTCCATTCAGTGGGAAAAAGGAGCTTGGAGGTTCCCGGAACATATGACGAAGGCTTGAACCGGCAGTTAACGTTAGCAGGGTCATATTTACAAGGAGGCTGCTGTTGCTGAGTTGCGGCTGCAGAACTTCTGCGATACGGTGCATTCCGTTGCACGCACGCCCATCACCTGATACAGTAGGCCTTTGTATCCTGCGCAGTATGCTGCTTGCTTGGCCTGCTAAGAGGCCTTCAAAAGCGAAGAACAAGAGAATTGAACAACATGAGAAGAGTTTTGGCTTGGAAAGCGTTGCCAGCTCTTGTCACATAACCAGAGGAACCTGCCCATGGGGTGGCATGAGACCCGCTCACGGGAGGACACAAGGTGGCCAACATTAGTGCAGCCTCTTCTATCAAGCAGCGTGTTGGGGACTCATTTGAGCGCCAAAAGATTCAGATTTGAAAAGCAATTTGGAAGTTGAGGAGCAACTGCTGCATTAACCTGCTTCAAACTTGGGTTGAAATTCGGCACCCGTAGGCTCGAGGTGTAGTCTCAAATGTTCTGCGGATGCTTTATCTAGCTCAAAAGACTGGCCGAATGACATCTGCTTTCAACAAATGAACACAGAGTACAAGAGTAGGCACAACTCGCCTGTAAAGATCTTAACGGAACAAATATCCGTATCATCAGGATCATTGTTGAGATTTGCAAGCTACACCACGGGACACTTTGCGCGGCTTGAGCCTTGATGTTGTTCATCCGAAGCTTGCCAGCGAGTGTACATTGTACCTGACGTTATCTTTAATCTCTTCTGCAAAATTGCAACCTGATAAACAAATATAAACAACATCTTTACGGCGGGGAATCTCGAACTGGATTTGAAAGCCATAGCCATGTCGCAAGCCTCGGCACCATTAGTGAGCAGCACCTCTCAGGAGCAAGACATGAGCGGAGAGTTTCAATCGGTGTTTTGGACCTTCGGCCGAATGCCTTGAAATTGTTGTGCGAATGTGCAACCACGTTCCCTTCGAGCTCTATCACATCGTCCTACAGGGGCCGCACGGTTGAACCTACACCTTTCGGCCAGAACATTAGAAGACCCACTCAACCCACATGCATTCAACTTTAGCAGCGTCCCGTTCAGATTCGGTCCTTCTTCTTTCGTTCCTCAATCCACCAGGGACGCGACGGAACAGTCTGAAGAGGAACATGCTTGCCACGCAGGTATCATTGGCGCAATAGGTGTGCATAGCATGTGCTAAAAAAGCAACTACTCCATGGCCTAAAGTACTCGCCAGGCAGCTTTCTGAACTTGAGCTTGCTTTTTTGTATCTTTTCGCTTTGGTCCTCTTGGGGGTGCAGAACTGGCCGCTCAATGCAAACAGCAAAATCCGAAAGCCGTCCCAATGCGGAACTGAAGGATTCTTAAAATGGAATTGCAGAATCTCTTGAAGCGGGATGCAACAGAGTCCTCCCACTGCTTTTGCCCTCACTGGCATGTTGGAACATGCTTCACGTGCAGACCTCTTTGGGCTGGTCAAATTGACGGATGAAATACAGATGTTGATCGATATGCAATCGCAGCCTGTGAAAGACATTGGTTTGTGAAAGCCTGATTGATCCACTCGCTTGTCCGCATAGCCACGCGCTCTCAAAGTCTGGCCGAACAGGACTGAGGTCTTGCCAAGCTTTGACCGCGAAAGTGATAGCGATGCCTTGCGAAGTTCAGTGCTGAAATCCATGGAGCGCTGTGGGTGCTGAGTATTGTTTTGAAGGCGATGGAGACTAGCTTCGAAGCCGAGTGGAATGAAATTGAAACCCGAGATGGAGGTGACCAGAGCGCTTCATCAGAAGAATCATAGAGTAATCCGCAGAAAAAGAGTGCTTGTCCTTGCTCCTTCTTCCGTTTTGGGTTGGATCAAAGCACAAAGCGGCATGAAGATCTCTAGCCTTAGGCCTTAAATGTGCATCGTAAGACTTCCAATGGCAAGGATTCCATCTATGCGATCCAAACCTGTGGTGCAACCCAAATCATATGGTCTGACACTCAATCATTCACACAAACAAGCGAACCTCGAATGCAAAAAAAAATGCAAACTCGAAACACCCTTGTGAGATAGAAGTGTTTTGAGCAAAGCTTGATGGGTTCAGACTGCTCGATGGCAGGAATGCCTAGAAGCATCAATGGTGACCATCGCCTCCTGAGAGCCTGTGGTCAAGCCGGACCACTGGGCAGAAGATCTTTGGATACAAAGCAAAAAGTCATTGACCAGACTTGCATGTCACGAAAATTATTCCGATTGATTTTTCCTAGATGATTGTCTTATTGTGTTTTAAATCAAAGGAAGTTGGGAAGCAATCTTCCGAGTTACGGGTGAAATTACTGTGGGTCAAGGGAAGAGGTGACTTAGACAAGCGGTGACCTAGAGAAGCGGTGGCTTAAGGAAGTGGTGGCTTAGGGAAGCGGTGTCTAAGGGAAGCGGTGACTTGGAGAAGCGGTGACTTAGAGAAGTGGAGACACAAGGGAAGTGAAGACACAAGGGAAGCGGTGACTTAGAGAAGTGGTGACTGAGGGAAGCGGTGTCTAAGGGAAGCGGTGACTTGGAGAAGCGGTGGCTTAGAGAAGTGGAGACTCAAGGGAAGTGGAAACACAAGGGAAGCGGTGACTTAGAGAAGTGGTGACTTAGCGAAGCGAAGTGGTGACTTCAAGGGAAGTGGTGACACAAGGGATGTTGCAAAAGGCTTTGTAATGGCTGCATGAATGTTACACGGGGTATGCGTTTGGGAGGAAGCCGGGGCGCGAAACATTGTGTTTTGTCGGGTAAAGTGGCTTCCGGCAGCAATGAAGGTTACCTCGTGTATTCCCCAAACAGTGTGTCCACACTAAGGGGTTCTTACGGTAGTAGCAAAGGCCTGGTGTGGTCAAGGTGGGTGATCTTGTCGGCGGCAGTTTTCCTGTAAATTCTGGCATAAAGCGGCTCTTATTGAATGTCCATCTTCGTTTCGACTGCGCAGGCTCGCACAAAGTGGAGGCCGCGCATCTGGGGCGGATCTGGGCCTTCCATTTTTCCTGTGAATTCTCCTATGAAAGTTCCCCTCTGCGATGTCCATGTGTGTTTCGACTGCGCAGGCTTGCACGGATTTGCGGCGTGATGGTGGTCATGTCGAAAGGTGTCGTTTTACCAGCGTGCCGTGCTAATTTTTTGAGCCATGTCCATTTCGTGTGGCAATCGTGGGACATGCGGGACATTTGGAGGTCTGAAACGTCGTTTTGTGTGGCAGGCGCATGACATCGGACACTTTTTCATCCGCGTGGCAAGCGCGGGACATTCTGCACGTTGCTCAAGCGTTGGCAGGCGTGGGTCAAAATGAGAGGTGCTTTCGGAAATCACTTTTCGTGGCAGGCGCAATATTTGGTGAACTTGGAGGACGTTTTCAAAGGGTCGGAAGTCGCAAAACGTCGTTTTTGACATTTTCACTGTTCATGATTCGTGGCGCGCGCAATGATTTATCAAAATCTAACATGTGCTCGCGCGACCATATCGTCACTTTGTGCGCATCGGATCGCTCTCGCTGTGGCGCGGTGCGACTTTTGCAACTCCAGGTGCAGCCCTTTCGCACGAAATGCAGATCACACGTCCAAAACTGGTGTAAAAAAGCGATTTCGCAACTTCAGATACACTTTTTATGTGTAAAGACTTCTGTGCGTAAAAGCTTCTGTGCAGAGATCTTGCCACAGAGACCTCTTACATAGAGATCTTGTACAGAGAGCTCTTATAGAGATCTTGTACAGAGACCTTGCCAAGAGACCTCTTGTAGAGATCTTGCGCAGAGACTTTACATAGAGATCTGTTGGGGTCTTGCCAAGAGAGCTCCTATAGAGAGCTTGCGGAGAGATCTCTGGAACAGATCTTGCCAAGAGGCCTCTTGTTGGGAGCCTTGTGCTTCCCAAGACGCCCCTTACAGGGATCTTGCCAAGAGATCTCCTACTGACGGCTTCTACAGAGATCTCATAAAGAGATCTTGCAGAAAGATCTCTTAGAGGGATCTTGCAAAGAGATCTTGCCAGGACACCTCTTGTGAAGATCTTGCGCGGAGACACTGCATTGAGATCTATTCCAGACATCTTGCCAAGAGGTCTCTTACAGAGATCTTGCCAACAAAGCTCTTATAGAGAGCTTCTACAGAGATTTTGCCTAGAGACCTCTTATAGAGATCTTTTACAGAGATCTTGCCATAAGTCCCTTGCATAGATCTTGCCAAGAGAGCTACTATAGAGAGCTTCTGCAGAGATCTCATAGAGAGATCGTGCCAAGAGACCTCCTATAGAGATCCTGTACAGAGTTCTTGCCAAGACACCTCTTTTGGAGATCTTCCACCGAGACATTGCATAGACCCCTATTGCAGAGATCTTGCCAAGAGTTCTCTTTTATAGATCTTCCCAAGAGAGCTTCTACAGAGATCTCATACAGAGATGTTGCCAAGAGGTCTCTTACATAGATCTTGCCAAGAGAGCTGTTTAGTGAGCTTCTACAGAGATCAAAAAAAACTTTACCAAAAGACCTCTAAAAGACACCTTGTACAGGGATTTTGCCAGGACACCATCACCATCCTCCACCTCACCTTCCGCATCCTTATCCTCATCCTCATCCTCATCCTCATCGTCCTCAACATCATCATCCTCAACATCATCATCAACATCATCGCCCGCAACAGTATCATCTTCTTCATCATCATCATCAGCCTCCTTATCCTCAACATTGTCATACATTGTCATAAATTATCATACACTATCAAACATTAGCCTCACACCCCCACACTGTTTGGGGTCTCTTGCCGGGAAAATGTTTTTTTTTTTGTTCCTCCATGGTGTTTTAGCATCTGTGGTTGTTCGTGTGTGCGTAGCTATAAGGTGTTTGGGAATCTGTGGTTGTAGATTGCAATGGAATTGCTGCATGATTGTTGCCGTGTAGATAGGGAAGCGGTGCCTTAGGGATGCGGTGGGGGGAAGCCGGCTCGCGAAACTTTGAGTTTTGCCGGGTAAAGCGGCATCCGCCGCATCCGCCGGAAATGAAGGGTACCTCGCGTGCGCGGCGGGTGCGGGCACAATCGTTTTGACGGTTTTTCTTGCCGCACTGCAACTGTGGCTTCAAGGTACTTTGGATGTGTTTGTGTGTACGTAGTTCTATTCGCTTGTGGAATCGGTGGTTGCAGATTACATTGGAATTGCTGCATGATTGTTGCCATGTTGTGTCGCCATGTGCGTAGATACTGTACGTGCGGGTTGGCCACGGGATGTTGCAAAACGTCTTGTAACGGCAACATGCATGTTGCAGGGGCTTTGTTTCTGGGAGGAAGCCGGGGCGCGAAACAGTGTGTTTTTGCAGGTATATAAAGTGGCATCCGCCGGCGATGAAGGGTACCTCGTGTGAGCGGCGGGTGCGGGTACGATCCTTTTGATTTTTCCCCGCAACATTGTGTGGGGTTCTTGTTCTTCTGCTCTGCACCTCCCGCCTCTCCTCCACCTCCGCCTCCTCCAGCCTTCTCCCGCACAACTCTCACACACACACAACATTGTCACACACACAACTCTCTCACACACACAACATTGTCACACACACAACTCTCACACATACAACATTGTCACACACAACTCTCTCACACACAACTCTCACACATAACTCTCTCACACATAACTCTCTCACACATAACTCTCTCACACACAACATTGGCACACACAACTCTCACACATTCAACATTGTCACACACAACTCTCACACATACAACTCTCATACATACAACATTGTCACACATACAGCTCTCACACATACAACATTGGCACACACACACACAACTCTCTCACACATACAACATTCTCACATACAACTCTCACACATACAACTTTGTCACACACAACTCTCTCACACACGACATTGTCACACACAACTCTCAAAAATACAACATTGTGACATACAACTCTCACACAGACAACATTGTCACACACAACTCTCTCACACACAACATTGTCACATACAACTCTCACACATACAACTTTGTCACACACAACACTCACACACACGCACACACAACATCCTCACACGCAACTCTCTCTCTCTCTGCCTTCGTTGCGCGTGGCAGGCGTGGCACTTGCGGCACTGGCCTGGCTCTGGTGACGGCCTTGGTCGGCGCTGGTCCCGTGTGACGCCGCGCCTGTTTTGCGTGGCAGTCGTGGCGCTTGGCGACATCTACCTTCGTTTTGTGTGGCAGGCGTGGCGCTTGGCGACATCTGCCTTCACTTTGTGTCGCAGGCGTGGCACTTACGGCACTGGGCTGGCTCTGGTGACGGCCTTGGTCGGCGCTGGGTCTGTGTGACGCCGCACCTCTTTTGCGTGGCGGGCGTAAAATCTGCCTTCGTTTTGTGTGGCAGGCGTGGCGCTTGGCGACATCTAACTTCACTTTGTGTGGCAGGCGTGGCACTTCCGGCACTGGGCTGGGTCTGGTGACGGCCTTGGTCAGCGCTGGGTCTGTGTGACGCCGCGCCTCTTTTGCCTGGCATGCGTGGTACTTGCGGCACTAGGCGTGGCACTTCGTGGCACCATCTGCCTTCGTTTTGTGTGCCAAGCGTGGTGGGCTGGGTCTGGCGACGGCCTATGTGGGCGCTGGGTCTGTGTGACGCCGCGCCTCTTTTGCGTGGCAGGCGTGGCGCTTGGCCACATCTGCCTTCGTTTTCTGTGGCAGGCGTGGCGCTTGGCGACATCTGCCTTCGTTTTGTGTGGCAGGCGTGGCATTTACGGCGCTGGGTTGGGTCTGGTGACGGCCTTGGTCGCCACTGGGTCTGTGTGACGCCGCGCCTCTTTGCGTGGCACTTGGTGACATCTGCCTTCGTTTTGTGTGGCAGGTGTGGCACTTGGCGACATCTGCCTTCGCTTTGTGTGGCAGGCATGGCACTTACGGCACTGGGCTGGGTCTGGTGACCGCCTTGGTCGGCGCTGGATGTGTGTGAGGCTGCGCCTCTTTTGCGTGGCAGGCGTGGCGCTTGGCGACATCTGCCTTCGCTTTGTGTGGCAAGCGCGGCACTTGGCGCCACGGACCTTCACTTTGTGTGGCAGGCGTGTCACTCACGGCACTGGGCTGGCTTGGGTGGCTCACATAGAACTTTCACGGAGCATCGCAATGGCTGTCAGGTGGTCTCCCTGCATGTTTTGGCATGTGTTGAAGTCGGCATGTGTTAGCTCAGAGCATGGGTTGTGAGGTGATAGTGTTGGGCATGTTTGTTGCAGTCGACATGTGTTACCTCGGAGCATCGCAATGGTTGTCAGTTGTCTCCCTGCATGTTTTGGCATGTGTTGAAGTCGGCATGCGTTATTTCAGAGCATGGGCTGTCAGGTCATAGTGTTGGGCATGCCCGTTGAAGTCGACATGTGTTACTTCGGAGCATCGCACTGGTTGTCAGGTGGTTTCCTGGCATCTTTCGGCATGTGTTGAAGTTGGCACGTGTTACCTCGAAGCATCGTACTGGTTGTCAGGCGGTCTCCCTGCATGTTTTGGCATGTGTTGAAGTCGGCATGTGTTATCTCAGAGCATGGGCTGTCAGGTGATAGTGTTGGCCATGTTTGTTCCCCACAGCATTGTGTGGGGTTCTTGTTTTTCTGCTTTGCGCTCCCGCCTCCTCTCCTCCTCCTCCTCCTCCTCCTCCCGCGTCCTTCTCACACAACCCCCTCTCACACACAACTCCCTCACACACACCTCTCACACACACAGCATTGTCACATACAACCCTCTCACACACAACATTGTCACATACAACTCTCACACATTCAACATTCTTACATACAACTCTCACACATACAACTTTGTCACACACAACTCTCTCACACACAACATTGTCACACACAACTCTCTCACAAATACAACATTGTGAATTGTGACATACAACTCTCACACAGACAACGTTGTCACACACAACTCTCTCACACACAACTCTCACACATACAACATTCTCACAAACACAACTCTCACACATACAACTCTCACACATACAACATTTGGCACACACAACTCTCTCACACATACACCATTGTCGCACACAACTCTCACACATACAGCATTGTCACACACAACTCTCTCACACAACATTGTCACACACACAACATTCTCACACACAACTCTCTCACACACACAACATTGTCACACACACACACACACAACTCTCTCACACATACAACATTGGCACACACACAACTTCCTCACACACAACATTGGCACACACAATTCTCACACATACAACATTGTCACACACAACTCTCACACATACAAAAATTCATACATACAACATTGTCACACATACACCATTGTCACACATACAACTCTCACACATACAACATTGGCACACACACACACCTCTCTCACACATACACCATTGTCACACACACAACTCTCACACATACGACATTGTCACACACACACACAACTCTCTCACACACACAACATTGTCACACACAACATTCTCACACACACAACTCCCTCACACACAGCATTCTCACACATACAACATTGTCACACCCAACTCTCACACACAACATTGTCACACACACAACTCTCTCTGCCTTCGTATTGTGTGGCAGGCGTGGCACTTACGGCACTGGGCTGGCTCTGGTGATGGCCTTGGTCGCCGCTGGTCCCGTGTGACGCGGCGCCTCTTTTGCGTGGCAGGCGTGGCGCTTGGTGACATCTGCCTTCGTTTTGCGTGGCAGGCGTGGCGCTTGGTGACATCTGCGTTTGTTTTGTGTGGCAGGCAGCACTTACGGCACTGGGCTGGCTCTGGTGACGGCCTTGGTCGCCGCTGGTCCAGTGTGACGCCGCGCCTCTTTTGCGTGGCAGGCGTGGCGCTTGGTGACATCTGTCTTCGTTTTGTGTGGCAGGCAGCACTTACGGCACTGGGCTGGCTCTGGTGACGGCCTTGGTCGCCGCTGGTCCCGTGTGACGCCGGGCCTCTTTTGCGTGGCAGGTGTGGCGCTTGGCGACATCTGCCTTCGCTTTGTGTGGCAGGCATGGCGCTTGTACGGCACTGGGCTGGCTCTGGTGACGGCCTTGGTCGCCGCTGGTCCCGTGTGACGCCGGGCCTCTTTTGCTTGGCAGGCGTGGCGCTTGGTGACATCTGTCTTCGTTTTGTGTGGCAGGCAGCACTTACGGCATTGGGCTGGCTCTGGTGACGGCCTTGGTCGCCGCTGGTCCCGTGTGACGCCGCGCCTCTTTTGCGTGGCAGGCGTGGCGCTTGGTGACATCTGCCTTCGTTTTGCGTGGCAGGTGTGGCACTTGGTGACATCTGCCTTCGTTTTGCGTGGCAAGCGTGGCACTTACGGCGCTGGGCTGGCTCTGGTGACGGCCTTGGTCGGTGCTGGTCCCGTGTGACGCCGCGCCTCTCTTGCGCGGCAGGCGTGGCACTTGGTGACATCTGCCTTTTCTTTCCTGTGGCAGGCGTGGCACTTGGTGGCATCTGCCTTACTTTCGTGCGGCAGGCGTGGCACTTACTGCGCTGGGCTGACAGTGGTTTCACACACAGCACCTCCACATACAACTTACACACAACTTTCTCACACATAGCACTTTAAAACACAACCCTTTCACACACAAATCTTTCACCCACAACTTTCTCACATACAACATTGTCACACACAGCTCTTTCACACACAACTCTTTGACACACAACNTGACACACAACTTTGTCACACACAGCACTTTCACACACAACTCTTTGACTGATTGTCACACACAAGTCTTTCACACACAGCACTTCCACATACAACTTTCACAAAACTTTGTCACACACAGCACTTTCACACACACACACAACTCTTTCACACACAGCATTGTCACACAGACAACTTTCTCACTTACAGCATTGTCACACAATTTTCTTTCACACACAAGTTTGTCACACACAGCTCTTTCACACACAAGTCTTTTACACACAGCACTTCCACATACAACTTACACACAACCTGGTCACACACACAGCACTTTCACACACAACTCTTTCACACACAACCTTGTCACACAGAACTCTTTCACACACAACCTTGTCACACACAACTCTTTGACGCACAACCTTGTCACGCACAACTCTTTGACACACAACCTGCTCACACACAGCACTTTCACACACAACTCTTTCACACACAACCTTGTCACGCACAACTATGTCACACACAACTCTTTGACACAACTTTGTCACACACAGCTCTGTCACACACAAGTTCTTGAACACAATCTTTCTTCCACCATGTCCTCTCTCTTTCCTGCCTTTACCATCTTATTTTCACATCTGTTTGGTGCTTCTTGGAAGGAGTTGACTTGTGGGGTTATCCGGTCCTTTAATTTTTGTTTCCTCCACGGTGTTTTTGCATCTGTGGTTGTTCGTGTGTGCGTGGTTATCAGGTGTTTGGGGATCTGTGATTGCAGATCGCATTGAAATGGCTGCATGATTGTTGCAATGTAGATAGAGAAGTGGAGGCTTAGGGATGTGGTGGGAGGAAGCCGAGGGTACCTCGTGTGCGCGGCGGGTGCGGGCACGATCCTTTTGACGGTTTTTCTTACCGCACTGCAACTGTGGCTTCAAGGTGCTTTGGATGTGTTTGTGCGTACGTAGTTGTATGCGCTTGTGGAATCTTTGGTTGTAGATTGCAATGGAATTGCTGCATGATTGTTGCCATGTAGATAGAGAACTGGTGACTTAGGGATGTGGTGGGAGGAAGCCGGCTCGCGAAGCATTGTGTTTTGCGGGTAAAGTGGCATCCGCCGGCGATGAAGGGTACCTCGTGTGCGCGGCGGGTGCGGGCAGGATCGTTTTGACGGTTTTTCTTGCCGCACTGCAACCGTGTGTTTGTGTGTACGTAGTTCTATTCGCTTGTGGAATCGGTGGTTTCAGATTACATTGGAATTGCTGCATGATTGTTGCCATGTTGCGTCGCCATGTGCGTAGATACGTGCGGGTTGGCCACGGGATGTTGCAAAACGCATTGAATGGCTGCATCAAGGTTCCTGGGTGCTGTGAATGCGCACGTTTGATTTTTCCAGGTGGGCATCGTAAATCGTATTGAAATGGCTGCATCAAGGTGCCAGGGTGCTGTGAATGCGCGCGTAGTTCTATTGTCTTTTGCAGCTGGGCATCATAAATCGTATTGTAATGGTTGCATCAAGGTGCCTGGGTCCTGTGAATGCGCAGCTAGTATTATGTTTTTTTGCGGCTGGGCATTGTAAATCGTATTGGAATGGCTGCATCAAGGTTGGGCTGGCGATTTGTCAGCAGAGTTTCACAATTTTGGCGCTTTTCGCTTTCCGTTTCAAATTCCGTTAAAAAAAGCGCTTCAAAATTGTCTTTTTTCGCTTTGGCGCTGAAATCATCCGGTTTTGGAGGTGCGATTTTTGATGCATTTGCACAAAGTTCCATTGTGTTTTGCAACGTGCAATTGCAAATTGCATTGTCATGGCTGCATCAACATGCCTGGGTGCTGTGCATGCGCACGTAGTTCTATGGTCTTTCGCAGCCGGGCATCGTAAATCGTATTGTAATGCTGCATCAAGGTGCGTTGGTGCTGCGGCTGCGTGCGTAGTCTTATTTTGTTTTGCGGCTGGGCATCGTAAATCGTATTGGAGTGGCTGCATCAAGGTTGCGTAGTCTTATTGTGTTTGGCGGCTGGGCATCGTAAATCGTATTCAAGTGGCTGCATCAAGGTTGGGATGGTGAATTGTTAGAAGATTTTTGGTCATTTTGGCGCTGATAATTTTCCTTGTTTTGCTATCTGCAAAAGCTTCTCTGTGTAAAAGTTTGCTGCGCGCAAAAGCTTCATTGTGCAAAAGTTTGCGGTGTAAAAGCTTGCCGTGTGTAAAAGCCTTTGTGTGTAAAAGCTGGTCTGTGGAAAAGCTTCTCCGTTGAAAAGCTTGCTGTGCATGAACGCTTTTGCGTGTCAAAGCTTGCTGTGTGTAGAAACTTTTGCGTGTACAAGTTTGCTGTGTGTGTAAAAGCTTGCTCTGTGTAAAAGCTTTATGTCTTCAAAAGCTTGTCTGTGTAAAAGCTTTTCTGCGTGTATAAGGTTGCTGTGTGCAAAAGCTTGCCGTGTAAGAATATTCTGTGTGTAAAAGCTTCTCTGTGTAAAGGCTTCTTTGTGTAAAAGCTTCTGGGCGTAAAAGCTTCTTTGTCTAAAAGCTTGCTGTGTGTAAAAGGTTGCGTGTGTAAAAGCTTGCTGTGTGTAAAAGCTTGCTGTGTGTAGAAGCTCCTCTTCGCAAAAGCTTGCTTTGTGTAAAAGCTTGCTGTGTGTAAAATATTCTCTGTGTCAACGCTTGTTATGTGTAAAAGCTTCTCTGTGTAGAAGCTTGCTGTGTAAAAAAAGGTTTTGCTTTGTAGTACAAAGTAGTACTGGGAAGTGCTTTGCGCAAGCTTTGTAGTGCGAAGTAGTACTGGGAAGGATTTTGCGCAAGCTTTGAAGTACGAAGCAGTACTGGGAAGTGCTTTGTGCAAGCTTTGTAGTACAAAGTAGTATATACTGGGAAGTGCTTTGTGCAAGCTTTGTCGTACGAAGTAGTGCAGGGAAGTACTTTGCGCAAGCTTTGCCGTACGAAGTAGTACTGGGAAGTGCTTTGTGCAAGCATGTGCAAGCTTTGTAGTACGAATTGTACTGGGAAGTGCTATGTGCAAGCTTAGATGTCATATGAGAAGAGATGCGATGAGATGAGTTGGGATTTTGGTTTGGAGAGGTCAGATGAGATTCGATGGGGTGGGACGCGTGGCGTGTGAAGAGTGCAGTGTGAAGTGTGAAGAGTGGGGTGTGAAGTGTAAAACGTGGAGCGTGAAGATTGCAGGGTGAAGTGTGAAGCGTGGAGTGTGAAGAGAACAGTGTGAAGCGTAAAGTGTGAAGTGTGGAGTGTGCAGTGTGAAGTGTGAAATGTGCGGTGTGAAGTGTGAAGTGTGAAGTGCGAAGTGTGAAGTGTGAAGTGTGGAGTGTGAAGAGTGCAGTGTGAAGTGTGAAGTGTGGGGTGTGAAGTGTAAAGTAGAGTGCAGGGTGAAGTGTGAAGTGTGGAGTGTGAAGAGTGCAGTGTGAAGTGTGAAGTGTGGGGTGTGAAGTGTAAAACGTGGAGAGTGAAGATTGCAGGGTGAAGTGTGAAGTCTCGAGTGTGAAGAGAACAGTGTGAAGCGCGTAAAGTGTGAAGTGTGGAGTGTGCAATGTGAAGTTTGAAATGTGTAGCGTGAAGTGTGAAGTGCGAAGTGTGAAGTGTGAAGTGTGGGGTGTGAAGTGTAAAGTTTGGAGCGTGAAGAGTGCAGGGTGAAGTGTGAAGTGTGGAGTGTGAAGAGTGCCGTGTGAAGTGTGAAGTGTGGAGTGTGAAGTGTGAAGTGTGAAGCGTGAAGTGCGGAGTGTGAAGTTTGAAGTATTGAGTGTGAAGAGCGCAGTGTGAAGTGTGAAGTGTAGAGTGTGAAGAGTGCAGTGTAAAGTGTGAAGTGTGGAGTATGAAGAGTGCAGCGAGAAGTGTGAAGTGTGGAGTGTGAAGTGTGAAGTGTGAAGCGTGAAGTGTCGAGTGTGAGGTGTGAAGTATGGAGCGTGAAGAGCGCAGTGTGAAGTGTGAAATGTGGAGTGTGAAGAGTGCAGTGTGAAGTGTGAAGTGTGGGGTGTGAAGTGTCAAGTGTGGAGCGTGAAGAGTGCAGGGTGAAGTGTGAAGTGTGGAGTGTGAAGAGTGCCGTGTGAAGCGTGAAGTGTGGGGTGTGAAGTGTAAAGGGAGGAGCGCGAAGAGTGCAGGGTGAAGTGTGAAGCGTGGAGTGTGAAGGGTACAGTGTGAAGTGTGGAGTGTGAAGAGTGCAGTGTGAAGTGTGAAGTGTGGGGTGTGAAGCGTAAAGTGTGGAGCGTGAAGAGTGCAGGGTGAAGTGTGAAGTGTGGAGTGTGAAGTGTGCAGTGTGAAGTGTGAAGTGAGGGGTGTGAAGTGTAAAACGTGGAGTGTGAAGAGTCCAGGGTGAAGTGTGAAGTGTGGAGTGTGAAGAGAACAGTGTGGAGCGTGAAGTGTGAAGTGTGGATTGTGCAGTGTGAAGTTTGAAATGTGTAGTGTGAAGTGTGGAGTGTGAAGTGTGGACTTTCATCTGTGACATTTTTCCAACAGCGCACCAGTCTTGCAGAACATGCACGCACGGGCCTGGCTGGCGAACGGCGCATGCAAGTTCTATAGATGGAAAAGGTCGTATAGTATATCCATAAGGCAACTTCCGCCCCGCCTCGTGCGTGAACTACTGGTACTATTATTCAGGTAGTTGATAGACAAGGGCACAGCATTAAGTATCCACATCCTGCAGAAACAGATTCACCACCGGCACCTAGGTATGGAAGAGTATCAGAGCATAGGGGTGTATAGGGTGCTTAAATTGAACAAGGTCCAAGTGGAGTGCCACTCTCTAGTGAAAAAAGCATCGAAATACTGTCGGTATATAGAAAACCCATTGGTCTCGTTCAGCCTGTTCTTTCCTTGAACCCACAAGACTGGCTTTCTTCCAACCAGATTCAACGAAACACAGTATCGCCGAGTATGCTAGCACAATGACCTATGCAACAGAAAGTTTCTCTCTAGCATGAGGTGAAACAAGCGCAAGTTTTCCATGCCAAGCATAGGGGCAGCCATGAACTGATTGTGGCATTGAAACTTTACAGCCGCCGTGTCCGACCGACAAACCGGGCCTCCTGCTGAGACGAACGTCTCATTGCAGACGATCCTGCTTTGCGCCCAATCAGCCTGAGCCACAAAGGTGAGATTCTTGCGCCGCGCATTGCAACACCTTGTGCCATGCATTGCAAACTGCGAGCACTTCGAACTGTCAGGTCCTCTCCCTACACTCCGCGTGAGTTCGGTTTGCATTGGCAATGCACTGCTGACCCTTTCCTGAGCCTTGATGGCAAAGTCTGAATCCGAAAGCTTGCCGGACTAGGTTCTGCAACTAGTAGTTCTGCTCATCTGTGGTGACAGTTGCGCATGTATCTTGCTATATTGTCTCGAAGGCGTTTCAAGGTAATTTCGCTGCAGGGAAGCGCAGCCTGGAATTCCAAATGGGTTTAGGTTTGAAGATTCTATGCTGATTTGCGAACAATCTCAACTCAACCAATCATTTGTTTGGCTTCCGCCTGCACTTTGCGCTGGAGTTGATTCGGTTCATCTGAAGATAAACAGCAGCGGCGACGTGAGTTCGGCAACATTGAGCACCAGTGGTAGTGGATCGTCCGAGTTTGGGGAGAATCAATACATCGAGAATTTCTGCCGGTGTGCATTGCCAGCAAGATGAGGTCCAGAGAAAACCCAACTTTGTTCCACGGAATATCATTGTCTGGAGGCAATTCTTTCCCGTTGTTTGTCTGAAATTAAGATTGATGCCCGGATCTTCTTCACACTGCTCAATTTCTCTGCTTGTTTCTTGGGATTACTCGCTGGCGGCGTAGGCTCCCAGCCTGAGAGCGTTTTTTGCTGTGGGAATTAAGCGCCCGTTTTCAGTTTCAAGTCATGTGAGTCATGTGAGTCATGTGGGCCATGTGGGCGTGGGCCTCTCGGTTTCTGACTTGTGACTTGCGGCCAGGCCAAGGTGGATCAAAGGTCAGCCAGGTTAGCCTGCAACGAAGCACTAACGGATGGCTACCATGGCTACCAGCATCAGGGTTAGGAGTGCTCCACCCAAAAATGGACGGGGCGGAGTGCCGCCCTGTCTTGCTCATACGCTTCTCTGAGCAACGGCATACACTGCTCTTGGCCCGAAGAAACGCCCTCATTTTCTCACAACATGGAGGAAATTGACTTCACAGATTAAGAAACGTATGGCAGGCTCTGTCTCCTTTCTTGTTTCTCCATGTATTTCTTTCTCCTTACGAATCAAACTTCAAGCTACGGCTGAAGCAGCAGAAGCTTTCAATATTCTTTCAATACCAACAGAACTTTGGGTCAAGTTTCCACACCTATAGCAGACACGCAATTTTTGCAGAATTTCAGTTCTGCCCCTTTTGAACAGGCACGGCGAAATAAATGCGTCTACTGTATATCTTCTAAGGTGCTGCCACATCCTGCCCACTGCATGTCAAAATCGCGTGCAGAAACCAGAAATGAAAACGGCGATAATCACAAAGAAACAACCAACAGCTACCTACAGCGGCGTATTCAAAATCTTGCATTATTCTTGGCCCGAAGTAGCTTGAAAACACCGAGGCTCGTTCCGCCCGGCGCCTTGCACGCAAACCCAAAGCACCACAGAAAAAGTAGTATACACTGACTCTACATGCACCCCTGCGGCATGCACAGAAGTCGCGAAGGACGCAAAAACCATTCAACCCGAAAGCCCACAGACCAACCCAATTCTGGCTATACTGTCAGAAGCTTCTTTCACAATCCACGACTACAGCCTGCTTTGTTTGGCAAGCTGCAAGCGAGAATCGGCATAAGTTCTGCAAGCGGGGCATCAGAAACGATGCATTACTAAATCGCGCCTCTGGGAGCCAATCCTCCGGCCTCACAAGGAAAGCTGTAGGCCAGTTTCAGGAGGTGTATGCGCCAGTATCAAAATCTGAAATATTAAATGCATATCGCAATATGGGTGTTCTTATGTGTGTTGTATCTCTTCTACGTGTAGCAACAAAACATAAAAAAACGCCGGTTGCTCGCAAACGCGCCGCTCAGGACACCCTGCGCAGTGGCACAGCGAATTGGAGCATCTTGGTCAAAAGCTGGCTGAGGCTCATCAATCCATTGCGTGGCATCAACTTGCCTGTGCAAGTCAACATCAAGCTTACATCATGAGCGTAGCTCATCTCTCATGCAGCATAAGCGCGTGAGTGGCCCGCCCACCCGCCACCGGCCACCCAGCATGAACCCCCGAATGGCATTTCGTCTGGCAGGCGCAAGAAGAAAGTGACAGTACCCGACGATGCCAGACAGAACGCACGTGCGTTTGGCTACGACTGGGGCACAAAGCGAACTACTGTTCAGGTGGTGCATTGCTTTGCAAGGACCTTGCATGCCCATCACATGCCCCTTGCAATGTTGAGCCGTTGAATGCGCCTGGCATGTAGCATGTCCCACTGCATGCCCTTTGGATGCACCTTGCATTCTGTTGCATGCCCGCTGTAGCCCTTTTGACACCTTGCTTGTTGTTCTTGTGGGACCCACAAGATACCTTTGCGCTGGTGGACTCAAAGAAGCATTGCGAAGGCATTGTGGGGTTACAGGCGGTTTTTAGTCGTGAATTGGCATGTTCTTCAACGCCCTAGTTTGAAGTGTCATTCTTGGGCAAGTCTGGCCAGGAGGCTGACGCTTCCGATTTCTTAGTTTATGTCATATTTTTTCTCTGATGAATTGTAGCTCTGTCACCGGAAACTTTGCGCAAACCTTTAGCAAAACTGGTGGCACTGTTTTAGGCTTGATTTTCGCCTAACTGCAGGGGCTCACTGAATGTTCAGTCCATTTTCAAGCATCTTGAAATTGACTACATTGCGTAGCTGAGCTCCCTGCACCGCTGAGGGCCACCACTTGCTGAGCACATCGTACAAGTGCTTCGTACCTTGGAGCATGGCTTGGCGGTCGGGGCTGGTGGCTCCTGACTCCCGGTGTGATTCAAAACTTAATACGTTTTAGATCGTTTTAGTGCTTTCAAATCAGATACGAGGCAGCGGCTGCTTTTCGCTCAAGCGTCGAATGTGGCCATCTCCATCTTCCCCCTCTGAATCTTCAAGACCTTACAAAGTCACACGACCGATTTGATTTGGGGAACTGTAAATCTTTGTTGTTGCTGTCAGGCTGTCAGTGTCTCAGTTTCTGACTTCCTTCATGCTTGCAATGCTTGGCTGCAAAGGCTGCGTCATCTGAGCGGTTCCGGTGGCCTCTTCAGCAGTTAGAAATCGAGAACGGCAAGGTCCATGAAGGCTTCTCCGGCGGTGTCTTCATTTTTACTCTGGGTATCCGCACAAGTTCTGGGAGTTACTTCTGTGCCTGCGCCAGGTGTGACACCGTGACAAATCGCGCAACGGACTGCATGATGGAAAATATGGAAAATTTTTCCTGGGCTTTCCGTTCCATGCGCCTTCTCGTGGAGCTCCCCCACCTTGCCAGAAAGTACAGCACAACAAGAATCATCGCAGCCCAAGCACTGCAATACTGCAAAGGTGTATGATCTTGGACAGCCAAACGGAGTGAAGGACTCATTTGAGGAGTATATATTTCTTCTTGTCTCCGACTTCCAAACGCTGACGTACTTCGTCAGTTGCGCTGTGCCTTTGTCTGGAGATCCGTATCTTGCCGCCTTATATTTCACAAGACTCCGGCACCTTCGACTCAGCTTTCCAAGAATGCCATCGCCTTTAACAAAGCTCCCAAAACTGCGTTGTTTGATTTTCTTCACTAGCTCACCAAAACCCTTGCCGCGTCCCGAAGACTTAGAATAACATGTGGATATGTCTATACATATTAGATATAAGCACATATATATATATATACATATGTGTGTGTGTGTGCATGCGTGAGCATATTGTAGATATTTGTAGAATTTTTGTAGATATTAGATATTCATCAATATGTATACAATGTGTACAAGTGATCTGTAATAAAGGCATGTGCCCTGATGATATTTGCACATACCTTATGCATCTTTATGCAAATACAAAACTGGCGCTGTCAGTCTCAGCATCGCTGCGGTCTTTGCGCTGGCTGAATGCAGGTTTGGACGTCCTTGTCGAAATTTGCAAGCAAATCTGGTCAGCTCGCAACCCTCAAAATAAGTCAATACAACTCAAATCGGCCCCCTCAAATCTTATGAATGTGTCATCTCTGTCTGTCCCTCTCTCACACCAATGTGCTTGTTTGCACATTGCTCTTGAGTAAGAAGACTACTTGAAAACTACTTGAAGACTACTCTCTAGCGTACTCGCAAGTAGGATCAACTAGGCCTAGAATCACAGAATGGCTACTCTCCTGGCGGAGCTGTAGCAGAGTGCCGGTTGCTGCTGATTCTCGCAGAACTCGCTGGTGTCTCAGAAACAAGCGCGGCACTCTGACTCTATCAAGCTGTGTGTGCAAGCAGTCTGTCAAAATATGTCAAAATTGTAGCGGTTGCTCTTTCCCAATCTCAATTCTGTTAGCAAATCTGCCTTCGTTGATCTGACGGCCACAGATCTGGAAGCAAGTTCCACTGGAGCACTGACCTTGCGGTTGCGCAAGGCTGAGTTTTGGAATAAGCGCAAGTCCACAAAGATCATGTTAAGTGGCGAATACAAACCAGAAAAGACGCAAAACACCTGGCTACTTTTGAATACAGGCACCTGGAGTGGTTGGACCTCCTTTTTTCATGGATCAAAATGATGTCTTCGGGATAGATATTTGGATAGAAAGATAGGCAGATGGCAGATAGATAAGTCATCCTGCAACTGGATGAAAGCACACAGAAAAGATAGATAGGATGAAGATGGACAAATGGGTTTACAGGTAGCGGACACATAGGTAGATGGATAGATGGATGGACAGGTAGATAGGTAGATAAATCCATCCCAACACACAAATAAAGCACATCACAGCAATAGATAAGCGGAGAAATGATTCTTTGTGGGTGGTACTCAACTCAACTTGTGAGAGTATATACATTTTCCCAAAATAATATCAGAAAAGAAACCGACATGTCGTGCATCAGAAAGTTTGAAGTTTTGATATTTCCTGTCGTGCCCAGGCATGTCAGGCTAAGCTGGCTAAGCTTTCCACCATTCTTTGCGCAGTCGGCATGGAACCGATGGTACCCTAGCAGTTTCTTCATGAGCGCGGCATGATGCAATCATGTCATGCCACAACCGCATGTCTCTGAAACAAAAGTTTGAACAAGACCTGCAATAAGCTATGAAACTGTTTGCCATCACTTGTCTATTGCTGTGCCATGGCAAACAAAACCAAGGCAACACGCAGCCAAATGGTACGCATGGCACAAATGTTTACTGAGACACCAAATAGGACTGGTTGCGGTTGAAGTTGTTGATGATTTTCTGAGGGAACTTGCGGCCAGTGGGAATGGAGGTTTGGGCAACATTTGATAGACCCACTCAAAACATGAACGGGACTCGCATCAAACAACTGCTCGGTGCCCGAGGAACAAGACAATCTTGCAGAAAGCTTGCAAATGCAAAGAAGAGAAAGCAATGACCAACTAAAGAGTGCGCAACCTGCATTGTTTCACCCCTTCGCAAGAAAGGAACTTAATATGCAGAGCCGCAAATAACTGGCAAACCCGACCGCGCCGAAGGTGCCAAGGCGTTTTTTGTGCGCACACATGGATCGGAAGCAAATACAAGCAAAAAAGTAGCTTGAGAAGCTGACAAACACAAGTCCGACGTAGGACCAACATAGGTCCAAGATAGGCCCAACATTGCAACAACATCAGACATATAAGCCCAAGATGGGCCTCACATATGAGTATGTAAGTTTGCTCAGCATGGTTCCAAATGGTAGAACATAGGCCCCGTGTAGCCTAACAATGGTTCAACTCAGGCAAATAGCTAATGCACCTATTCCACACACCAAACCAAACACTTCCAGTGCGTGTAGTTGCCGTCTCCAGCGACCAGACCAACACATCAGTCGATTGGACCTACCCTCCTGACAGAAACATCAAAGGTCAAAGAGGAAAAATCAAGTCTGTGGAGTTTGGAGGTCTTCCAAGGTCATCCTCGGCTTCCATGTTGCAGGCAGGGTTCGCCAAATTCTATTTGCTTCTTTGCTGCAATGGCAAATCTGGAGGTCTGTACAATGCGAACCAACCAAAGTCGATAGATGAATATAATTGAACGAATCACTGGCACAGTCATATCAAAGTCGATGTATCTATGCATGAATGATGGATGCACAGACGTCGGTATGCAGAGGCGCCTCTGAAGGCGAAGGCGAAATGGGGCCATCTTTACGGCCACGGAACGGCCTCAGGTAGCAGAATCAGAATTGCATCACGGTCGCAGCGAGCATGTCATTTATTGCGGTACGCACCAGTTTTGCAGTGCTATCGTGCCTTACAGTGCAACTAACTCATCTTGTGTATCTTGCAAACGAACAAATATCTACACATCCAGTTGTAGTTGAGAGTCCCATCTTGGGGCTTCTGAAAATACTACAGACCTGGTCCTAGCAGAAAACAAATCACAAATACGAAACATGGGCACCAAAGTCGCGCAACACCTTTGAGCATAACCAAATACCATCTGCGAACATTTGTCGATGATGGAGACGTGCGCCCACCAACACATACAGAGAAAAGCACACATCAAATGCCTCCAAAAAGCATGCGAACCGCAACAGGATAATATCAGAAAACTCCTGAAGGCAAAGGGTCTACTGGGCCTACTTCACACAGAATCTGAAGTTTCATGGCTCGTGTTTTTTTTGTAGTCTATAGGTCTTGCTTGAACCTGTCAGCGGTCACAAAGCAACTATTCATTCAGCAGAGCAGAACTATTTCAGGGGGAGCCTCGCGTTTGAAAGTCTATAATGATTTGATTTGGTCGTGGAGTTTTCTATTCTTGATGTCGAATAGTGCATGTTCATCTCTTCTTGTGTCCATGCCTCTCTTGGGCACCCCGCGCTACGTTGTTGGACTTGTTGTAGAAAGTGTATACATTTATGTTGCTAAGGTTGCTTGCCCTTGTGGGTGATCGCAGTCTTCTGATGAAATAACCTGGCAGCTGTTAGCGTTGGTTGTCTTTTCTCCTATAACATGCAGCTCTTGGCTCCTTCATATGTTGCTTAATTGACACGTCTTCACACACTCCCTGCTTGGCATTGCTTCGATCTACGTATTTTGTCGCCCGTTCCAGAATATGTTTAAACATCTTTTCTATCTTGGGTTAGACCCTTTTGTTGATTTGAGTTGCGAGGCAAATACTTTCCACAAAGCAGATTTGCCTGGCTGTTTTTGATGAAAGTGATGTTGTTGACCGTCGGGCGAAATTAGGCGTCATTGTGTTTGCGTCTCACATGTATTTGAAAAGAACTCTGCATATGTTTTGAATAGTGAGGAGAGGAGGCATCCTTGTCGAATTCCGGAGCGTTGGTTTTTCATTTGCGGTCATTTTCGGTGTGGACGGTCTGAAAGAAAGGTCGTCCATATCTTTGATGTGCATCATCTTGGTATCATCACGGTTTCCAGTGCTTCAAAAAAAGCTTTGTGGTTGAGTTTGTCAAATGTCTTTCCCTGTTCTGATGGCACACGTCTGCCAGGTCTTGCGTGATTTCGAGAATCTTTGGACTTTGCTTGCACATCATTTCATGCAGACTCAGAGTCTGCTGAGTCAACATTTCTCAAGAAATGCCAGAAAGATCAGAAGTCTCAAAATCTAGGCTGTCACCATGCGACACTGCGAGAAAGGCTCTGGAGATTCTGAGAAGAGCACTGCGCTGGAACCCTTGCAGGCCCCAAGAATTTCAATCTTACAGGGCGGCCCTAGCTTGACTTGACTATATTTCACCTGCCTCGGGCGCTGCAACGAGGCAAGAGGCGATGTTCTACCTTTGCGGCCAGGCTGCGAGAACGCCCGATGACGCTTCTGGATCTTCAAAACGAAGCTGCCAAGCTCAGACTGGTTTCAGCTGAAACCAGATGCCTTTCAGCTGCTTCACACAGACCAACTTATCCAACTTCATCTCTGCCCGAGTTGCCGTTCCCAGGAGATGGCGACCGACTGTCTCGCCTTCGTCTTGAAACAAACATAAATAACATAACTTGAAAAACCTGTGAACAGCAGTGAAGCGACAAGGCCCGACAAGGAAGCAATCACTTTGTCAAGCAGTTCCAGTTCCGTAAGTTTCTGAAGCTGAACTCTTGCGACGCTTTTGTGACTCTTGTGCTTTGCCTGGCAGCAGTTCTTGGGCTCCTCGTCAGTGTCTTTTCTGAATGCACACGCCCAAGTCCTTGGTGGCAAAAACGTCACGCTCAGCTGACAACTCGAGGATAAGTTCGACTGTCGGAGTTCTCCATATACGTTCTACTTGGTGCAGAGGGGGATCAGCAAAGACATGAGCCATGGCAGTGCAAAATGATGAAAAAGGTGCGGCATTGACATCAATGACACTGCGTCAAACCGCACCATACTAACTGACACTGCGTACGTCTCAGGACCCCTTTCAAGTTGCCTTTCAGTCCCTGGAATTTCATGCACCAGCTAGGACACTGGAAGAGATGATCTTGGCTCTGCACCTTCGCTATGGGGTACCTAAGAATCTGAACCGGTTTCACATTTCCAGCATGAAGGTGCTTCAGGGCTGATCAGAAATGATCACAATGACAACATGTAACATGTAAAGAATTTGTAGTAGAATTGCAGGCAAGGTGTGCATGTGTGTACATAATCACATATATACATATACAATAATAGTAGTATCATAATATATGATTATATTATGCTACGTGTTTGGACTCCCTCTACATTAGCTTGGAACCTGGGGTTTGTCTATTTCCAAAGACACGAGACTTTCACGGAATGTCAACTTGCATCAGTTTCGACAATGCCGAGAATGCTTTTTTTCTGCACCCTGAAGTATTACGACGCTCTTACATGGACAGTATGATCTTGCAATCGGGCAATATAGCGAGCCATGTGCACGCGGACGGATCAATGAATGCAGGCCTCTGCAATCCGTACAGCCACACAAATGTTGCGGAACAAGCTCATGAGCTATGGATAGATGCGGAATAGTCCTGTGACTTGTTAGAATAACACCGCTGTCCGGTGTCATCTGATCACGCATCGTGGCCAATATACTTATGACGTCGAGGGGACTTCATTCTATTGGAAAATTGCAAATATTTTAAATTACGAAAAAACAAAATAAAAACAAAAGACAAATAAACAAACCAAAAAAACAAACCAAACATAAATAATGAAAAAAACAAAAAAACGAAAACAAAGCACTCTGGCGCACGAGGACAAAAACAAAAAAATACAAAAATAGCAAAAAGAAACGAATACAAAGCACTCTGGCGCATTTTTTTTGTTTGTTCATTTATTTTTCTTTTGTGGTTTGTTTTCTTGGTTTGTTTATTTTTTGTTTTTATTCTAATAAAATGCGTGGTGTTTATTCGTGGGTTTCCAATAAAATGCAACATTTTGCGTCAGAACACTATACATGGCCATGTGAACGCTCCAATGCTTGACACTAGTTACGACTTATCTTTTGCCGACCCGAATAGACTCTGAAAGCTGGTGTCACACTCTCATTGAAGTCTCAAAGGGCGACATGAGCCTCATCAATTGCCGGGGTGTCATTCAGCCCCCTAGTGTGCTTCACGTTGGGTGATATCATACTACACGAGTGCAAAACACACGTACGCTTAGACTTGTACGTTAGACTTTCCATGCGTGCGAAGCTTCGAAGAATAGTAAGCACTCTTTATCTTCACATGGAAACGTATCTACATAGGCACGGGTCCACTTCACTCTCAAACCAAAGGAAGCCAACCGCTTCAACCGACCTCAGCGCCTGGCGGGTGCAGTGTCTGCTCGTGGTCGTCCCTAAGTCAGGCAATGAAATCTACTTGATTATACGCCAACTTGAGGAGCGAAGCTTTGTATCACAACACAGTCTGCTGATGTTTGAGGTGCGGTTACGCCCTGTAGACCCCAAACAGCTCAGGGTAAAATAAGGTCCATGTGCAACTGTAAGAGATCATGTCAAACACATTCAAACACATATTGTTGGACAACTGAATTCAATTTGAATGCATCGCAAATACTAAAAATTAACTCAAGCAGGCTACGCCCCCACCCACCCAACCTTGCTCTACCCACTCCACACCCATGCCCCGCCCTGCCCACAACTTGCACCCGTTGGAGACACATGACGGAAAACAATTGAAGGGAGACATCTGGGAACGAAGACGGACACCTGTGAAGAAAGAATGGAGAACCTCGAAAGTAAAGCGTGTAAAAGCAACGAAGTAAGCAATAAATTCAAAACAGTATCACAAAGCCCAAAGCTGGATGCCATGATGCTTAGAAGGGAAAGTCAGATCAGCGTTGCTTGGCACTAGATTCGAAATCTAGGAACTTTGAGGCAACTCACCAAGGTTGATGCAGAACGAGTGAGTTCTCTCTGTGCTTGTGCATACCGAGTATTACGTCTCTCTAAATACAGATTGGGTGAATCGACTTGCCTTTGCGTTATATACATGTTTTTTGCGTCATTGAACACTTTATGGAATATCTGATTTTTCAACATGGTATGCGCGTGGGTGGCTGAACCATCTTTACCAAGCAAGTAGTCTTTACCGAGCAAGTCTTCTTCATTAAGCACGTATTGTCACTGTATTCACTGTATAGTCTCCACAAGCGAATTTTGGAATGCACTGAGCACTGATTTTACACGCAGCTTCCAAATTTGCAACAGTACATCCTCTGTCGTATTTGCCTGCGCGTGTGCGTGTGAGTGTGCAAATGGGCGTGTGTGTGTGTGCGCGCACCCTGCGTGCCCTCTGCTCCTTCATCAACTTTGACGAGAAAAGTTGGGCAATCTGTGGACCGCATCCTAAAGGGAACTCTCCAGGTTCCACAAAAGACTCCGACAATGGGAGTCTGACAATAGGACTCCGACAAGCCGAAACAGGACTTACCTCTGTACCCGGTTTACATCCTACTATCAAATCTTGCGAGGCCACCCGAAGGTTTCGTTTAGAAATGGCAGTTACCTTACTTCGAGTGATCCCCACCCTGACACACTATATATTGTGACATAGTTTCTGACATTTTTCTGGCATTCTACCTGGCATATACAGTATTCTGACATTCTATCTGGCATTCTACTTTCTGGTCTCTGTTCGGGCCCAGGCGTGCTCCACTGCTTCCGGGGCTTACGATATGGAGTTCAGGTCCAGGCGTGCTCCACTGCATATGGGGCTGGCAGACGAGGAGCACGAGGAGGAAGACGAGGAGGAGGACGTGCACCTTTGTCAAAATCTAGAGACTTTCACCTGGCAGGTGGGACATAGGAATCCTGACTAGGACTGGGCATTTTTTGGGTCTGGTACAATTCATTCTTGACACGCTTGGCATAGTGACACACTAGATTTCAATTCATCTTGTTTGCACCACGCTCTACGTCTATGATGTGCGCAGCTTAGAAAGATTGCGAAGCATTCTAGAGGTAAGAAGCAACACAAGCAACATGCCCACATTATGTAACCACTGCCCTTTGGGATTGCGGCAGTACCACTTCCAGGCCGCCCCATTGTTGAAGCAGCGTTAGACGGTCTAGCAGAGGCCTCAGCATGATGACGCATCTCTCTCTGACGTCATGAAAGGCTCCACCGACGTAAACATCATGCCCACTGGCTCTTACAGCCATTTCAAACTGGACGAAGCATTTAAGAACTAGCAAGTGTCTGCAAATGTGACTTTATCAGGCCAAGCACTGCCAGATGGAAAAGCTAAAAAAGCTAAAGCTTTCACTAACCCAGGACTGCCAAACGCCACTGATGGAACAATGCCTCAGCAACCAGGATCGGCTCTTCTGTGAAGCGAACCCATTTATGCACAAAACAACCACTATATAGCCTGCAAGTCAAGGACAGAACGGGAACGCGCATTGCGAGCGGCTTGTGCCTGAGTGATTGGAAAGTAAGGAAAGTACGCGCCCATGAAAGCTGACGTGAAAATGATTGAACATCCATGAAACCGTGATGAATGAAATCATTGTGAAGCGATTCCCTCTGATTCACTTAAACTTGGGCGACGCGTGCCAGGGCATTGGCTGGAGACTGTGAGCGGCTAGCGCCCTGGCAATTGAATCGTGTTCTCATGCAGAAGAATTGCAATGGGCAAAAAGTCAACTTGACTTGGAGACTGCTGTATATTCACTAGAGGTGCAAATGCTCCACGCTTCTTGAGTGATACAACAGAAACACAGAGCTTGAGTACAGCTTGAGCTAACAAACAAAATACCAGAAGTGATTGTGGAGACAGCAACGGCATCACTAGTTTGCAAAGGAAGCAGGCGCCTCATTTTCCTTGGGGCAAAAATTATGGCCATGGCTCAAAGTTGTAGACGGTCGACGGTCAATCAATCTGGAGTGATATGTTGTAAATCACAATCCGGAGATCCTTTTTGGAACCACGAGTCGTTTAAATACACTTACAAGGAGGACAAGAATCAACAGCTCGCTGTAAGTGTCTGGCAGCTCGGGCTCTACCTGACCTTCAAGCAGCTCTGAAATTGCGCCGCAAGGGTGCGGTTGGCATTACTCAGAGTGTGAATCTCATATGGTTGGATGCACTTGCAGTGCATTTCCGAGTTGCCGCATGACAGAACAGATGTCACAGTGGCCGTATTTCACAATGGCATAAAAAATTACCACCCCTTGCATGCCAGTATCATAGAAGCCAATTCGCGCAACAAGTCTAAAGGGATACAGATCCAATCCTGTACTCCAAGTGTGTGCTAGCAAAGAAGCAAAAAAACACTTCATACATAAAAGTTGAATGAGACATATTATGCGTCTAGACATATACAACTGTGTATGTGATTGTAGATACACCTGTGTATATGGATACACCTGTGTACAAATGCATATATAATGATTTGAACATTCAGGTTTGCCTTCCAAAAGAAAGAGAAACAAATATGTGGGTGGCAGGAAAGCGGAGGACGCAAAACCAAATGCATCAGCAGAGCCAACAACTCATATCAGTGGTTCAAGTGGACGTGCAACGTTGATAACGAATCACAAAGAAGACTGTGGTGACAGCATGCCATCAATAGCGGTGAGCGTTGATGCAAAATAAATGATTGATGATGAACATGTTGGGCCACCTGAATAGTCACGCTGCTGGAATGAGCCTTCAATCGCCTAAAACTTTGTTTCAATGGTTGACTATTGCTGACACAACGTCAGGTTGAGCAATCTCTGCTTAAATACAACCCGCATAGTCCCTTCGCCCTCCTGTCGCCTTAGAACAATTACGTTCAAAATTAAAAATTCAATGTCACTACGAGTGTAGTCAGCTTCAAGAATGGTATCGAAAAACATCGTTCTTATTGACGCTGGTATGGGAATGTCGGGTAAGATACATTTTTAGGAAGGAAAAACACAATGGGTATCCAAGACATGGGTCACACATGCTAGATGCAACCTCTGTGCAAATAGATTGATGAAATTAAGGTGAGAGCTGCAATTGTCTGGAAGATGTTGCACCGATTGCACCGATACCCTGGTCATTTCAGATCAGTGAGCCAGTTCTCGGCGGTTCCCGTGTTTCATTCGAGGCCACAGCTTTGCACTCCCACCTGCAAGGCACGTCTCCTGCTCAAAGGCGACCTTGGAAGCAAAACAACATTTGCCACATGCGTCCACCCTTTCCAATTTACCTTTCCAACATTGTCCAATATTGTGTATGTAAAACAAAAAACGCAGATCGCTAAACCAGCTAAACTGGTTCAATTGGCTCAAGACCAAACCCCAAGGAACCAAATGCCCAAAAGGAAATGAACAAATTCATAATGCTGCACCAAACATCCTGGTCGGATAACTATCTATCTAGCTGTAAAGAGTCTAGTCTCGCCTGGCTTAGCCAAGTCTGATCCAGTCCAACCCTATCATATTTTATCTTCTCTGATTGCATTGCTGTATCTTTTCTCTCCCAATTTATCTGAATATATATATATATATTCTATATATATATATATATATCATATACTTTATACCACTGGTACCGCACAAGGCAGCGGCGGAAGTTTGAAAGATAGGAAACCTATAGGAGAGGTTGGTTGTTGTGAATCAAGGATGGCAGAGCGACCCCACTGATGGACCGACAAGTGGTTGGAGGCAGCGAGGTGTAGTTGTTGTGATGTAGTTGTAGTTGTCAAAGGAAGTTTAGAAGTCAAACTTCCGACAATGTGGGCAGATGGAAAGGCCAACGGGGGAAGCGCCACAGAAGAGAGAAGCGCAGACAAGGAGAAAGTCAGAAGAGAGAAGATCAGAAAGGAGACTGTCAGAAGAGAGAAGATACAGGTGCGCGAAAAGGTAGGAAAGTCACGAAACACTGTGTTTTTCAAATGTTTTGTGGCTCCGGAGGGTCGAAAAGTAGGCTTGCTGAAGCGGCGGGTGCGGAGCCATCTGGGCAGATGGAAGATCAAAAATTGCATGCCGTTGTGGCCGCAAGCGCATTTGCAAGTCAAAATGCTAAAAGCACCACATTTCCGGAGCACTTTTGGGAGCTGAGATGTGGAAAAAGTGCACGCCATTGTGGCACGAAGCACATTTCGAAGTGAAAATGAGCAAAACGCCTCAGCATCGGCGCGCTTTACTTTTGGATGTTAAGATGCCGAAAGAATGCACGGAGCTGTGGCGCGAAGCGCATTTTGAAGTCAAAAGCGAAAAAACCTGAGGGTCTCGGGCCATTTGTTGAAGTTTGGATGTGGTTTTGCGTGGCAAGTGCAAGGGATTCTGCACCTGGTCAAAAGTGAGCCAAACGTGTGGGTTTTGTTGCGTCTTCAAAAACGATGGCAGGCGTGCGACATTTGAAGAAGATCTGCAATGATGAATTTTTCGTGGCAGGCGCAATACAAGAGACACCTCAAGCAGACATGTTCAAAGGTCAGGGCGCTGATTTCCTAAGAGAGGTTTGCATTTTGGAGCATCAGATCGTCACGTTTGCTCAGATGATTTTGCGTGACAGGCGCAGCACTTCGTATGACCCCGACTCACCTTTTCGTGGCAGGCGCAATACTCTGGAGAGATGGAGTGGAAAAATCGCAAAGCGCGTTGGCACGAGGCCGACAGCTGTGCATTCAGCTTTCCATTTTTGCAGGAATTACTTCGTTTTTGATGTTGTCAACTTCGGAAATTGAGGAAGCCTCGCAGAATTGCTTCGTTTCGGAACATTGCACTACAATACAATATACTACACTACGCTATACTACAGTACATTATGCTACAGCAACAACTACAACTACACCACAACTACGACTACAACTACCACTACCACAAACTACAACTACAACTACAACTACAACTACAACTACATTACAGGTACAAACACAGCTACAACTACAACTACAACTACATCTATACTGGGCTGCCCAACCGCTTGTCGGTCCATCAGTGGGGTTGCCCTGCCATCCATGGTTTACAACAGTCAACCTCTCATCCTCTCCTCTTTGAAACTTGCGCCACCGCCTTGTGCGGTACTACTGGTAGTTGTAGTTGCAGTTGTAGTTGCAGCTGTTGTTGTAGCTGTAGTGGTAGCGGGAGTGGGAGGGAGAGTGGTAGTTGTAGCGGCAGTTGTAGCGGTAGTTGTAGTGGTAGTTGCAGTGTGGTTGTAATTGTCGTTGTAATTGTAGTTGTAGTAGTGGCTGTAGTTGTAGTTGTAGCTTGTAGCTTGTAGTTGTAGTTGTGATGTGGTTGTAGTTGTAGTGGTAGTTGCAGTGGTAGTGGCAGTTGTAGCCGTAGCCGTAATGTATTTGAAATTGTGGTTGTCGCTTCTAGTCGTAGTTGCAGTTGTAGTGGTAATTGTAGTTGCAGTGTAATGGTAGTGGTAGTTGCAGTGTAGTGGTAGCGATAGTTGTAGTTGTACTTGTAGTTGTAAGAGAATCAAATCCAAACTTCAGAAAATGGCCTGAGACCCTCAGTTTTTAACACTTTTGACTTGGAAACGTGCTTCGCGCCATAACGGCGTCCACTTCTTCGACATCGGATCGTCAAAAAGCGGTCCGAGACCCTCAGTTTTTTTCGCTTTTGACTTGCGAATGTGTTCGCGCCACAACGAATTTTTTCGACATCTCAACTTCCAAAAGTAACCCGTATACGCCAGTTTTTAGCACTTTTCACTTCCAAGCATGCTTCGCGCCACAACCGCGTGCACTCTTTCGACATCTCAACTTCCAAAAGCGCCCCGACACTGAGGTGTTTTGCCCCTTTTGGCTTGGAAACGTGCTTCGCGCCACAACGCCGTGCATTTTTTCAAGATCTCAACTTCCAAAAGTGGCCCAATCCCGCCAGGTTTTAACAATTTTTACTTCCAAACGCGCTTCGCGCCACAGCAGCGTCCACTTTTTCGACATCTCAACTTCCAAAAGCGTTCCGAACCCATCAATTTTTAACACTTTTTACTTCCAAACGTGCTTCGCGCCACACCGGCGTGCGTTTTTTTGATCTCTCATCTGCCCAGATGGCTCCGCACCCACCGCTTTAGCGAGCCTACTTGGGGAGCCGAAAAAAGATGGGAAAAACACAATGTTTCGCGACTCTCCTACCTGTTCGCCCGCCTGCATCTTCTCTCTTCTGACTGTCTCCTTTCTGATCTTCTCTCTTCTGACTTTCTCCTGTCTGAGCTTCTCTTTTCTGTGGCTCTTCCCATCTTGGCTTTTCCATCTGTCCATATAGTCGGAAGTTTGACTTGTAAACTTCCTTTGATAAATCCATTTAGTTGAATATCTATTTGCATGTCTATTCATCTGTCAATTGGTCTATCGAAAGAATCTATGGAGGCGTGACCTTGCTCTGTGAGAACGCAGCAGTCTATCCGAATAATATAAGCGGCTGCTCCCTCCATCACGGTACTTTTGTGGTGAGCGAAGCTGTCCTCGCCATTGGCTGTTTTTTCTCTTGGCTTGCTTGCCATATAGCTAAAATAGCCTCTTCAACCAACTTGGCTGTCAGCTTCCATTTTTGCAATGACGGAATTTCACATTTTCACCGCCTCCTGATGGTTGGATGTACCGAGAGCTACAGCCTACAATGTGAAGCCAGAAGCAATCAAACCTGCCCATTGAGAGTACAACTTTTCTAGACGGCTTTATTTCCGCCAAGGATCAGAAAAGCTGGTATTCGCAAGAGTACGTGAGTACGGGGCCGTTATCTGAACGCCCCCCGGGGCATTCATTACGACAGCGTCTTTTATTAGATCCTCTTATTGTGGCGATTGTTTGCCCCAAAAAATCACAACCAAGCCTAAGGTTGGTCCTTGGATACGCAAACCGAAAAACAAACCGTAAGCAGCTTCAGAAACCAAATGTTTTTGCAGCTTGTCCTAAATACTTGTCAACCTGGCGCAAAGTCCCTGATGAAAGGCCGCATTTACGAGTCTTGTTGCCGTCGAAACACACCTAGATTTTGGACGTTCACTTTGATCAAGTTAATCTTTTTGAGAGAGGCGCTTTCACATGTGCCCAATACTTGCTTCACTTCCACGAGGAAAATCTTTCTATAGCTTGCAGATATTCAGTGATGATTCATGATTTCTAGCTTTCGCAAATCTTTCACACATGAAAACCTTACCTTTGCGAATGCCGCGGTAACTCCTTCCAAGGACCTTTGGATCAATACCTATATGAAATATCTGTACATCTTAAGGTGTACATCGGATTGGTACAGAAATGAATCTAAGTCTTGACTTTCTTCACTGCCTTCACTTGTTTCACCCTGTATTTTCCGCGTTTGCTACTTGATGACAGGCACGTTGTTCACCCAATCCGTCCCTGATAAAGCCAAGACCAGCACGCTGTCACTCTCGCTGAATTTGTAGTCTTCAAACTGCCTTGGAAACTATTTTCAAGCATTGCGCTGGCACAGGTGCAGTTGCCTACTAGTTGTTGGTTTCATGCGCGAGGGTGTCCACAAAGTGTGACTGTAGTTGTTTCTTTCATCCTGCTTGCAAGCCCACTCCATCTAAAAGCAAACTTGACTCAGAAAACTTGATTCTCTATGCAGCTTGAAAATGCTTGAAAATACTTGGAATGTTTGAAAACCAGATGAAAGCGATGCTCCTTTCTTGCTCTCGGATGGTTTGCCCTGTCAAACTTCGCCTTGGGTGCCCCCACAAGCAGGACGCAAAGCCTGTGCAAGCTGCTCGGGAATCAACATCGTTTGGTATTGCCGACAGCAAAGCCAGATCACACCATGAACAAACCTCGCGCATGCTGGAACAACAACATGGCTTGGACATCTTATATAAAATTATATAAATCATATACACTATAAAGCAATGCAAGGTACACAATGGATTGAGAAAGGTGATGCTCACATCAGCCAAACCACAGGAGAAGCGCTGGGTGCTTGCGGAATGTGTCCTCGCAAGAAGGTGGACAGGCATCGGAAGGTGAAGAAACGTGAAGAAAGGCGAAGACAGGAAGACTTTGAAGACTTTGCGTTTCACACTCCTCCGACTCCTGTGCCTGGCTGAACCTGGAATCGGTTCAGGGGAAAAGCCTGTATCCACTGAGGTGGCACGCCGAGTCGTGTGGAAGGCGCATGGAATGGCACGCCTGATTCCCATCGTCCTGGCAAAATGTCAACTTAATACTTAAAGCGAAGCTGAATCCAAGATGCACTGAAGGAACGAGTTTTTTGTCTGGGTTTGCCGCCTGGTTGTTCAAGCGCCGCAAAATCCTGTCACAAGTAGCGCAAGTGGTCGAACTCAATAGGTTTGTCACGATATCTCCATCACTTGGGCATCAAACTAGAATACTTGCTGCATCTTTTTGCTGCTCGTTGAATGTCATTGGCGGCAAAAACGGGTTCGACAAGCAAAATCTGACATCTAAAATGCCAGTTTAAGAACAATTGGCGGGAGCACCATTCTTGATTTTCCAACTGCTGTATGGTCACAGCTACCTGCATTCAGCTTGAGGTTTGGGGGATCCTGTCTGGACCTCCGTGTAGGCGTCAAACATCTTTATATAGAGTGTCTGGGCTGACCAAAAAGGGGTTTGTTGTGGGGTGTCACAATGATTCTTGTTGCTGATATTACGTAGGTACGGTGTGTGTGTGTGTGTGTGTAGATATACATACAATCCGCCGACCCCCGCCGACAGCAGGAAGGGGCGCGTATTAGAGAAGAGGTTACAAACAGCAAGCGCCGACAAGTAAGTGGAGAGAACGGAAACCATAGAAGAAGAGAATTCCAACGGCAAGAACAAGAAGGCAGCAGAAGAAGGCGGGCAAGAACAAGAAACCAGCGAAAGAAGGCCGGAAACACAACACAATGAGGAAGAACCAGCAAGTGCCGACAAAGAGTCTGAGAGAACAGGACCAGAAGCAAAAGAAGAAGAAGAAGAAGAAGAAAAAAGAAGAAGAAGAAAAAGAAGAAGAAGAACAACAACAACAAAGAAGAAAAACGAAGAAGAAGAACGAAGAAGAAGAACGAAGAAGAAGAAGAAGAAGAAGAAGAAGAAGAAGAAGAAGAAGAAGAAGAAGAAGAAGAAGAAGAAGAAAAAAGAAGAAGAAGAAGAAGAAGAAGAAGAAGAAGAAGAAGAAGAAGAAGGAAGAACGAAGAACGAAGAACGAAGACAAAGAACGAAGAAGGAAGAACGAAGAACGAAGAACGAAGAAGAAGAAGAAGAAGAAGAAGAACGAAGAAGAAGAACGAAGAAGAAGAACGAAGAAGAAGAACGAAGAAGAAGAACGAAGAAGAAGAACGAAGAAGAAGAAACGAAGAAGAAAAACGAAGAAGAAGCCAGCCAGCTTCTGCCAGGTTCCATACGGGCCATGGGTGTTCCACGGCTTTTTTGGGAAGTGTGAATGAAACGCGTCGTCCGACTGGTCTTTTTTTGGAGAACATCTAATTCCTGTTTTCCTGTGCCGCTTGATGCAAGTCTTTGACTTTTTCTCTTGTTTTCGTCCTTTCTCACGGATCTTTTTGCCAGCCTGCGTTTGATTGCCTTTTTCCCAAGCAATGTTAGCTTAGGGGCCTTAGCCTAGACAAGGTTCGGTGCAGCTTCTGGCGCAGTGGGTTCCTGGGCGGTTCAGGGTTCCAAGGAGGCTCCGCGCGGGTTCCGGCGCAGGTTCCGGGCTGGTTCCGGAAAGGTTCCTGCGCAGGTTCCGGGTTCCGACGTTCAGGTGCGGGTTCCGACTTTGTTCTTGTTCCGGGACGTTCCCGTGCGCGTTCGGGACTGGTTTGTTCTAGTTGGTTCTGGGACATTCTGTTGGGGGTTCCGGGCTCCGGCGCGGGTTTCCGGGAAGTTCGGTTCCCGGCTGGTCTGAAAGGTTCTGGCGCGGGTTCCGGCCGGAAGGTTCTGGTGCGGTGGCTGCATTTTCCAGTTTGCGGCGGCTCAAAGTGAGTCCAGGGAACCTGCTAAAAACAGGGCTTTCGGCTGGAAGCTCCATTGTGGACACTTTTGGTGGATTTTGAACGTTTTCTTGACGCATTCCAAAGGCCAAAGCACTGTAATTTGAAATGCTTTTTTGTCCTTTTAAGGTGAAAAAATTAAAGGACCGGATAACCGACAAGTCAACTCCTTCCATGAAGCACCAAACAGATGTGAAAATGAGATGGTAAAGGCAGGAAAGAGAAAGGACATGGTGGAAGAAAGATTCCGTTCAAGAACTTGTGTGACAGTGCTGTGCGTGTGACAAAGTTGTGCGTCAAAGAGGTGTGTGTGTGTGTGTGTGACAGAGTTGTGCGTGACAAGGTTGTGTGTGAAAGTGCTGCGTGTGTGACAAAGTTGTGTGTAAGTTGTATGTGGAAGTGCTGTGTGTGAAAGACTTGTGTGTGACAATCCGTCAAAGAGTTGTGTGTGAAAGCGCTGTGTGTGACAAGGGTCTCTGTGTGAAAGAGTTGTGTGTGACAGAGTTGTGTGTGAAAGAGTTGTGTGTGACAAGGTTGTGTGTGTGTGTGAAAGAGTTGTGTGTAAAAGCGCCGTGTGTGTCAAGGTTGTGTGTCAAAGAGTTGTGTGTGACAAGAGTCTGTGTGTGAAAGAGTTGTGTGTGACAGAGTTGTGTGTGAAAGAGTTGTGTGTGAAAGCGCTGTGTGTGACAAAGTTGTGTGTCAAAGAGTTGTATGTGAAAGCGCTGTGTGTGACAAAGTTGTATGTGAGAAAGTTGTGGGCGAAAGATTTGTGTGTGAAAGGGTTGTGTTTGAAAGTGTTGTGTGTGACAAAGTTGTGTGCAAGTTGTATGTGGAGGTCCTGTGTGTGAAACCTGTATGTGAGAAAGTTGTGGGCGAAAGATTTGTGTGTGAAAGGGTTGTGTTTGAAAGTGCTGTGTGTGACAAAGTTGTGTGTAAGTTGTATGTGGCGGTTCTGTGTGTGAAACCACTGCCAGCCCAGCGCCAAAAGCGCCACGCCTGCCACACGAAAGCAAGGCGGATGCCGCCAAGCGCCACGCCTGCCACACGAAAGTGATGCGGATGTCATAAAGTGCCACGCCTGCCACACAAAACGAAGGCAGATGTCACCAAGTGCCACTTCTGCTACGCAAAAGAGGCGCAGCGTCACACGGGACCAGCGCCGACCAAGGCTGCCACCAGAGCTAGCCCAGTGCCCTGAGTGCCACGCCTGCCACACAAAACGAAGGCAGATGTCGCCAAGCGCCACACCTGCCACACAAAACGAAGGCAGATGTCACCAAGCGCCACTCCTGCCACGCAATAGAGGCACGGCGTCACAGGGGACCAGCGCCGACCAAGGCCACCACCAGAGCTAGCCCATTGCCCTGCCACGCCTGCCACACAAAACGACAGCAGATGTCGCCAAGCGCCACGCCTGCCACACAAAACGAAGGCAGATGTCACCAAGCGCCGCGCCTGCCATGCAAAAGAGGCGCGGCGTCACACGGGACCAGCACCGACCAAGGCCGCCACCAGAGCCCCAGCGACCAGCGGCGACGAAGCGTGTGTGAATGTTGTGTGTGACAGAGTGGTGTGTGGCAGAGTTGTGTGTGTGTGTGTGAATGTTGTGTGTAGAGAGTTGTGTGTGTGTGTGTGTGTAACATCTGAAGAGATGTAAAACTTCTATCTCATTATTTGGCAGGGGGCCATCGGGGACCCGGGGGGTCGATGGCCAACGAAGACGCNTATCTCATTATTTGGCAGGGGGCCATCGGGGACCCGGGGGGTCGATGGCCAACGAAGACGCCCCCCGGGTCCCGTGTAAACGTACCTGCCTTTATATATATCTTTATATAGTCCCGCCCCTGGGCGCTTTTAAGTCGCAGCTGGGACCTATAATATATTGCTGTTGCTTTTTACTGTCAATGTCTACTGTGATCATATATTTATATTCATCTTTTCAGTTTTATTGTTTGTGTTTTTTGCANTTGCTTTTTACTGTCAATGTCTACTGTGATCATATATTTATATTCATCTTTTCAGTTTTATTGTTTGTGTTTTTTGCACGTCGGATGCATTCTAGCTACACAATTCGATAAGCCATTTCCATTCAAGTGTGTTACTCATGTCGGAATCCGTCATGGTGGCATGAGCCCCTCGGGGAATACCTGTCTAGGTAAATTGCCGGATCCTTCGACTTGAATACGCAATTACAATTTAGCAATGGTAATTCGTCTAAGTAAAGTGTAACAGTCGGCCATTTTTTCGGGTTTCACCCTGTCGCAGTCGCCGTGTTGAACCACTGGCCGCCGTGCCTGGCATTCACCTTTTTGGCTGCAACTACTTGCCGCTGTTCTGGGCACTCACCATTTCGTTACAGCAGTCGAGCATGTCGAACTCTGTTGAAACCACGGGCCGCTGTATTGGGCGCTCACCTTTTTTGTAGAGCGACTGGATGACTGGAAACACCTCCTTTTCTACTTTGCTCGAGCGACTACCGAGTCAATAGCACAGGTTACATGATCTAGGCAACAGGCCATGCTTTAGGTGTGGTACCACTTTACTTTTGATGGTTTCTGGTCAGGTCAGTTGTGCACGTAATTAACTTGACACTGTCAGCCGTCTATGGGACGTTAGTCCAACTACTACTGGAAAGCAGAGGGCCTCTGAGCCTTATCGCGACAGTTGCATGTTTGTACCAGTAGTACCGCACAAGGCGGTGGCGGAAGTTTCAAGAATAGCACACTATAGGAGAGGTGAGTTGTTGTGAGTCATGGATGGCAGAGCAGATCCACTGATGGAGCAAAAGGTGGTTGGAGCGTCGGCCTATCTATCTGTCTATCTATCTGGCTGCCTAACTAACTGATTAACTGCCTAACTGACTAACTGACTAACTGTAACTGCCTGACTGATTGATTGATTGTTCTTAACTAACAAACTAACTAACTGACTCACTGACTCACTGACTAACTGACTAACTGACTAACTGACTAACTGACTAAATGACAAATTGACTAACTGACTAACTGACTAACTGACTAACTGACTAACTGACTAACCGACCAACTAACTAACTGATTAACTGACTAACTGACTAACTGACTGACTGACTAACTAACTAACAAACTAACTAACTGACTAACGGACTAACTGACTAACTGACTAACTGACTAACTGACTAACTGACTCACTGACTAACTGACTAACTGACTAACTGACTAACTGATTAACTGACTAACCGACTAACTGACTAACTGACTAACTAACTGACTGACTAACTAACTGACTAACTGACTAACTGACTAAGTGACTAACTGACTAACTGACTGACTGACTAACTGACTGACTAACTGACTAACTGATTAACTGACTAACTGATTAACTGACTAACTGACTATCCGACTAACTGACTAAGTGACTAACTGACTAACTGACTGATTGACTAACTGACTAACAAACTACCTAACTGACTAACTGANAACTGACTATCCGACTAACTGACTAAGTGACTAACTGACTAACTGACTGATTGACTAACTGACTAACAAACTACCTAACTGACTAACTGACTAACTGATTAACTGAGTAACTGAATAACTGACTAACTGAGTAACTGACTAACTGATTGACTCACTGACTGACTCACTGACTAACTAACTGACAAACTATCGAACTAAGTTGTTAAGTTGTTAAGTGGTTAAGTTGTTAAGTTGTTCAGTTGTTCAATTGTTAAGTTGTTAACTGACATGTCAAAATGTGCTAAAAACCTTCAGTTTTTGACACTTTNTAAGTTGTTCAGTTGTTCAATTGTTAAGTTGTTAACTGACATGTCAAAATGTGCTAAAAACCTTCAGTTTTTGACACTTTTGACTTCCAAATGTGCTTGCCGCCACAGCGGCGTGCACTTTTTCGACATCGGATGGCCATCGAATCGTCCAAAAGTGGCCCGAGCATGTGGTGTTTTTAACATTTTCACTTCCAAATGCGCTTCGCGCCACAACGCCGTGCACTTTTTCCACATCTCAACTTCCAAAAGTTGTCCGAGAATGACAGTTTTTAACACTTTTTACTTCCAAATGTGCTTCGCGCCACAGC
>BGPT01000765.1:248017-263027 GCA_003297045.1 Symbiodinium sp. clade C Y103 | reverse complement strand
ATTGCACATAATGGCATGGTGTTTGCAGCGTGTTGCGGCTAAAGTTTGTAAACTGCACGGTGTTTGCCGCGTTTTGAAACCAACACTTGTAAATTGCGGGGGGCTTGCAGCTCTTTGAAAGTAGCACGTGCAAATTGGAAGGCGCACGCAACATTGTGGAGCTNTTGAAACCAACACTTGTAAATTGCGGGGGGCTTGCAGCTCTTTGAAAGTAGCACGTGCAAATTGGAAGGCGCACGCAACATTGTGGAGCTAGGCCTTTGCTTCTTTCTTCCTGCCGTCCTTCCTTCCCTCCCTCCTGCCTTCTTTCCTTTCCCTTCCTCCTGTCGAAATTACCCTCCGGAAGCCAAACGTGGCAATTGAAACCACCTACAAATGGAGGCTTTAATGGGAAAACATCTTTACATGGAAGCTTTTCCATTGCCATGTTTGATTACCAGATGGTATTTCCTGCTTTCCTGTTTGTTTTCTGTGCTAATGTTTTCCTTTTGATACATTAAAATTTGTGTGACAGTCTCCGAGATGACACCGAGACACCACCGAGACACCACCGAGACACCACCGAGACGCCACCGAGACGCAATCGAGATGCCACCGAGACACCACCGAGACACCACCGAGACACCACCGAGACACCACCAAGACGCCACCGAGATGCCACCGAGATGCCATCGAGACACCACCGAGACACCACCGAGACACCACCGAGACACCACCGAGACACCACCAAGACGCCACCGAGATGCCACCGAGACACAACCGAGACACCGGGACACACCCCGCCCAGGCCGGCAGCCGTAAACCCGACGGCGCCCATCCGCCTTTAGAGTTAACAACCCCAAGCNCCGGGACACACCCCGCCCAGGCCGGCAGCCGTAAACCCGACGGCGCCCATCCGCCTTTAGAGTTAACAACCCCAAGCTATCGCTATTGGGGAAAAAAACGATCAAAGTAAGTATCAGAGTAACTCTACGAGTTGGCATTTGAACTATGAATTCAAAGCAAGGAAATTCAGTACGAATTCTGGGCAAATAAACCTTCCAAACAATACTCCGAAGACAGTGGCAACAGAAAATTTGCTGTAGCAAATCACAGAGTCTTTGGATGGTCTTGATCCGTTGGAGGATTTCTTTCGTTTCAGATGTCTCTGGCCAATCAGCCAAATCTGGAGCAGGGAATTTGTACCCATCGGCTCCCAGCGGCGGGCGGAAAGCCATGGCTCGGTTTTGTGGGCACGATTTTCCAGCTGACTTCATCTGGTTTGCTGTCAAAGATGCGAAAGTAAAAACAGTGGGAAGCTTCTCTTAAGTGCCCTTAGCCCTTAGCTCTTACAACTTGGCCCCTTAATAGTAGGGTAGCTTGAAATTGACTTGTTGAACTGGTTCCACTTCCAACAAAAAAACAGTTTGCAATCAGTTGCGCAGTTGGACAAGATTTGGTTTTCTTCGCGTTCAAAAACCGAGCACCTACCTGCCTGCATACATGCAAAGAGTCACGTCTTCCTCCAACATGATCCTTGGTGCTCTTCAGGACTGTTGTGGATGATATGTTATATAGAAATATGTGTATACCTTGTACATTGTTGCACTCTGAATTTACTGAAATCCGGCAAACACCGACACCTCATCGACAAGACCACACCCCAAGTGGTCCAACAATCTCTGCGACTGCAAAAACTGGTTCGCACATGTTGTAGTGCTTGTTTTGACACATCGAGGCAGCACGGGTCTTCGAGAGGTCGATCTTTGGTCCCAGTGAATTTTCCCGAGATCCGCCGCTCACGACCATCTCACCGGCATTGGCGTGCCAGGCGTGCTACAGGGAGTACGAGGCCTCACATCGTCATGTTACAACTGTTGTGCCGCGTCCTCTACCACCTCTTGTACCGGGTTACATACCATGTAATACCAGACCCAGGACACGACTACGGGCCAATTTGCGCAATGCACGCCAGTCATTTTGGCAAATGTCAAATAGAAAATTCTGGTGTGGCCTAACATTAATTTGATCAACATGAAAGCTACAAACAAATGGATTTGGCATTCAAATTGCAGACCTGGTTGGCAGGCACTAGCAGAATCGGAATTTTGCTCTTCTCTCTTCTGTGCCTCTTCCCATCTCTGCTTTTCCATCTGTCCATATTGTCAGAAGTTTGACTTCTAAACTTCCTTCGATTGAATACCTCCTCATACTAAAAAGTCCTCCAGGTGTCTAGTATTAGGGGGGCGGGGGGAAGGGCGGCGGCTTAGTATTAGGGAGCAGGGATTATATTGTAGATCATGTATGTACGTAGTACACATATAGTCCCCTAGACTAATTATCACAAATAATCACAAAGCCAAGAGACGTGTGCACAGCACGTGGACTCTGTGGCAGGGGCAAAACCTCTGCAATCCGTTCCCGCAAAGTGTCATGTCCCGGTGAGATCCCGATTTTGCAGCTGCCTAAGATTTTTGTCGAAAAAAATCTGTGGCAGTTTTGTTGCAAGAACTCTGTTTCAACGGCTTCTGGCCTGCGGATGACCTGGTGTCCAGGCTGCATTTGTGGAGTGCCTGGCATTCCAGAAATATCACGGGCATACCGAAAGCGTGCCAAACCAGGGACAGGTGGCAGTGCCAAGACTAATTCGGAGCCTTGGCGGAGCCACCATGACTTTGGGTGGCGGTGGCACCTGATGGGCATTGGCCAATGGGGCACAGGCCAAGCAGTTGAGGGTGTAGCTATACTGTCGCAACTACATCTTCACATTCTCAAGACCCAGTCGAAGGAATCAAAGGACAACCTGAAGAGGGGATTGTGGATAAAATGGGAGACTTAGATTGACACGAGGATTTCAACTCTTGTGAGTTCACTCAAATTTGGAATGTCACGAATCACTGGTATGATTTGGTTCCATCCAGATCGCGTGGGAACGGAAGGAAAACGTCCCATGCAAGGCAAAACGGAATGGATTTTTGATCAAAGAATCAAAGAGTACCTGTAGTAACTTTCAAATCAGAACAAAGCTGAATTGTCCAAAAAGGCTCTCTATTCTGATCATTCTCATGTTTACTGCAGCCAGATCGCCGAGAATGATCTTGGCAGCGGTGCAACATATGTTTGCGCCTTCCCTGGCGGTAAAGGCAAGAAGCTCAGCATGCTACCGTGAACTCCACACTGTAGCGAGGAAATGGATTTCGTCACAACTTAAATATAATCATACAGAATCTACGTTGTCACAGTTTAAGCGTCCTCCAACTTGCGCCAGGAAGACAACTTGCGGGAGCATTGCTGACATATGTGCTCGTCTGGGTGGTCTGCGCCGCGATGCTTAGAGACGTCTGCGTGCTTGTAGACACCAAATGCGTGGTTTTGCCCTGAGTTTCCTGCGCAAATCTGGAAAGGAAGAGATGAAGAGAAGTGAGTTTCATGGACCTTTTCATGGGTGCCATTACTTGCCAGGAATCATATCCGAAATAAATGAATCAAAACGATTAATTTCCACTTCCAAGCTCAAGCCTTTCGCTGCGGCTAATTTGTTTTCCCTTCTGGAGCAAATGGAAAACCCCCAGCAATGGCGAAGCAGCTTGCAGGGTCACAACAGACAAACCACCCAACCTTTAAACCACACTGTTCGAAATTTAGACTGAAAGTGCAAGTTTCTGAATCCTTCTCCTAACTTAGATAAGTAAGATTAAGTAAGCCCCATCCATTGTTTTCGATTTGTTTTCACCACTCCTCCGCTCTGTCTATCAAGGTGGAGCTTGGGCTCACGGTGCACCTAGCAGAAAACACGGAGAACAGCAACCCTTTGTGCTCAAGTTGTGCCCAAGTTGAACCATATAGATCATAACTTGGACCATACAGGATCAACTTAGATCATATAGAGTTCATATAGATGCCATCGGATCTCATCGGATATGGGACGTCATGACCACATGGAGCAGTTCCATGCAGTTCCTCACCACTGAGGATGTCACTTGCGTTCCTTCTGAGCAACCTGCAGCGCTGCTGTAGGATGGTTGCTGAATGAGCAAATGCGAAAGAATCAGAAAATAACTTCTACGAGTTCCAATCCAATCGCTCTGACTCCCCACCAATTCACTCACAGAGTGACAAGACACTTTGTAGAAACATCAGCAAGAAAACCAGCAACATGCTGAAAGCATCACATCATCTAGCATTAAAATGCATTTAATCAAATTTAATCTACGTTGTTCGAACATGTTCCGACATATTCCAACATCCATTTCATCATGTTTCATCCACTTCCTGGAAGCAACCAGAAATGTGCACCTTGGCAGCATCAGCTGCAGCACGCACCGCTGCAGCTGCCATGGCCACCTGTTGGGCCAAGGCCAAGATCAAACCCGTGATTTTTAACATTGGAACAGGATGGAACAGGTACCGCGAGGAAGATCCTCACATCCAATCAAAATCCAAACATTTCGAGAAAGGTCTTTTTAGAACAGACTGCCGGGGGTTACTGGCGATTGTCCACTGGCATGATAAGATTCACCGTATACGAGTATGAGCGCTAATGATTTTTCTCCGGCTAGGTTTAGTACTTCTGATTTACATTCATGTAGGCGTTCATTGGATGTGCAAAGGCAGTTGAATTGATCTCAGTTCGCTGTTGCAGAGTAAAGATGAGGTGTCAGAATCTGAGTCTGCCTATGTTAACTGCCTAGCCACGGCCTATCTGTGCTATCGCTTCCTATCATTTCTGTCGGCGATGCCCATGGGATGCCCATGGCCTTGTGGTGCAGGGAGCGATGCATCTCTGCAGCCTCAGCCTAAAACAGAGAGCTGTGACACAACGTGAAAAACATCTGACATCGAGAATTGAACTCAGTGAATGTGAATTCTTGATCATCAGAGACTTTAAAACAGCTTTTATATCCGCCTAAACATGCTGAAACTGCAACATGTATTAATGATCTGTATCATTTTGTAACATGCAACTTTCTCAAGGCATTCTCCCGCGACCCGAACCTTTGCAGCTTCGATTCTGGGCTCATCTCCGAGGGACTGGGCTGAACCGGATTGACCTGGAGACATGTCGGAACTGGTCGGAACATGTCAGAACGATGACACGAAAATGTCAGAAACATGTCAAGTCACTGTCAAGTCACTGTCAAGTCACTGTCAAGTGTTCACGATGTTTAAACATGTTCAAACTGTCTGCCCAATGTGACCAGTCTCTTTGAGAACTTTGTCAATCTGTTCGTCTTCGTTTCAACCTGGTCTTTGTCTTCGCTCATTGATTTCCAGCAAAACTACAGAGATCACAGATCCACTGAGTGCATTGCCCTCGCTCTCCATGTCGATGCTGTGCTGCTCCGAAGACCCTGCCTGAGAACTGAGACAAAGATGAATGAAGAAGAATGTGAAAACATGTGAAAACTATGAATGAAGATGAATGAAGAATGACGGAATGACGCAACAAGTTTCGACAATCAGCCTTTGCGCCCGAGACTTCCCAGCCTCCTCGCCAACTTCAGGCTCGCCTCGTGCCCTGAAGCGTTGGATGACTTTGAACGTGAAAGATGTCATAACCTTCTCCGAAGCCTTCTCCCTTCTTTAAACTTTGAAGTGCTCGAACGATTCCAGGAAATGCCCAACAGGCACCATCTCTGTCCGTGACTCATGTCCAAGTATGAAACTGTGAAGAAAAAATAAGATAAGAAAAATCCGCCCGCACCGAAGGTGCCGAGGCGTTTTTTGTTGGCACGCGTGATTCGTAAGCAATTGCAATAGCTATTAAGCTTTAGCTTGGGGGGGGNGAAAAATCCGCCCGCACCGAAGGTGCCGAGGCGTTTTTTGTTGGCACGCGTGATTCGTAAGCAATTGCAATAGCTATTAAGCTTTAGCTTGGGGGGGGGCCCATTTTTTGCTCTAGAATCGTGGGTTTTTCCACGTTTTTGAGAAGGTCGTGAAATCGGCTCAGTTGCCGAACTTGGGCTCAACATGGCCCAAGATGGGCCCANNNGGCTCAGTTGCCGAACTTGGGCTCAACATGGCCCAAGATGGGCCCAACATAGGCCCAACATGGGCCCAACATAGGCCCAACATGGCCCAAGATGCCCCACATAGGCCCAACATAACCCCAACATAGGCCCAACATGATGCTTCAACATAGGCCCAACATGGGCCCAACATGGGCCCAACATAGGCCCAACATGGCCCAACATGCCTCAACATAGGCCCAACATGGGCCAACATGNCCCAACATAGAGCCAATATGGGACCAACATACTCCCAACATACGCCCTACAAAGGCCCAACATAGCACATATGGATACATATGGTTTTCTTATGCTTTACTCATTGGAACTCCGAAGCTAACACTCCGGTGCGGGCGGTTGTCGTCGCGAAGCGACCAGAATAGAGATGCAGATTGTGTGTGTGTGTGCGTGTCATTGATGCTCCGTTGATGCTCCGTTGATGCAGGTTGCTCATGATGCTTCTGTTGTTTCTGCGTTAAGAACAGCGCCTCGGTGGCGGTGTCTTCTCCGGCACTTCCCTTGGAGTTTGATTCAGATTGCTCAGTGGTCAATATCTGTGCTACAAAATTGGGGCTGAAATGTTGTTGCAGAGTTGGCTGTGTGACTTCCGATTTGATTCAAGGTTTTAGTTTCCATGACTCATCAGTGCAGTGTGACATTTTGAAGACAAATCCTGGAGTGTCTCTGGGATCTCTGGGTGTTCCAACGGCACTGGGCGCAAATGGCCAAGCCTTCAAAGCTGTTCATGTTTTTGAAATGAGTTCTAGGCCATTCTAGGCCTACAGGACATTCAACCCGAGAGAGAAATCGTTTCAAGAACTGCTCTCGGACAGCAGTCAGGATCTTCAAAACGAAGGGAAGCGCACCTGGCTGGTAGACCTTCTGCACTGGCACCACCTCAACACTCCGCTCTCAATAGAACTACGAGAAGCACAGCGTGCTTGGCACATGGCCAACAAATGCCAAAACAAATACCAAAAACACATAGATTCTGTAATGTTCTGTACGCAACTCCGCTCTGCAAACTCACTGGGATTGGGACTCACAAAGAGCGAAAGTCCACCAGCCACGGGACCATCCAACCACGTCCTCCGTTGCAGCTGGTCATCCAAGGAGAGCTCTTTGCTTCAAGCGAATGCGCAAACACCCACAAAGCCGCACCAGTGGTGTCGGGGGTTCAGAGGAAAGACATTTGAATTATTTCTGAATCCAACCAAAACAAATGACATGCGAGGACAAATTCTCCCTCTCGACAGCCTGGCCTGTCGTGATCGTTTGCAAAAGTTACCATCCTCTTCGGGCGTGTAGCGTAAAGAGAATTGAGTGCTCTCGACATCTAGGAGGCATAACATGCCATGGGAGTGCCAGAAACATCCTTCTACCCTCTGATTCATCAAGAGAAAAAGCCCTGGCAGTCTACTCTCTTGGTTTCCACCCTCCAAATGGAACTGGGAGCTTTGTCTTGGGAAACAGTCCTTGAAGGACAGGCTGGCTCTGCGTTGCCTGCCACTGAAAGACCATTTCCACCCGGGCCAGGGCTCCACAATTTGCAATCCAAAACCCACCAAGCATGTGTGACAATAGAAAATGACATGTGTTCAAAATTCGCAGAAGAGACCACTTCTAAGAATGACTTAATTGCTAGAAGCGGAACTCATAGTTCCGCTTGCCTACTCCTGACTTTTGACAGGAAGACAGAGACAAGAACAACCCTGCTGTAGCCTCCCTCAGTATGCCGGAAGAACCGCGTCGCAGCCTGGAGCGCGTTTGTTGCACAACACTCTCCTCTGTTGCAGGGTTTACGGAGTTTGCGGTTTTCCAGTGTGGTTCCAATGCAATTTTCAACCGATGCAGCTCATCTTTGGAATTCGATGCATCTGTTTTGATGTCGCACCGCAGCTCTCAACAGCTCTTGACAGCGCCAGTTCAGAAAAGAACTGCGGGCTCCGTGACACCGTCCTGGCCTTCCCGGCCGTCCTGTACCTGCTTGACCTGCTCGACCTGCTCTACTGGGCAGCTCAAGCAGCTCCGTTGCCCAGTTCTTCTGAACTGATCCACAGCGTGCCTTCGCAAACTCACTTTGGAACCATTTGCAGCTATGCTTTGAAACCAATGCATCGCTTCTTCGCCGAAACCTTCGCTTCAAGAGTACCCCGTCTACTCCGTCGGTTGCTTGGGGATAGGCCGCCCACCACGCCGTCCATGAAATGGCCATAGCTTGGTTGTCTGGTTGCCTGAGCTTCGAGAAAGCGTTCTACAGCCAGACATTGCCAAACATTTACAACTTCCGAAACGTCCGAGACTGCCAAGTTTCAGCCAGATTGAGGGATCTGCAGGGTCATCAACTCCTTGGACCCCAGCATAAAACTTCCTTCTGAAACAGAACGGCGTGAGTTTTCAGAAGCGGGAACAAAAATACGAAGTCACAAAGCACTCGGTCAAAGTCAAAATTTCATTCCCTAGTCAACAGTCGAGATAGTCATTGTGATCCAGTTTTTGAACACTTCCCCTACCTTGGATATCCTTGGATACTAAGTATCGTATGCTGATTCTATTGATTCACTCCCAAATCTTCAAAACGGAATCAATCGCCTACTGGGACTCGGAAACCCTGCTTTCGCTAGTCTTATCCCGCCAATCAGCTTCTGTTGCGAGGAGAAGTGGTGGTCACAATAGACGACTAGAAAACGCTTCACGTTCTCCAATTGCATGAATCCCTTCAACTAGGGACTTCTTTGCATTTTCCTTCTCAAAAGTGAATTCAGAATGCTGTCCTTTGTCCAAAGACTTCAAGTGGAACAGGTTTGTGTCTGCTTGTGTGTATCAACACTGATGTGGACAGGAAAATAGTAAAATTGTATAAAATGAAAAAGTTCAGCAGAAATTGGGAACAAGAACTATCTCCAAAACTTAAGCTGTCAGAAGTTCGGAGTGCCATGGCCATTGCTTTGCTGAGCTTCGTAATCCACTTCTTTCAAGTCTCGCTGAGTGAGACTTAGACCCAAATGCTCACTGAGATCCTTCAGCACGGTCAGCGCACCGATCTTGGACTCATCATCTGGGTGCAAAGTGTCCTCCGGACAAACCGAACATGTCTCGACTTTGCTTCTGCAAAATATTCCAAAATCATTAAAACTTCAAAGTTGTATAGATTCGCAGTTGCACATAAGAGTAAGAGCATACAAAAACTGCTCAAGGGTCCAAGACACAAAAGCCACAAGCTTCTCGAAGTGAAGCACATGGGTGGCTACTGACATCCAGGTCTCTTCCCTTGGAAAGCCCTCACGCACGCTAAGGATCACGTGGGTGAACCTGTGTTTCAACCTTTGCGCGTGCGGTTTTTGAAAGAAATGTCAAACCCGTCGAACCTCTACTAATCAGCGAAGCAGGTTCACACAACAAGAAAAGAGAAACTACGAAATCCTGTGACGGCGTTTCTGTTCAAGAATGTTTCCAAGCTCTGCTATCAAGCTGACAATCTTGCTTTTTCCAACTCTTAGTTTTGTCTCCAAGCCACTTTTCAAATGTTTCAATACCTCCATGCCACTCATGAGTCTTCACCTCAGTGTCAAATCATTCAATGGCATCTAGTCTCGAAGCTCAATCTCCGACACCTGCCGGCCAACTACGGCCTACTCATCCAGCCATGACATGCCATGACTGGAAACTACCAGATATATAAAAAGTCACACCCAGGCCGTCTGGCACAAGCATATCAGAAACTATCGGAACATCATGGAACATCTTTCATCTTTCACTGGCTGTTTTACAAAGACTAGAGTCAACATCAAAAATCAAAAATTTCCCGCTCAGGACGTGGCAACTAGGTGGGTCCCGGTCTTGACACGTTGATCCAATTTCTCCTTCGTCACCTGTCGCAGCCAATACGAGTCGCAGGCTTCTTTGGCCTGCCGGAAGAGGAGACCTCAGAGCACTTGCAGCTTGAAAGTCAAACAAGTCGAACAAGTCAAACAAGAACATAAACCGGATCAAACCGGACCTTCCATTGAAATTACATTCATTCTACAAAATTCTAGACTTGTCCCAAGTTCTGAAGCCAGAACAACATCGACAATTGAAGGATACGGATGCAATTGTGCTGGGTCTTCAACAAAGGGGGCTCAGAAAAAGCTTCACAAAGCATTACCTCAAATTAGCTGGTCAACGTACAGCATTAAAGGCCCAGGTAGAGGCACAACGCTTTCCGTCCCGGCTGGCAGTGATGACCAAGGCTGGAGAAGATGGATATCTGAACTCGTTCGTTGAAAACCGACGTTGCTCCACTGTGTCCAAATGTCGGCATTCCTCAGGCCCGAGCAACCATCCGCAACCATGTGCAACCATGTGCAACCACACGGCCAGGTCCAAATATATTCCAGGAGGAAAAAATGCAACAAAAGGAAATGAATATTTGTTGGCAAGGGTCACACTCACTGTGGCAAGGCATTCCAGTCACTTGACAGCCACTCCGTCCATCGCAATCCAACGGCCCGTTGCTCGGGTCTTGCCATTGGCAACTCGACTCATCACAATTTGCAGCCAGTGTCAGATACAGGAAACAACAAATGCCATGGCGCGCCCAAGAAACAAATGCCATGGCGCGCAGCTCCCAATGACATGGCCACTGACTTCTCAATGCCCAAAACCTGTGGATCTTTGTCACAGCAGTTGGCCATAAAGAGTATGTGCACTGAAAGTTATTACTACTTCCTTCAAGGTAACAGCATTGCAACTGTTACTGCTCAATGGTTTGAAACTTTAATGAAGGTTTCTCGTTTTGTATATTTTATTCTATGATTTTTGTATTGTATTTCTGCTTGATTCACTTGATTCGCTTGATTCGCTTGATTCCAGGCTGCGGCCATCTGCCCAAAGCCTCCAGTTGTGCATCCGGCATGGCACGGTCGCATGCTGCGCCTGTGACAGGGATGCACTGGCCTGGAGCGTCGCCGGGACGTCGAGAAAAGGAGCAACAGCAAAAACAAACAAACCGTTTAACAAAGTCCATAACAAAGTCCATAACAAACCTTAAAAATAAATACAATAACAAAAGAACAACAAAAGAACCAGAAGTTTCCAGACTGAGCATGAGAGCCTCAGGGATTTGCATCAACGATCAAGCAAATCTGGCAACAGACTCATTTCATCAAAACTTAATTCCATTCTAACACTCCCATCACCCCCGTCACTTCCATCACTTCCATCAGGTCGGAAACGCCTTCTTCGGCAGGTCAGCCACTTCTCCGCCTCTTTGGGCATCTGCAACGGCTCCAAAGCACCCGCCTGCGTCTCGACATCATCTTGACGTCATGTTCACTTCATTCATGCTATCTGACTTCAGATTTACATTCAATTCATACTTCAACAATTCACAAGATTTAGGTCAAGTTGGTGAACCAGTCGACCAATCCTGAGTCAACTACAGCCTTGTGGGGCCATGGCAAGTTGGGACGGTTCTCGACACATCTCGACAGCTCTTTGCCAAGGTGCATTCGTCAAGACGCTCTTCGAGCTTGATCATGCGCTCCTCGAACTCCTGAGAAACACCAAGATTTACTGAAGTGTGATATAAATGATGATGAATGTCAAAAGAACATGTAAAAGAAGAAAAGGTCATAAATCCAGTGTAAATGTGATGATGTTGTCAATCCTGCCATGTTTCAATGTGTTTCATAGATCAAGAAAAACAAGAAAAACAAGACTGCACCTCACGGCACTCTGTTAGCTGCTGCGAGACCATGGCCTGATCAACTCAGAACCACTAGAGTCAGAGGTGGGAAACTCGGGAAACTCCAAAAGCAATTCGGGTGGGTCAGGTACGTTGCAAATCTCTCCAGGCAAAGGGTCTAACTTGGATTATCTTGGTTGGTTTCTTGAAGGCCTTTGACCATCTTTGACCTGGCTTTGAAACAAGTTTCGATCCACAGATCCTCCCCGCCTTCACTGCGCCAATTTCTTGCGCAAGGACCTGCCACTTTGACGGGTCAAACATCTGTCCTTTCACTCACTGAAAAAAGACTCCGCCATTCAGGTACTTGAATATACTTGAATCACAAGCGCTGAAGTTCTCCCACAGCGCCAACAAAACTTCTTGAGTCTCGCCCATGGATCCTATGGGGGTCATCACTTGGTCTTGTGATGTTGCGAGATCGCAGCGCTGCATGTGTTTCACGGTTTCACGGTTTCACGGCCACCCCAAAGACCACAAAGACCACAAAGGCCACAAAGACCACAAGACACTACAAATGTCACTACAAGCTTTCTGCAAGCATTCTGCACATTTGCCCAGCGCACTTGCCGAAAGAGCTGCAAGAGCTCGCTGGCCTGTCGAACTGATGAAACATGATGGAAAAACCCATAACGAACTTCTTCCGGCAAGATGTCATGGTGGAAGCGCAAGTTTCTTCAAAAGTCTCAAAAAAAAACTGGTGAACCAAAAAAACATTAAAAAGCCGGTGATTTCAACTTGGAGTTCGGAAAGCAGAAAACACCGGAAAGCATCAGAAAGCACTAGAAAGAGTGAAAGAGATCACTTTGATCACCTTCACACAGGCAGCGCCTCTCTTGATGCTGGCGAGATCATTGCATCCAGTGCCATTTGCAACTCTCAAGCGATTTCAAATTTGGGCCCGTTGCCCCTGATTTAGGAACATGTTTGAAGATGTTTGTAGCAAGTTGTACTGCCAAAGTGTCTAGGTATAGCATGAATAGAGAGTTTCTATGTTTACTTCTCACACTTGCTGAACTGTCCAAAGGTCAGTCTTCTGCACTATGGTACCATACATTGACATAGGGGCTGTGTTCAACAGCTTGTCTGCCCACGGCCCAGCTGTCATCCAGGAGGGTCTGAAAGCGACGTCATAGCAAGTTCTGAGATCCAACGATGGGTGATTTTTTCTGATTTTTTGTGATTCGGGTTTTTTACAGTAACTTGGACATCCGTGGACATCTCATGCGAAGGCTTTTTGGCCGCTCGCCATAACTCACTGAAGGTCGGTGCCAGGGAAACATGAGCACCGGTGAAGTGCCGACTCTCATGGTCGGACCAAAAGAGGTGGCAGTGGCTGATCTTGATTTGGCTTGGACTTCATCATTTGTTCACAGGGGTCGAGACAATCGAAATCAGAAAATCAGAGCTGTCTTACGGTCTTACGGGTCATTTTGGAAAGGATTCGGTGGGAAAATCTAATCAAAGCTGTCAACCCCTAAACAGTGAAGCTTGCTACCACTACTTGGCTGACTAGAAATAGTCTCGCCTCTCTCTATCCGACTTTATCCAGTAAATGTACTGAGAAGTCTACAGCCACCATTTCAAAATAAGTATTGTCCTTCCTTCATCAGCTCAAAGTTTCAAATGTTTCAGAGAAAGCAGTATATTGATCATGTACAGAGTGGAGTAGCGTCCGAAGCAAGCAGCAGATTCTCTTGAGTGGATCCGTGTCTCGGTTTCCCGAGGATCCCTGTCGGAAAATCAGGACTTCAGGAGTCCCGAAGGCCGAAGAAAGGCCCGGTTAGGGGCATTTCAAACGCCCTCGAGCTGCTGTCAGGATTCGGAAAATGTGGAAAATATCAAAATCACACAAATGTTTTGAATGTTCAAACATCCAAGCTATCAAAGCTTTGACCATAAGACGATCCTCCAGCTGCTCCAGCTGTTCTTTGAGCCTAGTTTGCTGTCGATTGAGTCTATTGTACAGGCGCTGAGCGCCAGGTCCTCCAAGCATAGACCTGAGCGAGGACTCGAGTGACTCCACGATTGTTTTGGAAGTCGTACATTACGAGTTTGGTTTCTGATTGGTTTCTGATCGGTAGCACCTTTCTGACAAAATGTCATTGGATATCAGTCTCGGCCTTGCCACTTTCAAAGGACAAATTACAGCGTTGCCGCAACTGACACGGTGCCAACAGACAGTCTCTGAGCGAGACACGCCCAAGAAAAAGACGCCATAAAGCAGTGTTCGGGTCAACAAAGACCTCGAAGGCAAGGCCCACAGAGTTTGGCTAAAGATGTCGCCCAAGGCACCACGCCCACTGAAGCCCTCCCAGTGTCCCAGTGTCCCCAAACGAACCCCAAACGAATGCCTCTTCCGTATCACTCACCATTGCCAAGAGACATGAGCGCTCTGCCTTTGGTGGAAGCCTCAGGAGGAAATCAAGATCAACATAGAATCAACATAGAATCAACATAGAATCAACATAGAATGCTCTACATACAATGCTCTATCAGAGCTCTATCATGTTGCAGATATCCTTTTTAGAATGATACTGTAAAAGATAAAAAGATACTACCAAATTCTACAGAAAGTAGGAATTGACCAATTCTACTCGTGTGATCCAAGCTCCTCACATTGGCTTGGCCAAGAGAGTTGCTGGGTTTGGATGCTGCCGCCATCCGCCTCAGCTCATCGTTAAAAGTCTCTAAGAGAAACTCGTATCGTCAAGAGCATCTATTATCTCTAGTGAAGCAAAGACAGCGTTGCGGAAGAGACCAGTTCTTAACAAACCAAGCGGTGCCACATCGTGCGCAGTGGATCGCAGTGTGCACCGCACCGAGTCAGCAAGAGCTAAGCTCCCCAGCTCGCGAAGCCACTCTAACAGCTCCTCAAGTGCGGAGTCCCGAAACGGTCAACTGATTGGACACCCTTTCGTCATAGCTGCAAAAAAAAATGTTTGGATCCATTCATATTACCTGAGAGGGGGGGGGGACGAAAGCCAGCCTCCAAATAAATGCTCAGGCGGCGTTATTCTCTTTGCGCTGTATGCTCTGCGTGTTGCATCCGAAAGCTGTGCACCACAGAGAGCTTTTATACACAGACCTTTTTACATACAAACACTTTTACACACAGACCTTTTTACACACAGACCCTTTTACGCACACACANATAAGGGTGTAGAATAGTTTTTGGATTTTTTTTTGGGCAAGGTTTTGGAATTTTTTTGGGGTTTCTCCTCTGGTACCATTTGCCTTGTATTCGCAACAGTTTGGAACTTGAACCTGTCATTTTGCATGGTATTTGCTGCAT
>BGPT01000765.1:236387-247080 GCA_003297045.1 Symbiodinium sp. clade C Y103 | reverse complement strand
TTCTATCTTTAGGCTTTCTTTAGGGTTTCATTTATTGTATCAATCTTTAGCGTTTCTTTAGGGTTTTATTTGGGGGTTACTTAGGGTTGCATTACGGTTTCAAAGCAAAGAAGCAGAAANAATCTTTAGCGTTTCTTTAGGGTTTTATTTGGGGGTTACTTAGGGTTGCATTACGGTTTCAAAGCAAAGAAGCAGAAAAGAAAAAGGCACAGAAGCAGAAAAGCAGGAAAAGCAAAAAGCGGAAAAGCAAAGAAGCAGGAAAAGCAGAAAAGCACAAAAGCCAAAAAGCAAAGAAGCAGAAAAGCACAAAAGCAGANGGAAAAGCAAAAAGCGGAAAAGCAAAGAAGCAGGAAAAGCAGAAAAGCACAAAAGCCAAAAAGCAAAGAAGCAGAAAAGCACAAAAGCAGAAAAGCAGAGAAGCAGAAAAGCAAAGAAGCAGGAAAGCACAAAAGCGGAGAAGCGGAGAACCAGGACACCCCAAAAAAATACCAAAACCTGTCCCAAAAAAAATACCAAAAATAAATTACCCTCCATTTATATTTATACAATATACAGCATATTTTATCATATTATGTATATATATGTAGATATATTATATGACGCGTCCATTTGTACTCCTGGAAGTTCAGCAAAACCACGTCGGAGCTTGGCCCCCGACTTCCTCCATCACAGCGGGACCTGGACCCGTTACCCAGCCATGTGTCGTGGAAGTCGGCGCTTGGAAGCGGCCATAGCTTTAAGTGGACATAGCTTTAAGTAGGTTTATGGTAGATGGGTTTTTGGAATCAACTTATAACTGGGGTGGGGCACCACCTTGTACAAATCTGTCAACAAGCTGGGGGCCCATGTCAAGTCCACTCAGGAGTGAATCAGCAAAGAAAGGGCCCAGTCCATCAGGATCCGCGCTGAGCAATGCGAGTGTCGATGGTCTCCTCCTGCCGATCTTCCGAATGAAACATGGCTTCTGTGGAGTCCCTGCTCTTTTGGATCTTTTGGCAATTTGTGATATCACCAACTCTCTGAGCCATACTTTCTGGATGGGTGTGTGTACTATCCATTCTTTAATCTAGCTTTGTCGATTAGATGCATCCATTGTTTGAGTCGTGCCAGTTTTTTCTCGGTTTGTGCACACTTTTGTGGGCTGCGACCTGTTGAGATCCCTAGATCCCCTATCGAGCAAATGTACGGATTCTTGCCGTTAAATATCACCCAGGTTGGAGGTTGATATCCCCATCCTTGTTGTTGATCATGCCCTTATCCGGGTTTTTTGAAGAATCCCAATCTTGAGAAGCTTTGGATAGAAATGGTTTGACCTTCAGGGCACTTCAGGGTTTCTCAATCAGCAAACCCAACCATGGGCTCCCCGGCAGTCGTGAAATTCTCACCCCCGGGCTCCACAGCGAAAAAAACGAACCTGGGCTGCCAGCCAGTCAGGAAGTGAAATGGCCACCAGCGAGCCCCGATGTACACATGAACCTGGGGTTCATTAACTATATTATAGTAGATGAGAGTCAGTTCATTGTCTTTTATATTGCAAACCACTGTAACTTAGAATAACTATAGAATTCACGTGATCATTGAAGCCAAAACCGTGGGATTCATGCAGAAACTCACACTGTGGTAGCAAAGTCTGCGGTCCCCAGGCCCAACATTTGCATTCACCAATCTCGAACGCATGGCCCTAGGCCTAGGCCAATATTGCCTTTTGGTCAAGGATTTCATGGAAGAATTCATCCTTTGGCACCCTTTACGCGTGAAATTTATATAGTAAAAAATCATACCCTGAAAAAATGGATTGGAATGGGTTGGGAAATGATTTCTTGTGAGTCTTTTTTGGGGGTAATTGCAAGGGTCCATGTTAAATAGACACTACCTGACCTACCCTGGCCGACCCTAACCCCACCCCAAAAGTTTTGGCAGATGTTACATCCCAAGTAAACCACACAAGGACCACACCAAACACTGGGCCACAGGACGAGTGTGTCGGGTGAGAAGCCGACCCTGTGAGCTTCGGAAAGGTGCAGCATGACATGTTCACTTAGGGATGGCTCAAAACATCTCAAAACCATTGCCCCAAATTGGACAATATTTCACCAGAGTGACTACCCCATTTTCAGCTGCCACACCCACTGCTCAGAACAGTCCCCAAGAAATCCACCGCGCAGCATTTCGAATACCCCGGTCTGCCAAGGCCTGTCAAATATACCAGGTCTTTGCTTGGCCTCGGTGGACGGTCGTTCTTGGTCTTAAATTTGCAAAAGTTCCGAAGATTTCCAAAGCCATTTGCGGCTATGTGGCAAACAAAGCGCGTGATTCCTGTTCAGTTGGTTCCCTTCACTGGTCTTAGGTTGATATCGCTGGTTCTCAATCAGAGCCGAGCCATGTATGATTCCAAGATTTTCCAAGCAAGGCACTGCAGTTATGCATGATGAACTGGTGGCCAGAACTTCAACGCTCCAGACCTTTTCCGCGCGTTCATCGAGCGCCGGCGGTTGCGCAACCGCCTCACTCAGATTTCTTGGACTTCTTGGAGAGGTCTGCATCTAACCTCAGGGCTCCAAGGCATAGGTTGAATGAATGCATTGCGTGGGATGTCCGCGAATGTGACATGGCCATCTGGCAATGCCAAGCAGCTGTTCCACCGATCCATGAAGTATCTTCCCAAATGCCTGGGCAGGCCATGAGGCAGTGCGTTTTGAGGCGGTGACAACGAGCTTCTGCTTGATGGGTGTTTTCCATAGGGTGGTGTACAGTGCACATGATTAAATATGTAATTATACATATATCTAAATATGTATATATATATAAATATTCTATATGCGTGTATGATTATATGTGATATTAATTGATATTATACGTTACATGCATGTTCCTTCAGAGAAAAAGTTTCATATACCCGTGCATAGTCCGCACACATTTCCTTACTTGGTCCACTTCATCTATGTTTTCGACATCTCCCATGTGCAGGCGCATGGTCATGCCCATCTTGGGGAGTGCCTCCAGGGAGAAATGCTCCCGCGCACGCAGCCGGCCAGCCTGATGGACAGTCAAGTTATTTGGCATCCCAGGCCTTGAAGGACTATCCGACTTACCTGCTTAGGAAGTAGGATCATACCCCACTTAGGGAACTTATTAACTAGGCTCGTGAACCACTGAAAGCACATAACATAATATAACATGACGTGACATAACATTACATAACATTAACATTAACATTACCATCAACATAAACATAACATTAACATAACATCACATCATATCATAACAGATCATAACATAACTACGTAACATAACTAAGTAACATAGACCCTACGAATCACAAGCCCAAGGCTGAAAAGTCTTCTTCCAATGAATGCTGCCGATCGCCGTAACTGGCGGAGTCGAGTTGGCAACCTGTTCAGTACTAATAGAATCTTAAAAAATGATACCGGCCCGTAAGTTCAGACGCTTGACATAACTATGAAAAATCATCCATCTTAGACGTGATTTGCCTATTAAAAATTGTGGCTCTTCATAGCCATATTACCGGAGGGAATCTTAGAAGCAGTCAAACTTTGAATGATTTGGGGGTACCCTCTGGTAGTCAGACATGGCAAGGGAATGCAAGGGAAATCGCCCACGTACCACCCAGCTGTTGCCCCTGCCTCCCCCATGCGCTTCCGTAGCTCTGTATCTCTCAGCAGCTTGGCGACGCACTCCGCCCAAGCCTGGTGGATTGAACTGCCGAAAATGGGGGGTTAACCATAGAAAATGTGGGTTTAACCGAAAATGTGGGTTTTACCATAGAAAATTGTGGTTTTCTCTCTTTCAGCCATCAAAATTTGGGATTGATGGGAATTGAACCATCGAAAATGAAAGGAAAAACATGACAAAACCCTCGGTTGTTCGGGTTGTGCCCTCAGTTTCACCATCCTAAAATAGGGATACATAGCCAAATAACACGAAATATCCACTACCCACAACAATGGGCCCCCAAAATGAAGAGATCCAATTCCAGGTTTTTGTCCGGGGTATTTGTATAGTATTCGGGGGAAGGGATTGTAAGCCATTGGCGATCACCATCCCAATTGTTGATAGTGAAATAAGACAACAATATCTGAAACCACCAGCCAATGTGCCAGTGGCAAAATTGGCCTTTTGTTGTTTTTGACCATATCAGTGTGAGCCAAGTGTGGGAGCACCGTACCAAGTGATCCAACTAGGGATGAGGATAGGCTATCCGCGGGGATGAACAAGTGAAAAACCGAGAAAACAAATAGCAACTGGAAGCTGATAGCCACCTTCACCCGCAAATCACATCTGAAGATCGCAGTGGTTTGGAAAAATCGCCCTCACGACACTATTCCTCTACCAGTTCATGCCCATGCACGCCTTAGGATCTTGGGGTCGCAGGTAGCCAGTTTCCTTGATGCAGCTCATGGGGAGAGGAAGAGATTCTTTCAAAATGCCCATCTCCAGCGCCACTTGCAAAGTTCCATCTTCAAAACTCAGGCTGTGCACCTTTTTCGGTTCAAATGAAGCGAAAAACATCCAAAACCATCCAAAGCCATCCAAAACCTTCCAACCACCCAGCAGATAAACTGGCTGCAGTCTCGCTGCATTCTCCACAATGCTTTCCAATGGCCCGCCGGTGTTCACAGCCACGACGGGCAACCTTGCCTGAGAGGTCAAGTGCCACCACCGCGGTCTTAAATTTTGATCTCTGGGTCTATAATCTTCCACATATATCTGTCAGCTTTTAGTATTAATTTGTTCGTCACTTCAAGCTCTTAGCATTCATGTTCACTCATTTCATCTCATTTCTGGTATCAAACCTTTCAGTTTTGGGGTACAGGTTGGCCTTGGCTCATCCCCCACCTGTATCAACGTCCCCTGAATGATCTCCTTCCAGCCCTCTTGGGGGCTCCCCACATACATGGCTTCCACCGGCACGATGCCAAAGTGCTCCCGGTCCGGGGTGTACAGCAAAGCGGCCTGGATCCAAAGCCAAGGCTAAGTACCCTCTGGTACTCAAACATGACTTGCTGGAAAATCCCTCATTCATAGATCATTTGCCCAGCTATAAACTTCCATTTATGGGGGACGTCCCATGATTGTCCCATGATTTTCCCATTGAGTTCGAGGATGTCCCAGCTAGCCATGGGTTTTTGGAGGCTCAAGATCGGAGAGCCGCCCAGGCATGGGCGCTCCAACGGCGCGGCTTGGTTGGATGTTACCCATTGATATAGTTGTTTTTTCGTCCAAATGATGACATGTTTGAAAAGATCATAAAAAATAAAGAACACGTTGAACAACTTCATATCATTTTCAAAAATCGTTTGAACATATTAAATTCTGTTTGAAAGATCATTATATAATTTCCATCTCAGGATGCCCGGCAGCATGTTGCAAGAGGCTCGCTTTCTGCGTTGCTGACACTGACCTGCCCACGAGACGCGCTGGGGCTCTGGGGGGTCTCTGTCCTTCAGATCTTCAAACGCCTTCTCAACGTACCTTGTCCATGTCGTGAAAGTGCTTAAAGGCCATGGATCACCTGCAATTCCCTGCTCAGATTCTGAGATTGTCGAAGAAGTATCTATGAAGACCGTGTCTCACATTGTAAAAGCCCCAGCCCAAATGTCATCATTTGGATGTTAGGATTTTTCGCGAAACCAATGCCATCGGTAAAGTTCCAAAAGGGAGACGTTTGACTCCGGTTTACCTCAAAAAACGGGTGGTGAAACCGGACTCTTTCCGGCGAACCGCAACCCCAAAAATGAGCATCCACAACGATGGATACCGCAGCTATCAAAATTCCCAGGCAAAATGAAAGGATACTCATTGATTTCTGCATCCTCCTGGGCCCTTCAGGGTGCCATGTGCCGCCTCATTTGCACCACATGCTCCGCTACCCCCAGGCTCTTGGCCAGGGCCTGGCATCCCAAATCCCATGCTTTCTCTCATTATACCATGGCATACCCCACTTTCAGAGACAGCCAGAAGACATGCTCACCACACTCTCTCTCTCTCTGTGTCTGTCTCTCTCTCTCTCTCTCTCTCTCTCTCTCTCTCTGTCCTTCTCTTTCTCTCTCTCTCTCTCTCTCTCTCTCTCTCTGTGTCTGTCTCTCTCTCTCTCTCTCTCTGTCTCTGTCTCCGTCTCTGTCTCTGTCTCTGTCTCTCTCTCTCTCTCTCTCTCTCTCTCATTTTCTTGCTGTTTTTTTTGCCTAACTTCCCCACATGTCCACCAACCGAAATATGGACAAAAATAGAGCCCATGATCTCCCAAGTCTTTGTTTCTTCAAAACCGTGTTTTGTTATTTTGGCTCAAAGCCACCTGGATCTCCACCCCCTCTTTGCACATGTGCAAGTTGTACATGTCTTCTACACCTGGAGAAAACAAATGTCGTTTGGAAGCCCCACAGTGTCTAGATACAGAAAAATCGCATAGAGTGCCTAGAGACTATCTGGATCCTAAATTTAAGACTGTGTCTTGTATATTTCAAGATTTCTGGTTGAACCCCCCACCATGATTGGAGGAATAAATGCTCCAAGGCCTCCCCCCGACCCCGGGAAAGTTCTCCTCCAGTTCAGCCGCGTGTTCAACGTTCTCAGGGAGCCGCTCATCGTAGCCGCCCGCCAAGACGAGTTCTGGCAGGCTCGGTCTTTAATTGACATTGATACATTAACATCTAAGCTGTAAAACCATCATTGGGATTTTTAGCCATGTAGAATATTGGGATATACAGTAATTAATGCATGATGTTTGGTTATGTTTGGTTGATTGTGTGGGGGTTATACAGCCCTTTTTAAGGTAGGGAAAATCATGATCCACCACTGAACTTCCCACTATTGATTCATTATCAAGGATGGTCGAATTTCCCGGAAACACCGCAAGCTCTGGCAAGTCTGATCAAAATCAGAGAAAATGGTGATAAACCATGTGATAAACTAAACCATTGCTTTGTAAACCTGAGAAAGCATGGGCCGCTACTACTGGGCTTGCTGACCCTTGAAAGAACGCTGGGCTTCTCCTGCGTAAGTGGGGCGATATATACAACTCCATCACCCAACAATACCCAACAGATGGCGTGCAGAATCGAGATAGGGTGTGTATATATATATATAATATATATGTATGTATATATGTACATATATATATATATATGTCAATCGTAGACGAGAGGGAGGCAAAAAAAAAAACTCAGTAGCGTGGCTGTGTATCCTCCCGAGGCCTCGGGTGCATAAGCTACCCCACCCCTTCTTCCATCATGTCGTGCCAGGAGTTCAAGGGGGGTGTTTTCATCACGGGGGGAAAGGATTGAAGAATCATTGATGAAAATGATGAAAGATGATAGATTGAACACAATGATTGAACAATCCCTGTGGGAAAAATACCTTTTTCTGGTGTGTGTTCCCACAGCGTAGCCGAAAGATGAACTCAGGGACTCAGGGACGCGCCATTGATAATCATATGGATATGTCCTATGGATGGAAAGGTCCAGCATCAGCCCATCTCAGCCAAGCATCTTGTCTTGGCGAACAACTCCGATGGCAACTCTGCTAAGGTCCTACGCGGCTTGGGCCTCTTTGCCATCAATCAACTTAGCTGAGCACTTGATGACCGGGCGATATCCCCAAACATAGCTGGGTCATATTGGGTTGTAAGGATTTAAAGGATCTAGAAGGAGATATCACCCAGGTATCAACCACCCAACCACTGGATTCAACTGAGGCGTGATCAAAAGGTCGTGTCGCCCTGAAGGCGCCAGAGTGTTAGATTAGGCGCAGGGGAGTAGCTTACACCAACGCCTATGCGCGCTTTCGCACGGGAGGAGTTTTGCTTACGCGAGGTCCGGTCAGCCAGCGCAACCTGGCACTGCCCCGCGGGTCCGGATGGCCAGGCCCACGTTCTTCTTCCGTTCGAAGCGATTGATGGACCTGGCGTCCATGCCCTTCGGCTGCAAGGGATACAGAGAGACTTCTTGAAATTGATCAAAATGTAGAAATCACACTACAAAATGCACAAATCTACGCACATTGTCACATGGTCTTTGAATGAAAATATAGATACACTACATACATGAATATAAGTGCATGTAATCTTATAAATGTATATGATAAAAATATGCGCCGGCATCTTTACTTCTACAAAAAAGTAACCATGCGCTACCATGCGCACCCCTTCCCGGATCTCCCCATAGATTTTGCACTTGAAAGTCAATGGCATCACCCCCGAAGCATGCCAGTGATTGCAGCAGGAGCTGTTCCCCCGGCTTCAAGAAGGAGAGATCACCCGCCTGCATCGCAATTGCAGCAGCAATCTTGTATCTTGAAGACTCAATCGGTAAGGAACCCGAAGAAGTACTGAAATTATGATAAATTATTCCGTGCGCAGCATATTGAAGCAAAGAAACTCCCAAAGTCTCGCTTTGAAAGTATCAATGCGTACACCCGCTACTTGATCTTCTCCATCTATCTTCATCCATCATCATCCATCACCTGTTAATATTTCCAAAATCGATCCCTTTTTCATCTACATGAATCACGGTGTCTCCCGAAATTGGGAATCCCCCCAACCATGTTTGATTGCCAGATGGTATATACACTTTACTACAGTATGCCGGAACCGGCAAAATTTGACCCGGCAACACCCCGCACGCCTTGCTGGCATTGCTATCCTGGTCCTGCAAGTTCAAGGGTGGATAGAGCCTGGCTTCGTTGATCTGCCCAGGGCTGCATCTGATTTTACCCAAAAAACTGCCCAAATGATGGCTCCAATGATCCCAAATGTAAGGTGATTGAGCGCAGCAGCCAAGTGCCCCTGCAGTCTCTTTTCTTGACTGGTTTCCGAACTGGTTTCCCTGAGTTTCCCCGTCTCCCTGCACGGCGACAAATCTGTACAAATCGGATGTCCACGAGAGGCACAAATGCTCGGACACCCCTCAACGTCAGCTCGACCAAGTGCAACATGTTTTTTGTTTTCCTGTATTTTCATTTAGGTTTGCGGCTTCTGTGATTTGAAGGCTATGACACCAAGATTCAACATGATTCAACGGTTGAAGGATGCCTTTAAAAGGGGCCCTCTGGGCGTCCTCCAGAAGATTGCCCTCTGGGATAAAAGCCAGGACGCCTGATGTGAGGCCTTTTCATCTTGCGAAACACGGCACACCCAAGGAAATCCATAGAGTCATAGAGTAAAAAACACTAAAAAACATTGAAACTGCTGAAGCTGGGGCTGGAACATGCTGGAACATGCTGGAACACGTGGACGCCTCAGTCGTCAAAACAATCATCTTCACAGTACTGCTCTTCTTCTTCCCCTTCTTGGGTATCCTCTTCCTCTTCAAGGGTGTAATGTTCAAATGTGTCCGGGAAGTCCTCCGGGTACTCTGGGAAGTCCTCTGGGAGGTCCTCCTCAAGGAAGTCATCTGGAAACAGGTCGTCATCAAGGAAGTCCAAATAGTCAAAGCAGTCTTGTGGGTCGCGGCCTCGTTTTCTTCCCCGAGGGCGGTCCAAAGCCTGCATGCTGCTCCTCGCCACAAAAAGACTGCCGGTGGAGACCCGGGAACATGCCACGTAGAAGATGTTGTATTCTTCCTGCGTGGGTTCATCTAGATAGTCTTCCAGCAGCACCACATTCTGAAAACCAAGCCCCTTTTGCCTGATGAACTGTGGAGAAGACCACGTCTGCTTGCTGAGAGGGAATGACCTGGTCCTCAATGTCCCCAATTAAAGCTTCCAGCTTCTCAGGGCCCATCCTCTGGCCGCGCAGCTTGTCATAAATGGTGAACTTAGGAAGCCACTCCATATCCTGTTCCCGCTCACATTTGCTCCTCAGGCTCTCCAAGGATTGAAATTTGGTCAGATAATTCCGAAACTTTGATTGTATCTGATCTGTGCGTCCCTGCCTGAGGTAGAAGAGATCCATGACAGGCACAAGATGGTTGTCACTGAAGGATTCAAAGCCTCCAATGAAGGAAATGGATTTGTTCTCACCCAAGCTGGCAATCACATTCATCNAGATCCATGACAGGCACAAGATGGTTGTCACTGAAGGATTCAAAGCCTCCAATGAAGGAAATGGATTTGTTCTCACCCAAGCTGGCAATCACATTCATCGCTTCAAAGAAAAGGCTGCTGTTTTTCCTGGCCAAGACCGTCATCTTTTTGTTCTCACTGAGGAGCTTCTGAATTGCACTGCTTGGATCTTCAACCACCTCCAAGGATGTCTGGCATTCGGGCATGCCTCGAACCTGGAAAGCGGGGTCAGCAGGGGTGGGGCTGCTTCGAGCAACGCGCGTCAAGAGGTCTGCAATGTCATTTCCAAACCCGAAACTTTGTGGCAAGCTCATCCGGTAATTTACCCGCATCTTTGTGAGATAATGGCCGTCAACATGGTTGAACTGATAGATGTTTTGATGGGGGTCGCACGTGATGACGCGCGCAAAGTTGCCGCGGGAGAGAAGGTCCAGCATGCAATCCGTGCAATCCTTCGCAAGCATTTCACCCGCAGCTTACCAGAACGAGAGAGNGCGCAAAGTTGCCGCGGGAGAGAAGGTCCAGCATGCAATCCGTGCAATCCTTCGCAAGCATTTCACCCGCAGCTTACCAGAACGAGAGAGAGAGAGAGATTACTTGCATAGAGGCTGACACAAGGCAACCTACTCCAAGAAACGTTGTTTTGGAGGGGGTGTGAGAATGCTTGAATACTCTC
>BGPT01000765.1:224461-236334 GCA_003297045.1 Symbiodinium sp. clade C Y103 | reverse complement strand
TCCACTGAGTCACGGAAAGGCCGGTGACGGAGGCCTGCGGATGGGCGTGGTGGGTGGTGGCCACCTCCAAAAAATCTCGAAGTCAATTGTGCAGAACATTCATCATGTCACTTTTTCGAGGATTGGAGTATGCGGCAGTATGCGAAATATCAAAAAATATCCTCTGGAGATGGAGATGGAAACTGAAAAAAAACATGGAAACTATGGCCAAACCATCAAGATCATGAAGCAGGATGCCTCCCAGCGCTGCGACTCTTCACTCCTTTTCAAGACCCCAGAAGCAGCCACAGCATCCAGGGCCTGCGAGAAAATCAGCTGCGACTGGGACTCCTGGTGGGCGATCTCAAAGGAGCGCTGGACACTCTCCTCCCAGTACAAGTAGCGACCAGTCTTCAGATCGCCAGAGGGATCCATGGCATGCTCAACTGGTTGCAGTGTTGCACCTGGAGCGTAGAAATGGATGAAATTTGATGTCCATCTGGCCTGCTGTGACCTTCTACTTGCACGAAGTAGTGCCAGTTTGATGGTCTCTTTGAANTCTGGCCTGCTGTGACCTTCTACTTGCACGAAGTAGTGCCAGTTTGATGGTCTCTTTGAATGCGCATGTGCTCCTCTCTCCCTGCAAAAAAGCTTGGCGTCCAAATCAGTGGTGGTACAACGGCATGTACCCAGTCTGAGTCTGAGTGGTGTCATTACGATCATTATGGGGCCCCCTGAAATGCATCTCAACATGGGACTCTTTGCCCCATGCATGGTACATTTAGCCACTAACTAACATTTACTATATAGAGAATTCTCAAAAAGGAACCCAAATGTACATCAACCATCATCAACCTACATACACGGGGCATATGTCCCTCCCCCATACGCCTGACCCAGAGATACCCTGAGATCCCGCACACGCTGGGAATGATACCCAGGCAATCCCTCAGGGTTTTGCAGGTCCAGCTGCTCACGCTCTGTCCGTGAAACACTTCGAATCTCCGACTTCAGAGTTTCATCTCATGTGTTTCAATGGCAGAAAAGTCTCAAATAGCTTATAGTTTAAAAAAAGCTTTGAAATGGCTATGGCATATGGATTCAAACCCTGGCACCCTGATCAACATCCAAAAAAAAGCTGGCAATTGGATGTTCATCCCCCATGGAACTGACCTTTGGTCTCCCGGCAGCAGGGGAAATGCTTCAGCAAAGACCCTAGCCGTGAAGGAGGAATTCACATAGATCTGATCGGCCATACCTGGGCAGCTGGCGCTTCCATTCCAAGTAGCGTGGAAAACTCAAGATTCAAGATCTAAAAAGCACCAGGCAGCATGAGATCAAGCCTCTCAACAAAATTCGCCAAGTGGTTTTTACCCCTCAGATCATGTACATTCCAGAAAATGCGCAATCGGCAGATTTCTCAGCCATGTCATTCTATACTACTCCTTTCCTTGGGAGCCCGCGCCTGTGGTTAGCTCCTTTCACAGTGGAAAATTAGCATGGAGGTTCTGAAGTTGATCCATCTGATCCATCAATTTCTAGGATGTTCATGGATTTTCTGGTTATGGCTCCAGCTTTTCTCACCCACAAGTCCACAAATTACTTCCAAAAACTGTTCCAATTGGAAGATCTGTCCATGGATGCACCGCAAGAAACAAGCGGCACAAGTTCCGAACATCCAACCTGGCAATGGAAAATATTTGTTGATTTCGATCTATCTGTGGATATTTGTAGATATTTGTGGGGATTGCTCATTGCCATGATGCGATGACCGGACAGTACTGACTGTTGTACTTGTAACCACGCCTCCATCAGATCCAAGGGAAATCGGTACAGCTGTTTAAGTACCTACGGCGCGATGAAGGGGATGAGGTAAGCCCACCTCTTGGTCAGATTGAGCTCCTTTAAATATCTTCAACGCGCACCCACAATGAATATGTATATGTATATACTATTATATACTCTTTATGCATGTGACATGTGTATATGTAAACCAGGGTTTCATTTGCCATGTCTGTGTGATAGTTGCCAGTAATCTAGGGGAAGGGGATTACTTGCGGGGCTTGACCGGGACCGGGCTTGACCCTCGAGATGCTTTCAACGATGCCATCCCCCCGGGCAGACCGAAGACTTGGTGGTCAGGAGGTAATCCTCAGCAGGTCAACGCTCACCGTGGCCGTGTGAAGTTGACGGGGTCATGGCTTCAAATCATGTGGCGGTGTCCTAAAATAGGGGTACCCCCAAATCATCCATGTTTGTTCGGAATTTTCCATAAATTATAAACCATCCAGCTATGCCAGCTATTGGGGTACCCCCATTTATGGAACCCCCCATGTTCAAAGCCATACCCCAAGTCATAAATGCGAAGGGTTTCTGTTGTCCACATGCATCCCCAGCGGCTGGGTAGTGGCAGTAGAAGATAATGCCGCGAGGCCGGGCCAAGCGCAAGATTGGAAGACAAATGGACACCTGCCAACAGCTGCCAGCACCATGCAGGGACGACGCATCTTACGCCCGGAGGGCAATTTGATTCTCAGTTTTGGAGCTTGCTATTTAAGTCTAAGATCTTTCTTTCCGTTGAGTGCTATCAAAATTGATGGTTTCCGCAGATCTTTCATCTCCGCGGTCCAGTTGAATCCGGGCATCTTGACCATCCAGAAAAACCATGTCTTGTTCACCTCAACTTCACCCAGATATGCAAACCGCTTGCTTCAAGTGACATGGTTCAAACATGTGGAGGTTTCCTAAAATAGGGGTACCCCCAAATCATCCATTTTAATGGGATTTTCCATTATAAACCATCCATTTTTGGATACCTCCATTTTAGGAAACCCCCATGTGTTCTTCGATCCCATAGGCACTGAAACATCCTCCAGTGTCTCAAGCCTGATCAACAATCAGCACCTCAGAGACGGATTCCGCTGATGGCTGGCGGCTCCTAAAATTGCTGGAGTTCATTGGGTTTTAAGAGAATTTCCAAGGGATCTTAAGTGATCTGTACCAAGGAATAAGAGAGAAGATGTAATTACTTGCCTTTGAAGAAACTCAAGTTGATCTGCCAATGTTTGATCCCACTCGGATCAATCCTTCAACACAAGATGGAATGAATAAAGTGTTTCAACCGTCAAACTTCTGCGCCGACTGGCCCCTTGGGTTTCTTAGTAATCATGCTCTGCATGCTAAGGCTGCTGCATGAAACCCACCAGCGAAGGACAGCAGGAGGATTCTGAGTGACACCCAGCACATGCGAAGATATGCGCAGGCCGCATAGAACCGGCCGCAGATTCTCCTGGAGACAAACGTCCCTCAAAACCCAAGGGTAGCAGCTGGTTGCCTGCAGTCCACCTTCAAAAGAAAGGGCCCTTCACTAGATATCTGATCAACCTGTGGGTCAGCAACCACGACCACAGCACTGCAAAACCTTGGTAGTGGCTGGGTCCTCGGAAGGAAATCGCCAAAGACGTGGACTTTGAGAGTTCCATTCCTGCGGGATGAGGTGGGCCCCAGAGGGGTGAAGTGCATCCTTCGCTTACAGCTCCCCAGTTGAGTCCTTGTCTCTTCGAAGCAGTGGTTTTTCTCATGCCTGGCCATTCGAACATCGGAGAGCCGTCACTAAAGCATACTTCCCTTGCTCCTAGAAAGGATTCTCTCACAGACAAAACCACTGTAATCTGGTCGAAGCTGTTGCCAGCACCTTCACCATTGGCTTCGCAATCCGATTTTTGCCGCAAGATCTCTGGGAGAATCAGGAAAAGCGTCATGCAATGCATTTGGCTGTCTGCGCAGTATCCATGCCCCCGCCTTGCTGTGAACATCTCCACCTCCGGCTGAATCAGCTGTGGCCCAAAACTCCGGAATTTTTGGGGACCCCCGTTGCTACTGAGGTATGAATCATAGTGCAAAATGTGCCAGTGGATTGCACACTGTATGTACCACTGGTCAAGCCATAGTCACATGGCAAAAGGGAGACAAAGGAGAGAGAGAGAGAGAGATCTCAAAGGATTTGCCTCACCACACTGCCTGTTGTGCCTTAGATAACTCCATGTGCACAATGACTATTGCAATAATAAATATGCAGGATCTCAGCGTAGCACCTCATGGCCGTGATTCTGAAGTGCCACTGCAGCATCCACCACCAAGCGCCTTGGGGGATGCTGAAAACCCATGGCGTTCCTCAAGCGCTTCCCGTCCTTGGGAGAATTCAACAGTTAAACAGACTGCAAGGGGAAAAATGTATGTAAAAATCTGATGCTTTCGGTGGAAACACGTGCTTCCACCGAAGATCTGCACCGAAGTAAATCATGCGTATATAATGATATAAATCTGTTGAAGGTATCTCGGGGTGTCCCGTGACTTCCAGCTCTTCATTTCCAGGACTCTTTTGGGATCCCCCAACTGCTGCGATGTCCGGGGCTCCGTGCTCCGCTCCACCAATGCCTAGGTCTGGGTGGACGAACCTCAGTGTGGGATGGCTTCAAAATGGGGTGGCAATGGAGCAAAAAAAAAAACGGGGCTCACAAAGTTTGTCCTTTTTTTTGCCATCAACTCTCCCATTTTGGGAGTCCAAGACTTGTGTGCTGCTGGGCCAACATTCTGGTAGAGATCAAGGTTTAAAATGGTGTAGTTCAATGTCTTGGCTGGCGTAAATCTCTCACATCCAGAGTTCCCAAAAGAAGGATCATGTGCATCGCACCGATCAACTTCAGGAAGAGGCAATGTGCCATTGAACTACCTATCATTTCACCCTAGAACCCCGCTTGTGCTCCCAAAAAAAACAATCAACCTCAATCACGCATTATGCCCGGATCTTCGTCCAATCTTTGAACAGGCATAATCTTAGCAAAGCATAGCAAAGCAATGTCGTAAACCACCCATATGTTGATGGTTTATATATTTGTGCCACTCATAAGAACGGCAAATTTGGGGGTGGTCGATCCTATTGCTATACTATGCTATACTCACATTAAAACTGGATCTTTGGATCTTCCCCTGTTTTTTCCGGTTGATCATCTTTCCCCCTACAGCCCCAGCTCCAAGCAACGCGATGTGGATCTTCCGCCCCGCGCTCCGAGCGCTGGAGCGTCGTGGGAGGAGCCAGCCCAGGAGCACTACGAAAAGGACCGGCCTGGGGCACGGCGGCTCCCTATCTGATGGGGTTAGACTCCACATGTTCGATCCAGTCCGCATCAGAATCCCTGGGTAAAAAAGGGGTTGTAATTGTTCTAATGTATGGCTATGATATGTTTCGATGTGTTTTAATATGTTCCAATCATAAACACAATCGCAACAATTTGGTTTGCAGACTCTGGCAATCGTATAGTACAATTCCATCTCACTGGGAGTTCAATCATCCCATTTACGCTCTGGTTATTTAACGGTTTGCTTTGGAAAATCACCATTTTCAATAGGTATATCATCATAAACCATCTATAAATGAGCCATTTTCCATAGCTATGTTTAGTAACCAGAGAGTATATCCAAGATATTCCGAGATTTGGGTCCTTGGTCACCTCGGTCCCAAAAAATATGAATGGATTGGTATGGATCGTTGCCCTGATCTGGTTTCATTCAGGTGATCCAACAGAAAGGATAGAAGATGGTTTTAATATGTTTTAGTAGTCTTTCAAGTTATATTACATGCACTTCTCAGTACCCCCATTTGACCCAACCCGAAAGATGTCCACCAAAATTTCCACCAGTAGGCGCTGTCACCAGGAAGACCAAGAGGAAGATCCAGGTCCATGCAACGGCCATCCCCAGCTTCAGCGACATGGCATTGCTCTCACCCAGGACGGTTCGATGGAAATGAAATCGCTCCCAGGGTGCTATAGGTTTTTGGGAGGTGTATGATTGTTTTGAGGGGGGCACTGGCCGGAACTGTGGCTTTCCCATGCCAATGACGGTGGGGGTTCTGGGGATTTTTGAAGTTAGGATCCATGACTAGTAAGTCTGGCCCGCAACTGGGTTGCATTCTCTACAGCATCCTGCAGCTGGTGAGGGGCTTCCACTGCTTCATATTTCATAACATGATTCAGACAACATTGTGGTGCTCAAATGTGAGGGTTGCTTCACGCGAAACAGATCTAGAATCGTGACACGCTGCAACAGACTAATTATGGTGTCTTGTCCAGGCTTCATTTTCGGGTTCAATGCGCTCGGTTCCAATACTAAAAGCCCCAAGAGCATTCTCAAATAGGAGTCCTGCAACGGCCATGACAAGCCCAATGGATGCAATTCCTGCTGAAGGGCAACAGGAACTAACAATCCCATCACATCCAATCACATAAATGCGCGCCATGAATGAATGTACCATTGAGGATTAGCATTCACTTGCAAAAATCACAAGTTGCCATGTCTCGTACGAGTCGTGGCCAACGCTCCAGTGTTTTCATGGCTCAGCACCCCCAACTGCCCTAGCGTCCGTTGGGGTGCCTGCTGTTGGCCTCCTCTGCAGATCTGAACTGCCGAGAGATAAAGGCCCAAAAACAAAGTTGAAAGATGTTGAAAGATGTTGAAAGATGTTGAAAGATGTTGAAAGATGTTGAAAGATGTTGAAAGCTTGATAATCCTGATATTTCTGCAGGCAAAATCCTTTACCCTTTGGACCAGTTCCGTTCAACCCAATGATCACAACGCTGGGCCCTCAAAATGGATTAAAATGGGATGGTTGATAGAAAGTTACCAACAATGACAATGACCAACACTCATGTGCGGTTTGCGACTGATGTTAGGCTCTTGACCCACGCCTTCGCTTTTAGGGTTTTGAAGAGTCAACAACGAACAAGGCGATGAACGCTCCACTGTTTTCATGGCTCAAAGCGGCACCCCCAACTGCCCTAGCGTCCGTTGGGGTGCCTGCTGTTGGCCTCCTCTGCAGGTCTGAACTGCCGAGAGATAAAGGCCCAAAAACAAATTAGGTCTGATGTGTGGGGCATGGGCCAAATCCAAATTTCGGAACTGGCTGAAGCGTTGAAAGATGTTGAAAGATGTTGAAAGCTTGATAATCCTGGTATTTCATGATATTTCTGCAGGCAAAATCCTTCACCCTTTGGACCAGTTCCGTTCAACCCAATGATCACAAGGCTGGGCTCTCAAAATGGGATGGTGGTTTGCGACTGATCTGATATAGTTCTTGACCCACGCCCATTCTTTGGCAACCTCGCTTCCCCCCCTCCAAAGCCTTTGCTGTTACTTGAGGGTTCACTCACGAGGAAGGCCTCTGATTTTCGTACAGTTGGACGGTTGTCCCACTGGAGACCACCGTGTGCAATCAACGACTCCGTCGTTGAAAGGGCTGGTTTCCGCTGGTGGTGCCGGCAACCGCCCCTCTGGCAAATGCCAAGAACAGCTGGGTATGTTCAACATGCCGAACCAGTAGCTTCTCCCTGAGGCGGACGCAATCTATTTTCGCAGTTTCAGCTGGGCATGTTCAACAAGAAACTTATCTTTCAGGATGTCATGTTCCACTTCCATGGTTTCCGTTGCAGTTGCATCCTTTGGACACGCCCTGTTCTATCAGTTCCACTGTGCAGGCAGCCGCAGGCACGTGTGCAAGACAACGGCTCCACCGTTGTCAGGGGTGCGCTGCAGCCGTTCAGCGGCAACGTGAAGTACCAGCACTGAGCTCACGTTCTGGTAATTTAACATAGCTATGGAAGCCATGGTCTATTTGCATATGATTTATAGATTGTGTAAACCAAATGTTAATTGTTTCCAGCTTTGAAACTGCTGAGCCAACTCCACTTACATCAAATTCAAAACACTGTCTCTCCCTACCAGACCGACCCTTGATACCAGCAAAAAAAAACTAACATTTGGTGATGGTTTTGAAAGGTTTTTGCAACAATTGTGTAGTAGTATTGGGGATGGTTTACTCTTGGATTTACCATGATTTACCACATTATCTATTATTTACAATGGTAGTTTTCGATAGCTGCGTGACTCCAAGAAGGCAAGTATGCCAACTACGTATGCAAATTCACACCTTAAGAACCGGAGATATGAAGGCTTCAAACGAGATAAGACCCAGCTGCTACTCATGGATTCTAGTTTCACAGTGGCGCTGGTAGGGGTTGCCCCAATTCGATCCCTGGTGGTCAGTGGTCTGCGGGTTTGAACTGGCTTATGGCATCTCATGACCGATTCATGGCACTTGTGTTTGGGTTAATTAACAAGTGCGAGTAGACGTAGCCCTCCGATGAAAAAATGGGCATGCATGGTCTGACGGTTTCTGACATATCGAGTCGGAATTTCAGGCAGAGGTCACTATGTTGCCGGTCAGCCCCAGTCAATGTCTCTACACCTAGTTCTAGGTTCTGGTGCTCAGGTCATAGCCTTGGCTGACCCCATCCTCCCTTTCCGCGCTACAAAGGATTTTCAAGCCTGGTCCAAACTTCCCGCACCACCGACAGTCTTCTTGTGCGCAACGGCTGTTTCCAGGCCACGATTGCAGACTTGACGCTCCAATCGTAGGTGGAAAGAACACAACGACTCAAATGTTCTGACCCAAAATCACCAGAGTTTTTTTCAGACATACCCATTCTTGTCGCTTTCAACTACAATTTTCTGCAAATGGCCAACCCACATTCCCAATTCAAATTGCTCCAAGAATATTCTTGATGCCCCAAACGGATCTAAATAGTGGGCAAAATCAAATGATGATCAACCAGGATCAATCATCAAATCTGCCAAAAATATCAAGCACACCCGACGGTTTTGGATATTTTTGGATGAAATCTCCGACCTTTTTGGGGCAGCCTTCGAGCCGTGCCGTGGTGACTCTAAAAGCTGGCCATGTTGACCTGAATCGCTTGTTGAAGAAGGCCCAGCACGTGCACGTGGGAGCCATCCACATTGGCCTCCTGACGGGGAACCCCGGGTACCCTGACAAGAACGTCCTGCCCAAAAAAAAGTGAAGTGTTGAATGTTGTTGAAATCATATCCCAGTGATTTTGACAAAGAGTCACTTGATACAGTACGATCTTGCTGTTCTGAATTCTCAAGCATCTTTTTGGGGGGGTGCTATAGATCAATCCTATTTCTTGTATTTTTGCAAGGTCACATTCAGTTCATTGTTTCCAACCCAACAAACACAGGGTGTTACATAACCAACAAATAAGATTGCTATAATCCATCCCGAATGATGTCCTTCCGGGGGCAAATCCAGCTGGTTTGGCACACCGTCTTGGAGGAAAAACATCATGTACTGAAAAATGTCAGATAGTGTCAGGTTGTTCCTCCTCTTTTACCAACCCATGTACAGCCAGACACAAAACACTTTTGACGGCGTATCCGGCATGGTAGGACCATCCTTTTTGTACGGAAAAAATATGAGGTGCCGAGTGGTGCCCCTGTATTTTTGAGTCATCTTCACGTGTGTCCCTATATTGATGGTTTTATTTGACATCACATTTGAGTGGCTTGTGCTTGTTGGGGGCCAACAACCCACAAAATAGAGTACCATCAATCGGATAATTCATCTTCATTTCCCCGTCAAAAGTGACAATTTAGAGCATGCGCTTCCCATTTTGTGTTTTATTTTACATCCTGGTTTTTGTGGCTTGTCATCCTTCCTTTTTGGCTGTCGGTCATCCCTTTGTGGTTATTTGAGCCCGAGGTCCCCGTAATGGGCCAGCTCATAATCCCCAAGAAGAAAAATCAAATAGCACATATCTATATATACATATGTATGTATATATATATATATATGTGTGTGTGTATATATATATAATTATATTTATTTATTTCTTTAGACGCATAAAAATTGCAAAGATATGTGTGTAGCATTATATACTATTATTATTGTTATCATTGTATATCATTATCACTATTTTTATCATTATTGTTATTGACACTAATAGTAAATTATACATGATTACATGTCTAAAATTCGTGACCTTCCGAAACTGCCAAATCTGTAGGGTGACCCTTCTAACCCAGGGTTTCTAGCTTTTAACTAGTGGAACCAGGATTTTGATCAAAACCTTTTGTGACCCGAAATCAGGTTTGCATCCCATTGCAACCTGATGACGCCCAGGGATATACCCGACTTATGATCATGAGTGGGCCAACTCCATGGCCCATCTAGGTTGGCAAATTAACATTATAGAACATTACAAAACACCATATAACATCGTACAACTTTATATGACATATGTTTTTCAACATTGTAGAATATTATACGGCATTACATGACTTTATGGCCTTATTGATGGTCTACAACATGCCAACAGAACATTGCCGGCACAATGCAACGGCTGTGCAAATATCCATACGCAGACTCAAACGCAATAATTATTAGGCTTCTCCGTGGCCTATAACCAACCGACTGAGCACAGTATGCAACATTTTATAAAATTAATATTAGACGACCTTAAACTATGTAAAATCACATGACATTGAAAACCAATAGATGACATTATATGACATTACATGTCATTGTAGAACGTTATAGAAAATGTTAAGACCTTGTATGACATTATTGCATAACAGCTCATGACATTGCATATATGCATATATACATACATAATCGAAGGAAGTTTAGAAGTGAAACTTCCGACAATATGGACAGTTGAAAAGCAGAGGTGAGAAAAGTCAGAAATGAGAAGATCAGAGATGAGAAAGNAATATGGACAGTTGAAAAGCAGAGGTGAGAAAAGTCAGAAATGAGAAGATCAGAGATGAGAAAGTCAGAAGAGAGAAGATAAGAGATGAGAAAGTCAGAAGAGAAGAGATGCAGGTGCNTTCGCTCTGCCATCCATCATTCACAGCAACTCACCTTTCCTATAGTTTGCTATTCCTGAAACTTCCGCCACCGCCTTGTGCGGTACTACTGGTATTCCACAGCATTTCAGAACATTATAGAACATTATATACACATAATTGTCACATCTATATGCACAGTATATACACCTGTATATACACATTGATCACACTATACAACCCCACAAGTATCTTTTTTACCCCTCTATTCCCTAGAGAAGCCCCAGTCCGTCCCTGGCCACCGTTCCCCTCCTGCGCTATGTCCAGCGCCGTTCTGCCCTGGCCATCGCCTTCTTCGGGGTCCGCGCCCTCTTCCAGCAACATCCTCAAGGCCTCGTCGTCGCCTGAACGTCATCGTGAAGATGTGTATAGAAAATCACCGTGTGTATGCGTGTAAATGTATAGTGCATATGTGCACATATGCATATGCATCTTATCTACATACATGTGTCTGTGCAACTGTGTAGGTGTATGTATGTATGCATGCATGCATGCATGCATGTATGCATGGATAGATGTATGCATTAGTATGATTATAGACTGTATGTTTGTGCGCGCAAATGTGGATGTGCATGTGCATATCTACATTCTATACATCCATACTATGTACCCAAACTCAGGATTGCTGGTCTGAATGCCAAGCTTACAGAGATGCAGCGACTCTAGCGTTGCTACATGTTTATTTCCCCATAAACATGGGGAACAAGGTACCAATATCAATGGTCGAAGGAAGTTTAGAAGTGAAACTTCCGACAATATGGACAGTTGAAAAGCAGAGGTGAGAAGAGCCAAGATGTGAAGAGCTCAGCCATGAAGAAAGTCAGAAGATGAAGAAAGTCAGAAGAGAGAAGATAAGAGATGAGAAAGTCAGAAGAGAAGAGATGCAGGTGTGTGAAAAGGTAGGAAAGTCGCGAAACACTGTGTTTTTCCAATGTTTTGTGGCTCCGGAGGGTCGAAAAGTAGGCTCGCTAAAGCGGCGGGTTCGGAGACATNAGTGCACGCCGTTGTGGCGCCAAGAACATTTGGAAGTGAAAAGTGTCAAAAACTGAGGGTTTTAAGCACATTTTGAATCATTTTGACATGTCAGTTAACTAACTGAACAAACAACTTAACAACTTAACAACTTAACAACT
>BGPT01000765.1:197223-216579 GCA_003297045.1 Symbiodinium sp. clade C Y103 | reverse complement strand
AAATGGAGCTTCCCTTTCAAGCTCCGAAAAACGAAAATTCCAGGCTCCTGTTTTTTTTCTCTCCCCAGCCAGGCTCTGGCCTCACCTTCCCAAACGGGCCCAAATCAGAGCCTCCCNAATCAGAGCCTCCCCCCCCCACACCCCCCAGATTAGCTTCGCTTCGCTTCGCTTATACCTATACTCAGCCCAGGCCTTCGGCTGGCTTTCGTAATAATTGAATAATATTGAATATATAGTTTCATATAGTTTCACAATGTTTCAGAGTGAATTTTCCACCGAGTCGGAAGCCGTTTGAAGCTGATTGGAAGCTGATTTGAAGCTGATTCGACTTGGATCCACTCTGACTCTGATGGGACCAGTCGGATCGACTCGGTCAAAACGCCACGGATCTGATCTTCGACGCCTTGCAGCGGCAGCACCTTCGTAGATGGCACGCTCCGCTGGGGTGTGGTACAGTGGGACCAATTCCTCCTGAACCTCAGACTCGAACACCACTCCAACACCACTCGAACACCAAACTCAAAGATACTCAAAGATACTCAAAGATACTCAAAGATACTCAAAGATACTCAAAGACTCAGTCTTGAGAAAAAGTCTTGTCATGATGTAACCAGGAAGAGATCCTAAAGCAGATCCTAAACTGCAAATTCGCATCGTCATGTCATCATCAACAGAATAAATATGAATAAAATATGAATGAGTCACATTAAATCACCTAGTTTCACACCTAGTTTCAAAGAGTGCTTCTCAAAGTCAACGACTACGTATTGTAATGTATTGTACATCTCCAGTGGAGACTGTGCAAAACTCTGCAGTGCCTCCAAACCCTTTAAGTCGCCATTCGCTCGTGCCAGGTAATCCAGAGCTCGTTGTGCCTGGATTTGCCATCAGGATCTTTCCCTAAAGCCTGCTGAATGATACAAAATGAGTCAAAATGTGTTGAGCATGTTTTTCATATAGAGCATATTTAACACTGAAAGTGTTTGACAATCGGCAAAGATTGCCAAGTGATCCAAATCTAAACTTCTCCTCATCCGAGTCCGATTCTATGCCAAAGTTTTTTCAAGTCGTTTGCCAAACCGTTTGGCAAATGCAGCAAATTTACACCAAAGCACTAAATCTTTGGCATCCAACTGGCGCCGGAAGACCAGAAGGTCCACGTCGCTGCAGGCTTTCACCAGCTTCGCCACACTGGCGAAATCGTCGAGGCACGGTGTCCCAGTGAGTCCCCACAGTGCCGTCTCTGGATCCTCACCGAGCACCGGAGCCGTTTCACACTCGCCTTTTCATGATCCCGGGGTTAATAGATGTTTAACATAGTGCGACAAGGGCTATATATTTTTTATGATTGTAATATTATGTTAATTATATATTTTAGCTCTCAAAATGTGACAAACAAATACGTCTATGTTCAGAGATGTCTTCCCAGGGCTCTGTACCATCTGAACCATGAAGTGAAGCCAATTCCACAGCAACAACCTGTCTACCTATGAAGCCAAGGAGCTTTGAGTTCCTGCAGACAGAGAGCTGACTCCAGATTCTCGTGAAACTCGTCCACTATGATACGAGAGAGACTAAGACTTCCTTATGGCCGGTGGGATGCTGATGTCATGTGCAGCAAACCCCAACAACAAAGCTGTGCGAAAGCACCGAAAGAATCGGCCACCCACAGTTGTCACAGCTGTTTGCAAAAAGAGACATTGCTAAGGATTGCGCGGAGAATGTCAGCAATACCTCTTGTTTCGTCCCCATCCTGCAAAGGTTGGAGGGAACCGGTTCAAAAACAAACAAAAACGGTTTCATGTTTGCGCTCCGTGAGCTGTTCCAAAGATTCACTGAAAGAATCTACGAAGAATCAATATCTTTATTGTCATTACAGTACCACCACTGGTCCAAAATTTTGCTCTTTTCTTTGGCAGCTTCCCCAGCCTCGCGACGCCGACGCTTTGGACTCAAAAGCTCGATGGGTGCCAACAGCAGCGAAGGACGTGCAGAGGGGCCTGGGTGACATGAGTTGACCCGTTGCATCTAGATGGGTCGAGCCAGTACCCCAATGAAAGCGACAAATTCCTGGTCATGCTTCGCATTGAACATCATGGAACATCACGAAACATCATTAAACCATGTTTAACATTGTTTAACATCGTTTAACCGTATAATATATGTGTATAACCATATTGAACCATCCAATTTGGGCGGTGATGATTTTGATCCATGCCCACGTCTTTAAACATCGATTTCTGAGTGGCCTTGATCTGAGATTTCTCGACCATCCCATAGCTGCACGTCCACCAGCCCTGGTTCCAAGAACTTGGTGACCTGCCAACGAAGATCTGGACAGGCTATCCGGATCTATCCAGGCTATCCTAACAAGTCCGAACAAGTCCTACATGTCTCTGAAGCCTGTCCATAAGTTGGCAATGCCAACTGTTCCCGCAGAACCTAACGTTCGCCCACGGTGACATAAGATAATTCATTTTTCCCTCGCTGTTAACACATGTTTCATCCGCTGTTCTAACCGCCTTGCAGGGATGGACGGTACACTAGGTGTGGCCCCTCGCCACGCGTACAACGCAAAATTTGATTTACGGTTCGTTTCACAATAATTTGCCATCCCTTCCGGACATCGTGGGGGTCGGTGAAACAGAAGGGCCATTCCGTGCGAGAAAACACAGGTTCCGGGCAAACGTCCGGTTCTGTGCACAACTGTTGTCATGGAAGAACATGTCCATGGTCATGTCTCACGGACATTCCAATTTTTAAACAATCCTCCAATAGGCCTAAGACGTTCTGCTAGTATCCTACTTCTACGGTGGCTTGAATATAGAAACCTTCAAGTGCTGAAGCACTACCCTGCTGCCCCGTCGTTTAGTCTGGCCTCCTGCTGCCACTGCTGTAAGAGACGTCCAGGCATCAAAACCAATGACCGGTGGAGGCTCTGCTTGGCACTGCCTTCGCAAGTTCAACTTCGGACCAGAACGAAAATCTCTTGAGTTCTAAGGTCCGAAAGTCTCAATGCAAGGATGAGTCCTCCTTATTTTTGGCACTCTTCATGGCTGCAGCAGCATCAAATGTTGGATGTTGACGAATGGAAGCTGCTTGTTAAGAGTTGACATCTATGAATAGCTTAATTCAGCTAGATCCTGTTGCTACTTAGTTTGATTGGAAACAAAGTTCCAATCTCAACTTATGTTTGCAGCCGCTGTCTGCCTCTATCAGAAGCCACCAATGCCAAGGTAACAGCAGTCTTTCCCTCAGCACAGTGCGGAACGGAATCTTTGCCTTTTTCAGGCGAGCCAAATGCTGCTGCACCTCTCTCTCTCTCTCTGCCAAAACCAGGGCATCCAACAGAGCCAACATGATCAGCAAGGAGCCCACCTAGGCACGTTGATAGACAAATAATGACAAGCAACCGGACGAGTCAGGAAAGAATTGTTTAAATCGAAATGAAATGATATATGAGAATTTGGATGAATTTGGAAGGTGCTCAAAACTTGCAAAAAGAATCCAGAAAAAAGGAAAGAACCTGGAAATCTGATGAAATCTGCAAGGCTTGTGCCTTCGACAAGACAAGGGAGCCGCCATACTCAGCTCCACACCTTTGGGTTTGAAGGCCCGCTGTACCCGCGCTACTCCACGGCAGCGTACTGCCTAGCAAGCAAGTAAGGCGCTCAAAGCCGGTAAAGCAAGTTGCACGCAAATTTATGTACAAATTATGTCGAATTGTTTTATAAATCCAATGTCAGGATATGTGAGGTCATATGTCAACTGGAATTGAACCCAGTGGATATTCCAATGGCAAAATGGAGGGCTCTCCTCACAACTGGCCAGGACCAACATGGGCCAAGGCATGATTCTATGCGACTCTATGCACATTTGCTATGGCAAGGTTTGTGAAACGCTGCCACTACTGTCACTTTGAGCTGCCTGAAGAAATTTCGGAAAACGAATCGATCCATATTCCAAAGAAGACACCAGTTTGTCGAAAAAGTTTCGGCCCACCTCTACCAAGATTTGTTGTGCAGCATGAGGAGGTTGCACTGCAGGAAGAAACCTGCGGCAAAACCTCCAAAGTGTCCACCCCTCGCAGCCGCGACAAAAGCGAAGCAGTTTCGTTTCTTTCTGCACGCCCAAGTTACTCTCTGCTGGCACCCAGCAACAAAGGTTCGCTTCGGGCTTCACATGCCTGCGGATTTTCTTACTTTTCGGATTTTGAACTCACATCTTTGCCGAAAAGTGACGCAGAAAAGGTTTCTCGTGATTTTCACACCGCCTGCATCCATGCTAAGGATTGCAACTGATGCTGCCGCAAAGGCAAGAGTAGCCCGTGAGGCACTTCCGCCTGTTGCAGGCGCATTGGTAATAGTAGTTGAAGAATGTTGAAAATAATTGGAAAGTATCAATGCCTTCCCTTGAGACATTTGGAATGTCTACATGTCCAATTTCTGCCTGGCAGATGTGTTACATCACCAACCTCTGCGTCCAAACAGTTGGAAAGAAGTTGAAAAGGCTGGGGAGGAGGTTCCTGGCACCACAAACATGTCAAACACACAGCCAGATACAGAGTGATGCAGCAACTCTTTGCGGATATCATTGACATCTCAGACATCTCCAATGTTTCCTGCCAAATTCCGTTACTTTTTTGACCCTCTAGGAAGAGGGGAAAAAAACGAAGATCCAGGGAGGGATCTTCATTGAAAAGCCACACAGGTGCAGAACTTGTGATGGAAAAATCGTCCGCACCTGGATCGTGCACTCCTTCTCCATGTACCCACCGTCAATATCCAAGCTCAGGGGGGGGGTATGGTCCAGGCCTTTTGGTACCACTTTGTTTTGTTGGATTTCAACATTGCTATGGTTCAAACAATAACCTTTACTTCTTTACCCGCTTTACCCAACAAAAACCCAATTCAACAGGGGCACCAAAATCAAAAAGATCTACAAGGAACCGAGATTTTGAACCTGGAGGTTGTCACATTTGTCAAACGTCTATGGAGATCTATGGAGTCTCTATGGCCGTGGCCAACAGTGGCCGGGTCAAAACGGAGAAATTTCATTTGGCCCCTCAGCCTGGAGCCACCAAAGCCGCCACTCACGCCTCAGAGATGAATTTGAGTGGCATGGGGTTGTGCACTGTGTAGAAAATCTAACTCGTGACCACCTAAAAAAATCTAATTGAGCAAAAAAACTAACTCAGCTGATCCTGGATTGCAAGTGACAAGCTCACAATCAAGTTACTTATACATATCCATATGCATATATATATATATATGTGTGTATTTGTACATACACAAGGTGAGAATTGCTGTCCTTACAGAAACTGTCCTTGAATTGGTCTGAAAATGTCTGAAGTGTGTTGCATTGTTCGCCTTGTTATGTTACTGCAACAGCCCCAGAAGTCGCCTCCAATGCCCGGTAGACTCGGCGGGCGCCGCAACCTGCCACGAATTTTAAGTTTCGATGAGTTCCTGACAACACCACGTTTGTCGAATTGGGATGGAATGAAGACGCGGAAACTAAGTAGAAACTCGATGCAAACAATATAGATAACATAGGCTATGCAGGTTTGTTCAAATTAATATCTGATGCCCAACAAAATATCTGCTTCATCCGCCATATCGAAACTCGGCCTCAAAGGCACGGAACGAGGTGTGGTCTGCTCGGGCTCCACCTGTCACCAAAAGTTAAACTCTTCTTATTACTTCTGTTTCAGGAGTAGAACAAACAGCTGCATTGCAGTAGAAACAACACCTGGTATCTGACATTCCCAAATATTCCAACCGCATTTTATTGCACTATATAATCATTAAATTTTCATTACATATCATTACATCATATAGAATCATATTAAATTTGTACAAATCTGTATAAATCTGTGCGATGTGCAGTCTCTTACTTTTTGACCATACCCTGCGGCCCTGCGGCCCTGCGGCCCTGCGGCCCTGCGGCCCTGCGGGGGCCTTGGGCCGAGTTTCCAATCGCCAGGAGAAACGGAGCTGCGGACCCAGTTGCCACGGCGGATAGATGGCCTCAGAGACACAGAGACATCGCCACGGCTGAGTTTGCTGAGTGGTTTGGCTTTTGTTTGCCTTTTGGGCTGAGGCTCCTGAGGCTCCGGCGAAGCGAGATCTTTGAGCCAAATCTAAGGGATCCGCAACGACCTGCGGCCGTTGTGGTCGTTGTGGCCGTGCCCACCGGGTGACTCGATGCTAGACTTTGAGATACTTGAGATTACTTGAGATTACTTGAGATTACTTGAGTACGTTGAAGTTTGACAATGTTTTTAGACAATTGTTTGACCGATTTCAGGTTCATCCTCTTGATTTTTCATCCTCTCACCGTTGTCGTTGGATTTTGCCATCTGGGACCGGCGGCTCGCAGCTCCAGACTCAGTTTCCGAGAACGGGAGGTGTCCATCTCCTGCCGTCGGTGGACCTCTCAAACGGAAATTCATAGATTTCGTTAATAAGATTTAATAAGTACACTATATATATATATAGACTATATATGATTTTAAATGATATAAATACCATGACTTTATAAGATATAAGAACTGTATAGTAGTGGAACTGGTGGTGGAACAACCTTGCTGGTAGATTATCATCAAACTTGTGAGATTCTTTAGACATAAGTATGTATATACACATATCATGTTTGAACATCAAACTCCAAGTGTTGGAGACGATGGATATTCGCAAGGATTTTGGAGAATTCATGCCCGGGCCTCTGCGCAAAGAGCAGCACAAATTCTCAATGGTGAAGACATTGAAGGTTCTCCCTGGCAGCGAAGAAATTGGAAAAAAACATCTTTTAGGTACACATGGAGCTAGGCTCACTCATAGGTTCACTCTGTGTGTGTACACATTGGTTCAAACACTCTTTGTCCATCTTTTTCCTCTTTTTCCGCGCATTGAGTTTGTTTGAGTGGCAGAAATCCACATGCCGAAGGTATCTAAGACGATGTTGTTGCTGAGCCAATGTTGTCTCAAGGTTGTTCTACTCTTTGCTTCAAAGCAACACAGCACGGCATAGTCTGCAGGATACAGCAATGCTCTACACAGTGAATCAACGTTAACAGAAGTCACTAAGCTCCTCGTATGCTTGGCCCCAGCTTCAAAACAAAACCTTCTTGGATTTTGTAATCTGAAAGTGTACGTCCATTTTCGAGTTGAACTACCGAGTGGAAAAGCTTCTGCTGGTCAGGAGGGATATCTTCTTCTGATTGAATCTTCACTTTGACGCTTTCGATGCTATCGTCAGCTTCGACATCCAAAGTCAGAGTCTTGCCACTCGGGGTCTGTACCGAGATCTTCATTGCATTTGACTTCTGAACTTGGTACTTTGATGTACTTTGTGGCTTTTGAGCCAAACACCAAAGACCCAGAAGGATTCTGTGAAGCCAAACCGGGAAACAGCACCAGGAACAAAGAAAATTCAAAAACCTCGAATCAAAGGGATTTCACTGCGCCTCCAAATCTGAAGCGAGCGGCACCTGTCACTGAAAAGGATGCGAATGAAATCTAATGAAAGGTAGAAACACAAATGGTGAGAAACACATGACATCACATGACCAAAAATACACCATCCGACAGATTCTGTGAAATTTCTCCTGACAGATCTGACAGATGTTGAATTTACCACATCCGAAAAGGTGACAGAAATTCACAGGAGAAAGGTGACAGACGGTGACAGACGGTGACAGAAATCTCAGAGTGAAAACTGTGCACCTCGTGCCAGTCGGTCTTCAGTGGTCCGGGTTGAACCTCCAAAAGGTCGTAGGCCTGACTTGAAATGACTTGAAATGACTTGAAGCCTGAGTTGATTCTGACTATTCTGAACCTTCTTTATAAGCCGATGTCCCTTGTGGCAATATGAATTCTCAGTCCACATACAGGTCAGAAGATGTTGTTTATGAAATAACAAAATATGCAGACATGTCATACCTGATCGATAATCAATCCAGAAGCTCATGCTACAGCTCTTGACAGTCTTGATCTGTGTATTCTACAGTTGTCACAGTATGTTTGCAGATACTTTATGAGTGTTACATGGATGTTACAACGTTGCATTACTAGTTGTAGGTTCTAAGTTGGTGCGATGTATCTTATTGTTTCTTGTTGTTTCTTGTTTTATGATTTTGTTTTAATGATACGTCACAGAATACGTCACTGTAACGTAAACACAACGGTGAAACTGGTGAAACTTCTCCGACTCTCCGATGCTTGGCCGCTTGGCCTGCACCATCTCGTCACTGGCATGGGCCAGGCAGGGATGCCAAGCAGCGCCTCGCCGCTTCCGAAAAAAAAGGAAGCGGAAAAAGGGACAAAAAAGAGAAAAAAAAAAAATACGAACTTGCTTTTTACTAAAAAGGGATGAATGCAGATTGAACGCAGCATCTTCAAAGTGCCGTGTGAGGATGAAAAAAGGTGTAAGGATTCTGTAAGGATGTTTAAAAAGGATTAAAAAGGCATATCATGAGGATGTTGCACTTCGTTGTTTTCCACTATTTGGTAGCAGGTAACTACGCTTGATTCACCAGCTCCTAAGGCAATCCAAATGTTAAACGGGGGCAACAGCACATCTCAGGCTGCGACCACATATCTTGCAGCCTGGGCGACCAAAGTAGTTTGAACTACGACATCTTGAACCGGATATGTTGGATCTTTATGGATCTTTGAGATCGCTGTTTCTTTTGTTTCTTTTTTGTTTCTTTGGTGCTGGTGTGGTGGATTGATCAACAAACTGATCTTGTATGATCTTGCGAATCGACTGAAGATCACGTTGTTGCGCCATTCAATACAAAAAATTATGCACAAATGTATCACAGATCCAAACAAATGCACTCAAATCCGCTTGGCATCGCGGAGAGAACCCATCAAATGCATTGCGAAACTCAAATTCCATTAGTTCAACGGATTCTCGGGGTATCTCATGGTATCTCTAGGTGCTGTTGTGGGAGCACTCCGAGCACATTCGAGCACTCTGCTAGAGTCTGCTAGAGCACGTCCAAGTCACACTGAGTCTGAGCTTCGTCAGCGACCTCTTCGTCTGCGTCTCCAAGTGCCTCTCCGCAGCGCAGCTGCGCGCGCAGTGCCACACGCGCTGTGTGGCCTCAAAACTTCCCGGCAGTTCACGAAGGTTGCAAGTCGTTTAAGATCCTTCAGGTAAGATGCTCCCGAAATGGGATATTCACGTGATTTTTGCAATTCTTCAGAGAAATAATGGTAAACGAGTTTCAAGTGTTGGATTTTGGACCCTGTGAATCCAGAGAGATACCAGCAGGCTTCTGGCCCTGAGGCCGCCACAAACTGTGAGGCCCTCTGTCTCTGCCATGACCTTTGCTTCAAAACACCAAAGGTGTCAGAGGATGTCAGGCTAACAAATTCAAGCCCAGGGCCCAACGGCCCAACGGGCACGCAAGCCCAACGGGCCCAACCCATCCAAGCATCCCAGCGCACGTGACATTTGCTGTGCATCGTCCATGTGCTCAAACGGTGACATGCTCCGTACAGTTGCAAGCTGCTGCAAGTTGCTTTAAGATCTGGGTTGGTGTTTGCTTTTGCCAATGTCGGACGCTTGCTGTGATGTTTGCACAGCTCAAAGGAATGACCAGGCTATTCAGAGATTATTCAGAGTGGGTCTGGAATGATAGAACTGACTGGTTCATGGCTCTTCATTGGCTTGCCCTGTTGCAAGCTTCGGAGAGTCGGACCAGGGGTGAAATGCATTGCAGGGTGACTTGCAGCTGGTGACTGCCAGACTGCCCGCAACATCCTTTCACTTGCAGAGTAATAAAATGTAATGAATATAATGGTGGCAATCATTGACAATTATGACAAAAGCCAAGATGATGTCTCAAATTTCACCAATAGAGTCAGCTAAGACATGCTAAGACGAAGCATCTCTGGCATCGTTGGCATGTCCTGTTGTTCCACCACCTTCGACATCTGCACCTGTGGTTTTTGGTCCTGCCCGGAGCCCTCGACAGCAATGTGTGGTAGAGTTGAAAGTACAATATTCTGACTTCTGACAGTGTTGTGAAAAACAGGCCTACAGTATCTTGTAGTACCCTATGGCCCTATAGTATTCTACATCATCTCCATGAATTCAATGTTCAAGGAACCACCACCGAAAGATTCAGGTCAAAACATGTGAAAAGGTGTCAAAACATGTAAGAGGAATGAGTGGTATGGCTATCCCAGTCCAGCCAACGGTAGCGCTTCTGCAAGTCGGCAAGGTGTGCCTGGAAGCCCACACTGAACCGGGCAAAGACATCACGCGACATCACGAGACATCCAAATCATCGAACATTCTGCTCCGAAATCATCAAGACAAGATTGGTACTGCATGTTCTGGTACTGTGCAAAAGTTCCTCCGCTTTCATTTGTGACGCGGATATCCACGGCATCAACTCCGCCAAGCCAGGGCACCTCAATGGAACCCTTCATTTGGGACGTAGAACCACCATTCGCCACCACTGCTTTGACCCAGGCCCAGGTAAAGGCCTCAGAGAGGCACTGGACATGACACTTTCAAACCATTTCAAACCCAGCGTCAACTCATCTCAACTCATCTCAACTCACTCACCACAATATGAGATATAATATGGACATACGGAAACTGGTCGGAATCTTCTCGTCACTTTGTCGTCCCTTTTTCTCTCATTAGTCCTCATGATTTAGTGCGCCAAAGAAAGTGCTGTGGAGAGGTCTCTGAGGCATCCCAACTCCTTGTATCACTCCTTCAATTGGAAGTTCTGCACACCATTGGGCCTGACATTTTCGGAATCCGACAGGTTGAACCAATGTGAATTGACTGGCCATTGATCTCGACAGTGTGGGGTGGTCAGCGCCGTGCCGCCAGCGCCTGTTGGCATGCGGAAAAGCAGGTCAAGGAGCAGTCGAAGGTGGTGGCCTGGGTGCAGTGCGGCGCTGTGATGTGCTGTGATGCTGGTGGTTTCAACCGAAAATATCATCGTGGTTCCATATCGTGGTCACTGTCAAATCAGATCAAATAGGGTTGAAAAGAACGAACACGAACAAACCATTTGATCTTACTATATCTATTCTATATCTTACTTAGTGTCTTGGAAACATTTGGAAATCACCAGCCAGGGGGATATGGTCGAATGGGCTGGAACTCTTGGGGCCTGTCCGAGTTGGGCCGGGCGTAGCCAGAAACTCGGTGCCCAAGATGCACCACACCAACAGATACCCACGAGATCCCGAGATCCCACGAGCCAGACCTGCATGGTTCTCGGCCCTGCCAGTGGAACACTGGGAAGTACCTTGGAAGCAGCTCAACATGACACTAGATCTAGAATACATCTCTTGTGCAGACTGTTGCAGGCTCGTCATCTTCCGACTTCGTGCTTTTTGGTCTCCCGGTTGATGAAACTATATGAAACTGCTAGGTCCGATGACATTCAGAGACTCAAGACACAGTGTCCAGTTGTCGTGGATTAGTGTGGTCACATGCGGTCACTGTCCCAGTGAACTGCCCGCAGCCAAAACACCAATCGTCGGGCTTTTGGATGGAGACCAACAGGCAAGTCCTGCAAGCAGAGGTGAGTACGTTGAGACAGCGTAAACAAGGAGTCGATTCGGAATCAATATCAATCAATACAGTTTCATGCAAATTTGAGAGGCACATTTCGGCGATTCAATTCCTAGGCAAAGAAGCGAAATACCAGTCCCTCGGCACTTAGGCCATGCCTGTATGTTCAATTCAAATCCAATAGATAGTGTGAGATAGACAAATGCATACAAATCCTAGAGCAATTCAGGGATGCCTTTGACATCCTTTGACCAAATCGATAGGAATCGCAGGGCATGAGTTTGTCAGAGTTCTTCGGGGTTCTCGGGGTTCTTCTATCGCCTGATGTCTCTGCCATGACACAACTCCTCCTCCAAACCAGCGAAGGCTGGGGGCTGCATTTGAGCCTGGCTGGACAAAGCGCCGGTCAATGAGCCGGTCATCTGTGCAGTGTGAAGGCTCTGAGGTGACTGAGTTGGCCACCCATTGGAAAATGGCCGGCTGGGATTTGGCTCCTGCGGTTGTTTCGCTTTTGCGAAGGCATCTGTATATAATATAATAACATGTCCAAATGCGCAACAAAAATCCAGGAAAGAAATTTTGGGAATTGAGTTCTGCCGTCACTCCTAAACCTGGCAGGGAGGAATGGCAGCAATCCAGCACCACAGTGGCATTGCCTTACAGATCCATCATTCGAATCATGATTCGAATCATGATCCATCAATCTGTGCACTCAACCGCGGTCCCGGAAGGCCGGATGACGGAGCAGAGAGCAACTGGAGACTAAGTGCAACACAGCCAGCAGGAAGAGTAGCCAGAATTTGAGCCACATCCACAAGCGAAATGAGCCTTGCCAAATACAACACGGATCAACAAGGCACACATTTCTTATCATTTCTTGGTGGATTGGATTGGTGGGGGGTTAAGGGTGCCTTAATGAGCTTGAGCCATTCCAACTGCATAGCTTTCCCAGGTCTGTGTCCCTGTCATCCATCTCCCCTGCCTGTAGCCGCTGCCAAGGTCATCCTTTTGTGATGCCATTGCCTGCTGGATCTGGATCTGCCGACATGTCGGAAATACATTGGAAATGCGTTGGAAATGCGTTTTTTGCTCCTTCTCAGACGCAGTACCGTGTCTCTGTGTCAACTCACTGTCCGACTGTCCACTGTGTCCCGGGCGGCGTAGTCAATGGGAACCAAGCAGGACTCAAAGGTCCCAACACCTCACGGCGAAAATGTGAAAATTGCAAAAATGCGAAAAGCATCTAAAAAGATTTAAAAAGCATCTAAAAGCAGTGGTGTTTCATCGCGAGTCATCACTTTTCATCGCTTTTCGCTCCAGAATGGACGCCACAATCTGAGGTTCCCCGGCCATGTGGCAACAGCAGGCCATAGCCTGAGGAATGCCCACTGGTCACCACTGGTCTTAGTCCATGTTCTCTCTGTGCCGTATCTCTGTTTGTGGTATGCACTTATGGTGTACCGCGGGCTGTATGTGGTTATGTCATTATCATTATCAAACATTATAACATTATCAGTATGTGATTGCAGACTGGCACCTGAGAAGTACAGGAAGATCGAGTCTCCAGGTTGGGCATCCTGCAAACCGCAAAACAGTTTCGCCGGTTTTCGTGTTGCGGCGACAAAGTGATGACGATTGCCTGTCGGCACCGTCCGTTGAAAAACGACAAACAACCACAAACAACGACAAAAAACGACAACAAGTATGTGATTAATATGTGACAAACATGTCCAACAAACATGTCAAGAGTCATCACTTGTCCATGCTCAGGTCGCAGACGTCGCTCCTGGGTGAGCCATTGCAGACCTCGTTCAGAGATTCGCGACATCTTTGACTTTCACGCAGTTTTTCACATCTTTCAACTTTTCACTCGTTTTTCACGACCCGTCCTTCGAAATGACTTCGAAATGACTTGAACGGCTTTCGTCAGGGTCTCAGATCGAATCACGTGTGGGACGGGTCAAAAACTGTTTTTCTCTGGGCCCCATACTCTCGGTAATCACAGCTGCGGTGGGTCTTCGCTGCTGTGGCATTGGGCAATTCTTGCTGCCATCCACCAAGAAACGAACCTCACAACAAATCTGATCAAATCTAACCACAGATCCATAGAATCCATAGGATGTCGTGTTTTCTGATTTGGAGAGCTGTGATCAGATTCAAGGCCAAAGTGCCAAACTATGCCAAACTCTTTCCAGTTCCAGACGGAACCTTGACGGCCCCTGACGTCACTGGGCGCATCTCGGCGCCGCGCCTGGCTTTCGGAGAATTGCAGAGTGTGCCGCAGCAAACTCAAGACCTCGCCGAGACCCGAGGGACGCCCCCGGGTCAAGCCGGTCAAGTCGGTCAAGCCCCACCACTTAATTGTTCTTTAATGAATTCAAAAATGAATCGAAAAAAGAAAGGTCAAAAAAAGAAAGTTCTTAATGATCCTTGCAACTCGGATTCGCACTGGTGCCGTCTGAACTTGTTCTATTCTTGCTAAGAGATGCTAAGAGTATATTCTGAATGGTGATGGCCAAGATCCTATCACAGCAAACTTCGCCGTTGCTGATTTTGTTCGTGAATTTGTTCTCTGCTTCGTTCCACTTCAATCATGGATCTCGCAAAGTTTTCACCTGCTTCTCCTGTGACCTTCGTGATCTCTGTGACCTCTGTACTCTTTGAGGATGAGTACGATACAGTTTGATACAGCGTGATTTTTATCAAGTCAGACTGGATCAGACTGGTCATGTCTTCTCCGTAGCAAGACGGATTGTATCCGATTGTCATGTGTCGCCCACATCTGCGTTGTGATCTGTGGCGTGGGTCCCATGGCTCCCCACGTTCCAAGCGTCGTTGAATGCACCCAACAAAGGTGCATTCCTTGGAGAGGGCTTCGGTCAAGGTGAGGTCTGTGACATCTGTGACGATATCTTTGGCTCTGTGAGGTTTGTAACGGGTGTAACGGTCTATTTGATGTTGCATAAAGATTAAGAGAGAAAGCTGACAGCAACAGGTCAGCAAAAATGAGCCAAAACTGTCTAAAGACACACTTGTACATTGGAGAGCAGGACATTCCAGAACATGATCTCTCCTAAGTCTTAGCGACGGTCTGGAGGACAAGCTGAATATGAGGCCGAAACCACTCCCATGGCAACCCTTTTGGCAACCCGATCTCTTCATTTTTTGCTCACAACGTGCACGTGCAGGTCAAACCAATCTCTGCAACTGGAGCCATGAGATGACAGCTGATGACAGCTTCAACAGAAAATGTTCCAAGTTCCAATGATCTTGGAGAATTAATTCACAGGAAGGAAGTCATGAAAGACATGCGGGAGCTCATCTTGGGCTGTAAAATCAGATGCGTTCAGTCGACATGTCATACTCGATCCAATGTTCATTACTTCCTTCACACTGAAATCAGCAAGTGTGGGCTCGAAAATCAAAAAGTTACTGAAATCATCGTTCAGAACCCTTAGTGCTGCCTCTGCATGTGTGCATGCCCTCTTTATTCCCCAATCCCACTGGCTGGTTCAAACAGGGTTCCCCTAATGGATTTTAATACCAGTATGATTATGAATAATTCGTATACATTCTGCTAATTCGAAGTTGGGCACTGCTCACGCGAACGCATCTTGCGCGTAGCAACCGGGTTGCATCTTCGTCTGAAGGTTTCAGAACTTCAGCGACAGACCCAGCTGAGCAAGGATTTGACCATGTCAGGCTGGTGAACGATGCTGTGCAACAGTAAAAAGACAAAGCCCTTCGTTTTCTTAAAGATGACACATGAATACACATCAATAGACCTCGTGACGACAAACCATGACTTTCAATGTTGATCTTGCAACTGCTGTGAAGAGCTAAATTGTCACCCGCGGATCATGTAAATTTCTCTCTCCCCCCGTTGGCGTCAGACGTCAACAGCAGGATCTTCTGCCCCAGATGTAGTAGGGCAGGAGCAGCGAAGTTGCCAAGTACCCAATCCCAATCCAAAAATTCCTTGCATCGGAGAAAATGTTAGGACTGCATTAGACCCCAGTTGGGGCGAGAAAGGCGACTAGTCTTTAGCATGAGTCAAAAAGAGAATCAAGACAATCAAAGCAACCTCTCCACCCTATGATTGACTCTGGTTGATGAGCTAGCAGCTATCGTCTCAGCTTCCGTGGCCAATCAAGGCATCAAGGGCTGAAAAAAGATATAAAGTAAAAAACAAAAAGAACATGAAAATAATGAAAAGAACAGAAGCTGTGAACGAGCTACTGTGACCGAAGAACAAATATTGACAGAGCTTCGGCCACAATGAGGGACCCTGCGAACACGATAGCCACTACAAAAGTCTTCCCCCAGTCCAACAGCGGCCAAGTCTTGCTAGAGCTGCCAGAGCTGCCAGAGCTGCTAGTTGTACAGATTGTACAGGTCTTGTCACACAGGAAAAAGAGACCGTTGAAGCTGGACCAAAGCCATCCGAAAACAAAACCGGCCGAAACGATGATGTATATCAGCAAGACATAGGGGTCTGCACCCGCTCTTGAAATAGAAAGAAGGAGTTCCAAACGATATGACACAGCACTTGACACCATAAAGGCCACATAGGTCCAAGAAAGGTGGGGCGAGGGCAACAAATCACAGAGCTCTTCACGGAGTGGCCCTCGCACAAACTCGGTGAAGGCCTCCTTGCTGCCGTACCACGACTCGATTGCACTGTGGATAAAGGCATTGTCAAAGTCGGAAACACATGACACCTTCTCCTCAGACTCAGTCGTGGACTTCATGCACAGCTTGCACGTGGACAAGTTTCACAAGTTGCAGGGTTTGGATCTTTGTGATCCTAGTTGCAACATGTTTGCAACATGTTGCAATCCTTTGTGCCCTCCAACTTTGCACAACAGAAAAAAAAGTCTTGGCACAGGTGTTTCAAAATTCTTCGCCGCTTCTTGAGAAAAAGAGCCTTAAAAAATTGTTCAAACTATAATAACTATATTTCAAAATATTTCAAACAGTTTTGGTTTGGGAATTTGGGCAGTTGAGCTATGCCGAGCTGCCAGGTCGAAGGATTTCAAGTCGTCCATCAGCTGCTTCTTCTCCCGATAGTTCCGACGTGTTGCATGTACTATGCACATGACTAAAGGGACCGTGAGAAGGCTGACCAACTGCAGATTTCGGAACCTCACTTTGTCATGCTTTGGCCCCATCGGGTTGTGAAACGATGTGAAAAAATGTAAAAAGCCTGATCAAAACAAAATCACCGAAATTAACAACTTGAGATATCTTTACTTACTCCCCAATGCTGACCGTTTTCATGCCGAGTGGCCGGAAATCTGAATCGACCATGCTGACTACAGCCCACTGAATGAGCGAGAGCATAAACAGAACGCATGCTCCAACAAGAACTGAACGTTCCAAGAACCTGACTGCTGGCAATGGCTTCTTCAAACTGAAGGATGGAGTTTCGATGGATTTCTGGGCAGCCCAAGAACACCTAGAAACATCCAAAAACTGCAAGGAAATCAAAGAAAGATGTCTGAGCAAAACTCAAGAGACAGCGGCTGGAACTTGATCTTCCCAGTTGGGTTGGAGTTGCGAAATGCCACAAGCTCAAACAGGCACCACAAGGAACCAAAGTATGGTGGCGAATACAAAACACGAAGCTCCTTTGATACTGAGAGACAGCCCCCGATGCTGTAAATCCCACGCTGCAGGAGCTCGGGGTCTGATTGATGAATGCTCGTCATATCTAAGAAACAGATCTGCCGACGCAACGACAAATAAGGTGACGAGCAAACACCAAGAATCATTGAGAACCATCCAGCAATGATGACCCATGGACTGATCGGCGCGTCGTATTCCACATCTGCAATCGTAATGCTAGCGATCGTAAACGGCGATATGATGTCAAGCCACTCCTTGCTGCGGTGCAGCCAGGCGAAACAAAAGCAGTTCTACCACTGTGCGCCAGGAAGGCTGACCCTAGAATCCCTACAGGGAATCCCTACAGGGAATCCCTAGAAATTGCCTTTCGGAAAAAGAAAAGATAAGAAAAATATAGAAAACTGTACAGTAGAAATTCTTTTTGCAAAATGTGCAGCTAAAAAAACGAGTTTCCAAACACAGGATCAGCGCCACAGCACAAAACCAACCAAGCAATCCATGAAGCCAACCTGATTGCCTGGGTGCACAATGGGTGCACAATCGGTGAATATAAAACCGTGAACCACGAAACAAATGAAACCGTGAACCACGAAATTCCACATGACCATCTTATGACCATGAAGTTCAAGAAGTTTAAGAAGTTCAATGAAGCCTTGACCGACACCGGGTTGCAACATGTTGCAACCGGGCTGCATGAGCAAGGACAGAATCTTCCCTCTGCCTGGAGTTCTCCAAGTGTGAGATATGAAGAAATCAAAACCGGCGACCTTTTGCGAACGCTTCCACACTTCTGCTCCACGGGCTGTGCCCCGAAAGCGACCTGAAATGCTTCGCCCAAAGCTGAAAGTTCCGAAAGGATTCACTGAATTTACTGTATACGGTCTGTATACGCCTCGCTCTAGCAAAATTGAACGATGCAAAAGAATTATCTTTCATAAGGAAAGAAGCAGAAATCAACAATGGCAGCACCAATTCCGTATATCATTGAATCATGGATCAAATAAAACGATTGTTATGGCAGTTGTATCTATGTATATCTCATTTCTCTTGTATCTCCATTTTTGTATCTCCATGCTGCTCAGGCACTGGGCGAAAGCCAAAGACGAGGTTGCTGCAGAACTTTGTGGAACGGGACACCACGGAGGATCTCAGTATCCACCTGCCGGGCCCGATGAGTCACATCACTCCATGGTGCAATCAAAAATGTTCAAACATTTTCAAATACGTTACGTAAGATGTTCAAAAAAATGCGAAGAAAATGCGAAGAAATGTGCAAAACCTTGGTATATCTTGGTATTTTGGATCATTTTGGCAACCATGAAACCTCCAGATGTTTCATGTGCATCAATTTCTGCTGCTTTTGTGTTGGGTTCGAGAACACCCGCTCCAGTGCCCAAGAGAAGGATATCGCCGGCGACACCTGGCTCGACACACTTCAGGCACTTCTCCATTGAAGTCAAAAATCTGAGTGACAGCACAAGCCTGAAAATGAATAAATGATAATTTATTCCATCAATGAATTTTTAAATGAATGTTGCAAAAGTGAGCTGATTTTGTTTTTAGGTTCCCAATCCAAGGCCTGGGATTTGGACCCACAGGTCTCGTTTTGGATATCACAAAGATCATTGCGACAGCCATCCATTCCGTGCTGATCCATGGATTCCATGGCGGCGGAATACTCAATGAGTCTCGATGTCCTGATTACTTTCATTTTTTTTCCTCTGTTACCTTGTTTTCCTGTCCTGAAATTCGTCGTATGTTTTGCTTCAAAGATCTTCATGTTGGAATCTCGAGCCAACAAACAATTTTATGACCATTCTGTTACCATTCTGACTAATTAGAACCAAATGTCGCACCCGCGAGCTGTCCCGGTGACTGCGATCCGTCCCCGTGACTGCGAGCCGTTCGAATGGCATTGAAAGAGTTTGTGCCATGTTTCATGGAGAGGCTTACTGTACCAGGCTTGATTCATGTCTTTCATGTCTTTCCATCAGCAAAGTTCCTTTGGGTGTTCACAAATGGTGATTCACCTCAAAGGTTTGACTCCTTGGGCTCCTCTGAGTGGAATTTGTATGATTTTTCCCGAGAGCGTCTGAGCGAAGGGTTCTTCTAACTGTGAAGGTCTGTCATACATCTTCATATCTTCACATCTTCACATCTTCACATCTTCAC
>BGPT01000765.1:169929-188534 GCA_003297045.1 Symbiodinium sp. clade C Y103 | reverse complement strand
TTCCCCCATAGGCACGGCCATAGCGTCCTCACGCGCACGGTTGCGGACGGTTGCGGACGGTTGCGAACGGTTGCGGACGGTTGCGCAACGTCTGGCGAAGACACCCTCAACCCCCAAACCCCCAGAGTGAAACGGGAACCCTTGCTACGCATTCGGGAAAAAGTTTTTTCATAGTTTTTCGACATAGTGCTGCACAGTGGGGCCCCCTAGATAGTGAAATTGGTTTATAACTCCAGTAAGTATGGTTTGGGATACCTACAATTATATATAGTTAATGGAGTTGATAAGCCGACTTATAACTCGGGGGCCCCACATTCTAGTGACTTATGCATAGCAGGTACTTAAAACGGATGGCGAAATCTGTGGCACATGTTTGCAGACGTGCATGAACATATGACTGTGTTCCTTTACGGCAATCTAGCAAAGGGAAATCCCAATTTTGAGGTGGAAAACAGAGCAACATGTTTTGATCATCTTTGATCATCTTTGATCGACATAGCTTGTAATATGATCATAGCACATAGATAGAAAAAACATGCATTTTTGCACAATAATCATCGTTTCAACCACGGTGTTTTCCAGGGTGTTCTTTTCTCTCGCCTCTAGGAGAATTTGGTGAATGAATGCACCAACACCGGACTGATCAGCGCGCTGATGCTGACCATTGTTCTGCCAATGAGCTACGAGAGCGTCTCTGATTGGTTGGAAGAGGACTACGTGAGCAGCGGCTATGCCTTTATGGATGCTGTGGTGAGTTTGGTTCCCTTTCTTTCGATGTTTTTTCGTCCAAACATCTCAATTACGTGCCACTTTCAGATTGGAATAGCCCCCACCCAACTACTGCACATGGCATGACCATCCCAATACCATCCCCATGTATGCATGTCTATGATATATAATTATATATACGCACCCTGGTGTAAATTAACATAGATATGGACAATCCACCAGTTGTAGATAATATTCCTGACAGAAACCATTGGTTTTCCACATCATTTTGTATGTTTAACTAGGTTATATATATATATATACTATGTATTTCATAGGCTAGGGGTGAAGTCAGCACTCAGGATGGTTGGATTGGACAGCAACTCACATCTGCACAGATTGAGTGACTTGGACCAGCGTACAGGTTGTATTTTGGTACCTGAGAGGTGTCTATTAATTGTGGTTAGGTATGAATTGGGGGGGGGGGGGCAAACTCCCTGAGTGGTTCATGGTTTTGCTTGGGGTTATACTTGCTGGTTTCGATCTCACTACGGTCGCCATTATGAGCAGAAGGGGAAACCAACAAGAGAAGCTAGTCTAGGCTGATGAGTGGTTAGATCTATCACTATGAATCAGCCAGCAGTTTCCCCGGATGGAAAGATCATTGCCAGTCGATCTATTGTTGTTTTGGTTTCGTGATGCAGCAGGGGATCAAATATAACGAAAGGATCTTGGAATTGAGGGCTAATCCTGTTTTCTTTGTTGTTTGTTGGTAGCAGACCGTTTTGGGGTTTGAAGTTGATTTGTCGCCTTTTAGATGGAATTTCGCTCGCACCAAAAACAATTCGTGGCTTGGAGCTATCCATGCATGTTAGCTGGGATTACGCCTGAACTAGTGACTCGTGAATGGAGTTGATTGCTTATACTTATACTAACTAGTAATCAAAACATCTGGAAATGTTTGGGGTGTCAAATTTATCAATGCAATTAAAAACATGTCGACATTATCTTGTTCAGTCGATCCCCCTGTATTTGTTGGAGTGTTGCGAACGTTTTCGGTTTAGAGAACCAGTCACCCAACAATCAACCAAACTTCACAATACATCTTTGCTCAGATGCGCCAGGGTATCATGTGCAATGATGGTTTGATCCTAAAATCTCAGATTGGATGACAAAGTCTTGTGCATAAACACACAGGTTTTGAAACACCTGTTCATGATATAAACATCCCTCCAAGGAGTGTGCTTGGTGGCTTTAACGACTTTGCCTTGATTTTCTACGTCCTGGGCACCTTCGGCTTTTTGGCCTCAACCGTCCTGACCGTCATCATGCTGCTGTGTGTGGGCGAGATTTCCACGGATTCCGGCTGCGAGGAGTTCTTGCGACGAGTGGCTGGGTGTGATTTTGTGAGTCGGAAAACTATCCCCCAAAGTCGGGTTTTACTCAGATTCCTGGCACAGTATATACCGTTTTTTTGATATTGTTTTTTTTATTTCTCTTTTGGTTTCGTTTTGGCGGTGGGGTTCTATCCGTGAAGGTGGGTAAGGGAACCAGAGCACCATATCTCTTGTTTATGACGGGCTGTTTGTTTGCCGTTCCTGCTGCACTTCGCTATGTGGTCACTATCAAGACCCTTCCGGGCCTCGTGATTTTGGCCCTGGTGGTTGGCTTCATGTCCTTCCTGGTGGAATACTTTTCATACTTCTACGTGTCGAGCCTTGCCAGACATTCCAGGTTTTTTTTCCGTCCGAGAAGGAGCCCCAACATGACTTTTCTCCAAGCGGGAAATATGAGGATTCACCAGTGTGGTTTGGCTCATTTCCCGGTTTTGGACAAACCCCCAGCTGTCAATGTTTGGAAGGAAATAGATACCCAGCGTTCATCCAGAAAGACTTTTTTCACTTAGTTCTTTGAACATCCAGAAATCCTTCCCATCTCGAGCAATCCCAATCATACTTGTGCAAAGAACTGCCAAAGAAACTGCCAACTTTCAGTTTCATCAGAAATGGGGACGTTTAGAAAATCTGATACCATCTATAGGAGGAAACGAACGCCATGGCAAGCAACTATTTTGATATGAAGTGTGCCACGGTCAAAAGTTGAACGATATGGCAATCCCCCCATTAATAGAGGTCCGTGTTTATAAGGAACCCCAAGAATGGTAGGATGACCACAACCCATTAATCCCATGTTTAGACCATGGACTTGTGATAAGAGGAACCATGGTTTTGATCCACAGCCGTTCAGATACCCTTTCATAGCCTGGTTCATAGTAAGTCTTTGATAACCCATGATAACCCTACTTATAGTAAGTCCCATAGATTGTGGTTATCCCTTGTATATCTAGTCTATACATATATGGTGATTCACCGGTTAGCCATGGGCCTATCCTCCAAGTAGGTCCAAGCCTATCTCCGACAATCTCAGGGCTTGCATCCAAGCGCACAATCGCATCAACGAATTCGGGGAGCTCAGCCTTTCGAACACAGAGGCGCAAGAGGATGTGGCGAAATGGTTTGAGAGGCATCTCGGGCCAAAGAGAAAGCTGGAAGCTGGAAGCTATATATATATATACATAGATTTAAGCCCCAAAAAAGATGGACAAGTGATTCATCACTTCCGTTGTAGAAATCTACTGTTCTATCTTTTTTCGGGCGTGCTATATTTGAATGTGCAAATTAAAGCAGGGGAAATTCATCCACAAATAATGTCAAAGAAGAGAGGTTAAAGGAGGTATGGGACTATCTGTGTATGAGCCGAATCCAGCCACCAACTATGGTCCATGGTAGGATGCCAGGGTGAATCGCCATGATCAATCAAGATGCTATCATAGACTTCGGTAGAGTAACGTAGATATGCAAATCCATTCGTTTCTCTATAGATCCTATAGGAAATGAATGGAAATGATCTATATTCTTGGTGGCTCTTGATGTCCGTTTTAATTCACTGGAGAGTATAGGATACATTTGAGCTGAAGAAATTCATGTTCCACTCTGGAGCTGTAGATACGCATCCACCATCATCCAGGAAGAGCGGAGAGAACAGCGGGATTCTACGGAGAAGATCGCCTTATCCACGGAGTCTAACTCAGTAGTTTACCAATTTTCACAATGTATACACTCTGGTAAACTAACATAGCTATGGACAATCACCATTTTTCATGGGAAAATCCACTATAAATGGCCATTTTCAATAGCTATGTTAGTTCACCAGAGGGCAACTGTATAATAACCATGGAGCCTATCTGGGAAAATGAAACTGGGGCAACACCATGCAGCCATGCCGAGGAATGGAGAGACCGGTGGTGCGGTGCAAGAATGCTTCCAGTCCGGGTATCGAAAGAGGGGAACCATAATGGGAAACCACAATCTTGAGCGAGTTTGGTCATGTTTGTTTGAACACCTTTATATAAATAAGCCCTGCAATTTTGGGGCTAGTTGACTTTCTCTCGTCGCAGCTCTTGCATAGCAGTGAGAATGGCGGTGCTAAGTTGGGAGTCCAAAAAGGTGTTAGAAAAGAACTTATTCAAGGACAAAGTCTTGAAAGGACCCAGTTCCATCCGTCACATGGAAATCTCTGGCCGAAAGCTGAGAGGTGACAATTGCTTCCTACGCTTCAGAGATTGGATCCCTATTGTTTGAACAATCTTTGAACCACCCTGCGAACAGTTAGGTTGCAGGTGGTGGTGCTGTGTTCGAACTTTCTCAACGTTAAAACTTTGGGGTACACCATTTTGAACTGATGATTGGATAGTACTGGTAATGTCTATACATGCGCTATATATCACTATATTGTATACACATTTTGAGTCTATCCTAATGGCTTTAACAGTGATCACAATCTAGACCAAGATATTTTGCACCAAGGAGAGGGTCAAAAAGCACGATCTAGACCAGGATTTCTTGCACGAAGGAAAACACTCAAAACAAAGCTTGCCCAAAATAAAAAAGAACATCATTTCTTGACAGCTGTGAGGACGGATACAATATACATTACAGTGATATGCACAGATCTTTATCGGCGACATATGTTTTTGCCCATTGTTCTTGTCATTTCTTGATATATCATGCACTTTCCATATTGTGCTTCTTAGGTTTGCAGGATTTGGCCGGGATGCTGGTGGACAAATCCAAAAAAAGCGAGCTGATCATTAACCTGGACAATTTGTCGCGTCAACGTGTGGCCATGCAGTACCACAAACTCAGGGCTGAGAGTGTTTCTGAACTTGAGGCTGAGTTGTTGAATGATGAGAAAGTGAGAAAAGTACCCTCTGGTAAACTAACATAACTATGGAAAATCACCATCCTTCATGGGAAAATCAACTATTTCTATGGTCATTTTTCAATAGCAAACTGTTAGTTTACCAGAGGGTAATCCCAGAAAGTGGATTTGACTTCACATTGTTTTTGCGATATTTCTTGGAGGATGGTACTGGGGTTAGATCGATGGAAAACTTCTCAGAGTATTCACGAATCGAACGGTGAACGGTGTAGAGTTTCGCCGAACGATTCCAGCTTGTGATTTTTGTTGGGGTGAATATGCAGTGAATATGCAGGCATGGTTGAGTCAAAATCATTGAAATCATTGAAAACCTACTGTGTGAGCTTTGAGTAGATGAACTTCTTTCCAAGAAAATTTTACGTTTACCGCAAGAAGGGTCCCCAAGTTCTAAATTGGTTTGTAACCCCATCTCACTAGTTATGACATATCAGTGATATCAGAAAACCTAATGTTCCGGGGACCCACGTTCACAATGGTAGACCAGCTTTTGGGATCTGCCCGCCAGCACGCGGTCTGCCAAGGTTGGCATTAACCTGTCACAATCGGAGCTCTACAACCTGTCTTGCCAGGTGCCACCACCATAGGTGGAACGTTGCACCACAGAAGAGATTTCTTGCAACGGCCAACTCCTGACGATCGGATCAGCTTTTGCAACACTGGTTTTGGAGTCAGTGATCATGTAGAGTAACTCTCCAGAATAGTTCAGATTTAGATGGAGGTGTCCAAAAAGAGGGGTATTCCCAAATCATCCATTTCAATGTTGAATTTTCCATGGAAAAAAAGCAACTCCAGCTATTGGGGTACCCCCATGGCTTTCAAAATGCAGGGAATTCGCAGCACGGAGTTGACCTTTGCCCTGAAACTTGGGAACAGGCCATGGCCGAAGGTGGTGGCACTTCCTGATTTCGAGACCAAACATCTGGATAAATTGTGATGGTTAGCAATGGCGGATTTTTTCAGGTTGGTGTAATTGTTGTTATATGTTATTATGTTAAAATTATTTTCATTGTTGTTATTACTAGTATTGTTGTTATTATTATTAGTAGTAGTAGTAGGATCATTATTTATCCAGAAACACGGAGGAAAACCAATGACTTGAGGTGCTGTTTTCCTCCTTGGTCATCAGCATAAACGATGCGGGGCATTGCGAGGCAGTTTTGCTTCACGTTTTGAAGCCAGGATCTCTTTCCTCTTTCATGCCAAACGGCATGAGTTCATAGCATCCGCGGCTGCACGCATCGGCAAGAAAAAACACCCTGATGTGCGTTTCGATGGGTGGAAACAGCAATCTCATGTGCCTCCGCTTGTGGGCGACTAGGTGATTTATTCATTCCAACAATGATTGCCCTTTGGTACATAGCCATGGGGAAGAAGCAATTTTTGAATGGTAAGTCATCTATACGGGCCAGTTTCCATCGCTATCTCAAATTACACCAGGGTACTGCAATTGATTGGTGGATTGGGTCTGTAATTTGGCCGGGATCCCCTGATGGAAGGAGTTATAGAAGAGCCCACAGAGGGTCGACTTCCTACGGTCCTACTGCTTCTGAATGTCAAAAGGTTCCATAAGTGGCAAAATGATGGTTAAATGAAAGCGATCTCACAACAAGGTCAGCGTAGCTGATGGCAAGTATGATGGAAACCATCCCACGTTTTCTGTTGTTTTATTTCTGATTTGAGAATTCTGGATTGGTGGGTGGTTGTAGAATGGTTCAACCTATACTCACCGTTCCAGTTATATAATCATTGAGTTGGATGATCACCACTACTGGTTGATGGTTTCGAAAAGTTGTTCAGCCCCTGTTTGAGGCGATGATCCCCAGTTTCGAACATACTTGTTGGAATGGGTTGACACCGGGACCATTTGACTTTCAGAATTTGATATGCGTTCTGGTTATTTAGCGTAACCATCGAAAATCCCCATTTTTGATAGGTAAATTCATAATAAAACATGAGAAATAATCTCTAAATGGGATATTTTCCGTAGCTATGTTATGGTAATCTATGATAACACCAACGCCACCCAACACAAACAATCCCATTGAGGTGTGAGAACCATCAACAACAAAGATAATCTTCAATATACACTATATCAAGTCGTGTTGGTTCTTCACTTGCTAGCCAGCTGTAATCAGTGATATTGATGAACAGCCCTTTCCAACTATTAACATACATGAACAGCCACTACTAAATATTGACAACCTTTGAAGACCATTTTGATGCACAATTCTTTGAAGAATGAATCATTATTTCCTTCAGATACAAGAAGCAATAACGGCCAATTTATACATGGTTAATCAACTTGATTACGTTTTAGATACTTAATCATTAAACACCATCAACAACATTTAGTGAACAATACCAATGATTAAGCAAAAATAAGCATCACAAATCCCAAATCGTAATGTTTAAATATATATCAAGTTTTAATCAAATTAGTTAACTCATATCTGATTAATTGATCATACGGAATAGTAATAATTACCAATAATTCCTTAATAACCACTAATAACGATCTGAACTCACTAGCCATCATTAACGATCAATAAGCTCCATTGAGAACAATTAGTTCTGCTTACCCCTGGTTGAACATCAATAACCATCAACGATCCCTTGATTCTTGAGGTCCTTTCCCACTTCCCACGTCGTAGGAGCTCCTGTTGCTTCCGTCGCAACGCCTCTTCGTTGCCAGTTCAGCGCCTTGGCGTTCTTTCCCATCCGGTTGGTACCCCGAAGGTTGTCCCTGGAGTAGCCCCGAAATCCATGGCTTACAGATGGAAAATCCTCACTTTCGAAAATGTGGTTGAATGACCCAAAATGAGGGGTGGATGGGGGTGGTATATCTCATTTTCATCTGTGTGTGTGCGCGCCCATATATGAGATCCAAGTATTTGTAGGTTATCACCCTTTCTTTTGCTCTATCGCCAAGTTTGCCGGTTCTATCTTCATGTTTGTCGGATGTTTGTCAATGTTTAAGATGTCAGAATCCCCAAGGATAAAGACATATGACATGAGTTTTATTCTCCAGGATGTAGTTTGTGATGCTATGAAAGCACTAATCTACTGGTGTCATACTATATGCTCGATCTATGTAGGAGTTCCTTGTATGCGTTTAACCCTACTTGGTGTAGTTGTGCCCTATTTTTCCCGAGATAATTTTGAGTATTCCGTACTTTTCACCATGTCTTCCCTAGTAAGTCAGTGTTTCTCCCCGTCTCCCCATCTTCCCATCGTGGCCCCAATGGCGCACTCCTGCGCCGAGGACTTTGACCCCTTGGGCCCCAAGACCTTGGCTGAGATGCACAAGCCGAGACTGGGCAGCGTAGCACCTGAAAACGGAGGGTGGGCCACTTTACCTGGAACCGAAGCTGAAAGATGTGGTGATACGCCAAAATGGATGGTTTATAATAAAAAATCACTAAAAAAAAATACGGATGATTTATGATGATTTGAGGGGACTCCCATTTCAGGAAACCTCCATCTGGTGATTCAATGGTAATTTAATGGATTATATTTTATAGTGATTTACTATAATTTGTAATAGTGATTTTAGCGTTATAATGTGGATATCATGGGATCCGGTAATTTGACATAGCTATAGGCAAATCATCCAAAGTCATTTGTAAATGGGCCCTTTTCCATAGCTGTGCGAAATAACCAGAGGGTAGTGCTAAGGGGTGCTCGTCCAGTAGTGTTTGTTGGTTTATAAACTACATGGATTGCAGATACTTCTACCAGAAGCATCCATAAACATCCATAAACCAGATAATCATATAATTATATATATATATATATAGTTCTACTGTGGGGCAGATTCTATTAAAATGTCAGTTCCATTTGGTAGGATGTAGGAAAATCGATGGATAATGATGATAGATGGGTTGGGTCCATTGGTGATTGGAAATCCCATATAGGATGGAAATTCCTGTTGTCAAGTGCTTTCTATGTTTGGAGTCAAATTGCTTTAACATATCAATTCCCTATGCATGGTGACAAAGCTAGCCCGAACTTTGAGAATCACAGACCCTTTGCAAGCAGTTCATATTGTCCAAATATATCTTCACAGCTGTTGGCTAGATCACCACAACTCATATCCATTGGTTGCTTCTCGATCTTCCAGAAAACACGTACAAAGTGGGGCCCTCTAGATAGCAAAGTTGGTGAACACAACTCCAAGAAGTATGGTTTACAATACTTCGAACTATAGTATTCACATATATTCGCATGTATTCCTTACTCGTGCTTAGTAGGGAATGGGGGTTGCTGACCTATAATAACCATGAAAATAATCATCCCAGCAACCCCCATTCCCTACGTTTCGCACCAGTAAGATTCACAGGACGTCTAAACCAACTGCACCAACTGGTTCCCATCAGCCCAAGGAATTTGGTGGTCTTCGATTTGACGAAGGATCAATGGATGGAACTTCGAGCACAATTTGCGCAGCTGTCAGGCGTGGCCCCGTGGCCTGGGAATCATGGTAATTCTGGGCTGCTTGGGACGTGCAGTTCACAGAAGAAGTGGGCTACCCTCTGGTGAACCAACAGTTTGCTATTGAAAATGGTTATGTACAGTGGATTTTCCCATGAAAAATGGTGATTTTCCAGTTCGCTATGTTAGTTTACCAGATGGTATATAAGATGATATATCACTATAGTTGTAGGGATAAAACACCTCTGAATTGGAGGTTATTGCCCTGAAACCCATTGCGAACCCCAACTGCAGACCCAAGAGAGGTTACTGTTACTTGGCATCAGACCATATTATGACCATATTCAAGGCTTCAATGGATCATTAGATCCTCATCGTACCGGGGGTTGGCCTGTTTCTTTGACCATGGACAGTTCGTTTTGCACCACTAGTCATCAAGCATGGCTTGGTGGAAAATCCACGAAAACCATTCATTTACAGATGTTCCCAGCTGGAAAAAAATGCATGTAGTAGTTCGTGAATTTTCTAGCTAGCCATGTTTGGTTATTGTTGGACATTTACAATTACTTGCATCCCCATTAAAAAAAAAAACACCAATAAGTCCCAAGAAAATCACCATGAAAGCATTGCCACCTTTGATGACACCGTTTGGGGTATCCCATGTCGTGGCGGTTCAGCGATGTCGCAACGATCTCAGGGAATGATGTGCCTGTGTCTGAGCTCCAGTCGGAAGAGATGCTCCAGTCTCTGCAGTCTTGGCGTGTTTAATGACCGGACGGACTTCTGCTGGATGGAGAACCAAAAATACACCACTTGGTGTTTATAATGAAGGTATATACTTATGATTATGTGTATATATATATATATATATGTACAGTATATGAATGTATATATTAATACATATGTTAGATATATAGATGTATCAAGACATTGGGGGTTTCTTTCATATGTTGTTTTTTTCTGATGAGATGAACTTATATGAATTTACCATATTACAGCCTCCGCTCATTGATCCACTATATGTTAATAGGAAATTGTCCATGACCATGTTTGATTACCAGAGAGTATGTATACCACTAGAACCTGGAAATAAGAATAGGATCAACAAACCACCGAGATTTGAAACACTATCCATCTCGGAGTAAGAAACCCCAGGTCATTTGATTAGGGAAGTTAAAATGAACACTCTGAGGGATACCCCTGCGAATTAATCAGACAGGGTTTCTTCATGCGGGGTTAGGGGTTAGCGGTGCCATTGTTGGATCTTGTTGATTGGTGATTGCAGTCTGATATGCTATAATACCTGTTTTTACCATGAATATGACTAAGCCTTGCCAGATCCCTCAAGAAAATCAGTGGTAGATGTTCATTTCAATGTGTCAGGTGCACAAGAGGTCAAAACAAAAAAAAACTGGTGCCTGCAGCTTTAGGTCATTTTTTTAGAGTCAGACTGAAATCCCATCATTGAGTATCACAAACCCTGGCTTGTAGGGGTCCAACATAGGATGCATGTTGATATTAGGAGGAAGGGATTCTCCCATTTTTCCAGGGCTCCAATCATTGGATTGGTTTAAGGGAAAATTTTAACCGGAAACCATGGATTTTCCCATCAAATATAGAGGTTTCCTGTAAATTTTCCCATTAAACCAATCCAATGATCCAACCATCAGTTGGGACCCAGGCAAGCAGCGCTCACGGACGAGCCAGCCGCGCCTGCGAATGCGGAGAGCCCTTGAGGTGCCGGCGGTGCCCACGGGCGGCCCATGAATTCCCTTCCCTGGGGGTCGTGCGGGTGAGAACGCTGTAAGATACTGAGCTTCTATCAGTGGAAGATTTGGGCACATGGGAGGTAATTAACATGATTGTGGATTTTTTGTTTCATATGTTTTCGTTTTTTCGAGGCCTATCTGAGGGGGAATCGCCCAAAATATATCAACTAATATGGCCTCATAGAGATTTCTGGTACCGAAAGTAGACCAATGAGGTCACGCTCGGGTTGTCGATTTCAATAGGTATGGTTGCTTCAGCAAGCGTCTATTTTACGGCGAATTCAAGCAGTTTTACCAAACATGCACCCCCAAACTTGATAGTGTACATCATTTCTCCCATGAAAACACACATTTTGGGGCACAAAATCCAATTCTAAGACTGAGCCACATGTTTGATGGGCTTCAACCTCCTACCTCAGCTTCAGACCATAGAACCATGATCGGGCTTCCTTGGCGCCGCATAGCCATAGCCATACTGGAGTGGGGACCCAGCAGTGGTGATGAGGGGATAGGTATGGGAAGGAAAATTGTGGTAAACCATCAGATGTAAGGGGTATCCTCTTTTCAGACAAGCCCAAATTTGTGCGTTGCAACAACCTTGGAACAAGCAAGTGAAAGGCGACCTTGCCGCATACCATGTTAACCAGCGGGTCCTTACTGGCAAAATCCATTGCATTGTCAGCGATTGTTTAGAACGATGGCTGCTCTCGAAAAATACGCTGAATTCGGTGGCTGGAGATGCCCGGAGATGCCTGGAGCGTGGCTGCGCCAGCGTGGCGTCGTCCCGGCGGATTTTCCAAGAGGCATGAAGAGATGCTGCTCCTCGCACAGATCCATGTCCAGAGGCGTCCTCGCACCCCATCTGCTCCAATTCTTGTGTCATGTTCTTTTCTTATGGCATCAAACATCTGGATCTGTTTGGCGGAGTGAATGGGGCACCCGCTGGTGGTTGATCTTTTCACCATGGCAACATCCGACCTGTTTTTTGTTGCTTAGTATACCTTGGATGGATATCTCAACATAGGAATCTTTTGCTACAAATGGATTTGCCAACCAGCTCAACCGTGTGCAGAGTCTCTAAGACGATGGGCCATATTTGGAAAGATGTAGAAACATGCTGCCTCCATTGAGCAGTACACAACATGCTTAGGGATTGATTCTCTCCATGTCGCGAATCCCCATCAACATCCATCAACTAAAATCCAAAGACTGATGATGAAATCCAATTCCAGCCACTGTCAACCGATACCTACCCTAGGCTATCCATGTTTGTTCTTCGGGCAGAGGAGACCTCAGAACATGGGCGGAACATTTTCGCAGCACATCGCAGTGCCAAACCAAATCTCGTCTCACAGAGAGCTAAAAGCTGCCCGCAGCGGCCGAGCGTTCGCAGATGTGGTGTATTCAAGTGAGCAGACTCTGAAGTTGTTTTTTTGGAATTGATAGTGTGTGCTTGGGGATGTTTGGGGTTTTGTTGGCAACTGACCATGTAGTTGTTACTTGAGAAGTATGAGTATGAGCAGTTTACTTGACTTGGCATGTCTCCTTCACCATATACGCATATTGATTTTGTGTATCATAGCTATCATAACTACGGTCCTAACCCACTTACGATTCCTAGGATGAGACACCAAGTATACTGTTGCTGAGATCAAGGACTTGCACAAGTAGATATCCCATCAACATCCAAAGATAAATCTAACTGTCCCATGTATATCCCACCATATTTATTTTGTTGGCTTCCTAAGTCATGTCGGTACCCCAAATCATCCAGGTCATGGATGACCATGACTTAGTACTGAAACCCATGTTGATTTGGGGATCCCCCATGACTGAAGAAACCCCATTTGTAGAGAGTTCTTAATTCGAAGTAGCACCTAAGATACCAAGGACTTGGCTACAGATGCAGCAACCAGAGGTGGAACTTGGGAACTTGGGATCAAACATGGCTTGCAAATGGAACATCCTGTGGAATCCTCTTGAAATGGGTTGTTTTAAGGTAAAACCATGTAAAACCCATGGAAAATCATTTGTTATTGGCTTGTCCAGAAATGGCTTGGGTTGGGTCTTTAAAAAATGTTTGGCGGTGGATAAAGCCGCACATCAAAAAATTGCATGTGGAGTGAAAGGCATATGGTGGGAATGAAAAGGCTGACTAGAACGGGACATGCCCTCTGGTGTCATCAAACGTGGATGGCTGGAAAAATCCTCTGTAAACGGAGGTTTTATTTGGAAAAAAATGAGAAACATAAATGGAAAGAAAAAACAGCCAGTGCAGTTTGACCAGAGAATTTCTAAATGGTTCTAAAAAAGATAGGGGGAGACTGCGGTTACCATTCTGAAATCCACTCTGGACCACTATCATGTGCATCAAGGGGTGATTTGATGGGCAAACAATAGTGCTCAGTGCTCAGTGCTCATGTGCGCTCAGTATGCGATATAGGACAAGGAGGCACGAGCTATCAATCTATGCACCATTGGAATTGTGTTGGCAAGACACAATGATATACATCAGAACAATTCAGAACATCTATATACGTAACACAACAATACCATGGACACACATGCATCCACATATCACATTTAAGCGCATTCATAGGTATATATGGCCTTGGGTATGTATACATGTATCTTTCCTATCTTTCCTTGTAAAAGAATATCCCGGTCTGCAGTCCAAAGACATGGTCGAGCGCACTCTTCGCATGGCGGTCGCTGTGGCATAGTCAGGTACTTGTCAGACCATCGATTGCATCACCAAGTGCACTGCCCCAGCACGCTTTCGGCAATTTGGAGTCCACGCGAACTTTGAGACAATCTCTACATGTTGTGAATGATTTCCAGCGACTTCAATCGGCCTCATCACAAATAATGTTGAATGTTGTGGCAACCGTTCTAATCCTCAAATCCGGTTTGGGATTTATGATAGATTATCCAGAGGTATGAGGAAGCCTGTATGTTTACAACAAGAGAAACTATGAGAAATTGCTATTTTGAACGAATTGTGAAGGGTTACAATCCGTTCACGTACCAGACTTAGCTCATCCCGTGGTCCATTTAGGCTACTGTACTACATGTGGGAATTCCAAACAAAACCAGAGTAAATGGCATCGCGTATGATAAGTTATCCAGACATGGTCATGGGGATTGTATACCCTTCATTTTGATGGATCCGAGTCATTTTACGTTTACCATGCGTTGTTTTTTGTTGGTGATTCGATGATGGGCTTCATCATCTCATTTTGTTTCTAAGCAAGGGATCTAACACACAAGCTTTGAAGTTTTTCAGGGACTTTTTCAGCTTGTCCAGTTTTGTTGATTTCACAGGACTTCACCAAGTTTTCCGACAAAAACCATGGGTCTCCTCCGTTGATTCGCAGTTTTCCCAGGTCGTAGTGGAGGCGGCCCCTGGGGCGGACGGTGAACTTCGCTTGGTGCCTTTGGATCAGGCATCCGTCCTGGAGACGTGATCCCATAGGTATTACACTCTGGTAATTTAACAGCAAACCATAGGAAAACCATAGGAAAATGGTGATTTAATGGGGTTTTAATGGGATTAATGATTATGTACCCTCTGGTAATTTAACAGTTCGCTATTAAAAATGGCCATTTAGTTCGTTGATGTTCCCATTCAACATGGTGATTTTCCATAGCAAACTGTTAGTTTACCAGAGGGTAAACTATATGGGTGTGTCTGAAAATAGGGTACCTCTAGAAGAAATCCATTGGTGAATGATCACATTTTCCCTGTGACATGATGTTAAATGGCGATTTCATTGGCGATATTAACCCTATTTTCAGACACACCCATATGAATACATGAATTGATAATTGGAACCACCAACGAGAGAACTTTAGCAGTCTTTAGCGCTTTTGATTCTTCCATGGGAATGGATCGGAAGTGTGAGATTCAATCAACCAACAAACATTGCGGGGTGTAAAATGTTACATGCAACTGTACTTGTGATTGGGGAAGGGTCAAAACCTTTGATTTTCCATGTCACGAATTGTGCAGGATGAGCATCTAGGCCGCCGTGATACGCAAGCTCCTTTTTGGTTGAACAAATGTAGAGCAAATGTTGAACAACTGAATCAATCAAACCATGTCCTTAGTTCCAGATCCTCATGTTTCAGCAATTTTGTTTCATAATCATAGCCAGATGAGACCTGGAAGCACAGGAAGGGGACCCCAGTGATGTTTCTTGCTTTAATTAACTAGTTTGATAGATTCACCATGTATCCGTTTATCAATGGATTGATTAATGGGAAAATTTACAGGAAACCATGGATTTTCCTATGAAATATAGGGTTTTCCTGTAAAATTTTCCTTAACCCAATCTAATGAATTTATTATTAGCCTAATCATAAACCAACAGACACCGATCGAACTTGGAAGCCAGGAGCCGTCGGCCTACGCTTTGACTGCATGGCTGTCCTTCAGACTTTCTGCTCGAAGCTAAGGGCATCGAGAAAAGGTTTGACCAAATGAGCCATTAGAAATACCCTCTGGTAAACTAACATAGCTATGGAAAATCACCATCTTTCATGGGAAAATCCACTATAAATGGCAATTTTCAATAGCTATGTTAGTTCACCAGAGGGTACTTTGGCTGAGTGGTTATTCTAGGGACTTCTACAACTGACTGTACCTAATTTGTTGGGGACTATGAACTAACCCATAGGGAAAGCGTGTTCAACCAACTAGTATTTCATGAGATGGGATAGGGGTATTTAAATGGATCGACCCGTTTCAATCCATTTCATTGTTTCTCTTGGGAGTGGTCTCATGTTTGGAAACGCCAAACTGATCAGAACTAAGTGTTTCAAACATCAAATTGTTGCAATTTGTGGATCAAAAGTTGATCAGAATTGCGGAATGTGAATGCTTCATTCTTGCATCTGGCCAATTTGATCAAAGCTGCTCATACAATTGGTGCAGCTGTTATAAATCAATATCTGATTTTGATTCAATCGTGATTTTCAAGGTGTGTAGGTGTTGGTATAGGAAATCCCACTTGGGGGATTCGATACGTCACAAAACAGATTCCACTTGGCAGATGCTTTCGCCGAGCCAAGGCTCTTCCGAAAACTGCTTGAAGGAAAAGCATACAAAAGGAAAGAATGTTAAACTACAACATGAGCAGTGCTCAAGTGCTCCAAAGCCGCTGAAGGTTGATCATCATATGGGGTTATATTATCCAATGTATTGGGGATGATCACAACCCATGATGAAGCGACGAGGTCCGTGGATTCCACCTCAGCACGGAAGAACTCGTGAGACCCGCCAGCGCCGAAAAAAGAGAATTCCGCGGAGTGGCGCGAGGATGGATTTTCTTGGGGAATCTGGGAACCTGTTAGATACAAGGCAAATGGGAAATCCCCGCACTAAATGGAGGTGTGAATGGGAAAACATATTAGAAAAACCATCGAACTACATTGGGGTTTTTATCAGATGTTTTGTGAAATGATGTTATTATAGTTTAAAATATGCGATAGATCATGATACATGATTCTATGATAGAGATATAGATAATTAAGTGGGTTGGCGACTTGTTTGTTTCATGTATATATGATATTACATAATCCAACTGGATACTGGTACTATTGGGAGTGTTGAGGCTTCCAGATTGTTGTTATGTCGTGGTTTATTGATGTTTATTGATATGCAGCCCAAGCCAGCATGGTGCAAACAAAAGTCATAACTTCAACACAAGTCTTTGTATGATTGTGTCAATACATTTTGTGACATGTTTAGGTTTCCCCAAGGATTTGGCCTGCAGAGTTGGGATACGTTTTTGGAAGTAGACTTCTAGTCCTCGGTTCGAATGCAAGCGTCCCAGGATGGGTTCAGTAGGACATGACTGGATCGACAGAGGCCAAGGTCCCAGGCCATCCAAATTTGCCGCCCTGAGATGCTCAAAAGTGCATCACATGTACAGCCTTCAGCTTGCTAGCAGTAACGAGAAATCCACTTTCAAGTCCTCACAAAACACTAAAACCGCACCAGCCTGTCAACAGAGACTTCTTGAATCTTCTTCATTTTCCGACTCCTTTGATATTCCCCAAGTCATCCCATTGGCCAGACATGGCCAGACGGTGATCAACTCAACCCCACTTCCCCTGGGCCCGGCGCTTCCATGGCTGACACGGATGGAAGACGAAGCGGACTGGAATCTCAGCACCTCGGACTGGCCTCAGGACGACTTGGCCTCTGGGAAGTTTTCACAGTTTGGGACTGGAAAATCCACCATTTTTAGATAGTTTTAATATGTTTTAGTATGTTTTTTTTATAGTAGGTAGATCATCTTTAAATGGACCGTTTTCTATAGTTAATTATATGTAAACTTGCCACAGGGTATATGCAAGTGTTTTATCCATAGAATCAGTGGTTAGGAGGCAGGGAACTAAGGAGTCAGGGGTATCCATATTCCCGGCAAAAATGGGGAGCCAGTTGGAGCTAGGAATTGAGTTTCCCAGCCATTTATAGAATGTTGAGGCAGGAAAATCAGGAGCATGCACATTTTACCACATATCCATGATGTGTTAGTGGAAGTTTGATGGAATCCAGATGCAAGATGATGCAAGACGAAAAAAGAATATGACCAATATGACCATGGGTCAAAGCCATGGAGTACCCCAAACTGAACCAATATGGAGCCTCCAGAAATGGCCGTCTTCGCAACCCTTGCAGTGGTCCTAGATTCCCTTCCTGCTGTATCGATTTGAGATCAGCTCACTCAAGAACCACCATGATTACCCTCCAGTTGACTAACCGCTCTTGTTGCCAGTTCATCTCCCTTGACAAATCCCTCTATACAATGAGGGGGTCAACCCCCCCCATAAAACGTTTTATGTATGGAGATGTGGTGTTTCAGACCGTCCAGACGCTTGATTTTATAGAAGACCCAGTCTGGTATAAGTTTATTTAATTTTGAAAAGGGGCTCAGCACGCGGCATTTTATAGAGAGGATGGGTTTGGCAACATGTGACAAATAAAGATAGATATAGAACCACACTGCAACACTGTTTTGATCCATTTAGTGGCAACAAAATTTTGCAAGGCACCATAGAACTGGTGAACCTCCAGGATCTCTGCAGCATGGTGGCCAAACAACGCCAGTCCAAGCATGTGTGAAATGTTTCAAAATTCAGATTACCAAGGCATACCAAGGCCTTTATCACCTGTATATACATGTTGGNTGGTGGCCAAACAACGCCAGTCCAAGCATGTGTGAAATGTTTCAAAATTCAGATTACCAAGGCATACCAAGGCCTTTATCACCTGTATATACATGTTGGCTCCTCTGGGGTGTTTTTGCCTAGTTATCCTAAAAGGTGCTGGGGTGATGAAATGTGTTTTAATTTCTTTCAGCGTGTGATGAAAGGTGGAGGGTGCTTGTAGGGTTTCCTCTGCCATGG
>BGPT01000765.1:26806-167208 GCA_003297045.1 Symbiodinium sp. clade C Y103 | reverse complement strand
GGGGTGATGAAATGTGTTTTAATTTCTTTCAGCGTGTGATGAAAGGTGGAGGGTGCTTGTAGGGTTTCCTCTGCCATGGGCTCCACACATGGTTTCTCTGTAAAATGAGGAGGGCCACCCCCACCCTGCACCATAGAGCTGGTAAATTTCCCCAGGTAGTCCAAAACTAGCACGGCTAAATTCGGAAATTGTTTCTCTATAAAATCAGGGGGTCCCACCCCCAGCCTGCCCCATAGAACTGGTGAACCTCCCGGATCTCTGTCGCATGGTGGCCAAACAACGCCAGTCCAAGCATGTGTGAAATGTTTCAAAATTCAGATTACCAAGGCATACCAAGGCCCTTATCACCTGTATACATGTTGNGCCAGTCCAAGCATGTGTGAAATGTTTCAAAATTCAGATTACCAAGGCATACCAAGGCCCTTATCACCTGTATACATGTTGGCTCCTCTGGGGTGTTTTCGCCTAGTTGTCTTAAAAGGTTCTGGGGTGATGAAATGTGTTTTAATTTCTTTCAGCGTGTGATGTATCCAGATTTTGTTTATATTGAAATATGTTTCCCAATATGTCGAGCACTTTAGAATATTGACCAAATGCTTTGGTATGTGCATCGCTTGGGCCTTTTTTTTGAGATTACGATTTAGTGGTATACCTCTACTTTAGTGGCTGCAGGTTGGCAGGGCTTCCAAAATGCTCGATGACAATTCAGATCATGGATGAAGTTTGAATTGTCTTGGGGGAAGGCACACATATAGTATCATATAGAGGATGGAATTTCAAGCGTTCTCAATGGAGAAATGGTTTCAAATGGCTTGAAAGGTGACCTCTGCTCGCTTCATTTTATGGAGATTTGCCTTTTTTATGCGTCTTCCACCCCGTCGAAATATACACCATTCATGGGTAGCCCCCCTCCCAACCTATGTGCATGTTGTGGGTCACCCCCTTCTCTTTTATAGCACTCTGAGGGTCTGACCCCCCATTTTATATCTATAAAATGGGGCGTAAGACCCCCCCTCCCCTATTGTTAGCAGAGATGCCAGTTCGGTATAGCCCGAACAGCATTTTACCGAGAGGTGGGATCGTTTTTTTCATTCCTGTAGCATGTTCTGCACCAACAGCATCAGATTTACCAGTTCCCTTGAATACTCTCATGGTATCATAGCCGTCCCAGTTTGCGTAGTCATCAGTCCCTATTCGGTGCTGATGACCGCCCTGAAAAGGCAGCTGGGGTCTTCAGAGTTGCAGCGGCTTCAATTCCTGGGCTTTGACGAGTTGTTACTCAGATGAAAGTTGATGACTTTCGATAGACTCAAAGCACAAGATTTGTTTTGAGCAGAAACATCAACTACTAGTTCCACGAGAGTTATGTCATTTATGTGCAGATGCGGAGCGGACATTTTACTCAGTTTATGATGGAAATGGGTGGATCAAAGGAATCTTGAGGTACCCCAAATTCAGGCCGAAAATAGGTCCACCGCAATTTGTGAACACAGCTCTGATCACACTGGCAACGGTCCTCTCTTTGGACTGACATTGGTGACTGAACCTTGTGGCTGGTGATGTCCAATCTTCATAGTGTACGTTCATTCAGTCAGGTGGTTTCACCCTTCAACCACCATCAATGAACCATTTAAACTAGCCTGGTAGATCGGTGATTGTAAGGAGTTCTACTACCTTACTATACCTTATTTGGGATTATGAACTAACCCATGGGATTGGGACCCCGCCCTCAGGGCGCAGTGCCGGACCGTCGGTCAACGTCTTGGAGAGAAGCTTCAGGAGAGCCGCAGATGTGGAGCGGGTGGGTTTCCCACCTCCTGCATGGTTTTGAAAAACATAGCCATGGAAAATGGCTAATTTTGGATGATTTTCCCATTAAAACCTCCATTTATAGGGGATTTTCTATGGCTATGTTAAATAACCAGATGGTACTGATATACCACCCAAATTGGGATGCTTCCTATGGTACATGACACCTCCATTTTAGGATCCTGGAATTCCCTTGGAGCCAACAAACGGCCAACAAAGATGGTGAATGGAACCACCACACTATGCGGATCGAACCTCATGGCATTGACCGATATGCGGTTGCGGTTGTTGGTTTCAATCCTGCTTTACTTCCCATCCCACCGAAACGTTGACATTGACATACGTTGATCACGATTGAGGACGCTTGAATCTACCAGTCGTTGATGGCTTATTTGTATAGTACAACCGGCCAGTAATTCTTTGCGATATATATTATATTATATTATATCATATATACGTCATATTGGCTAACCATTTGGCAGGTTTATTTGTTTGGGCCAAGAACATTGCGTACAAAAATAGTTGTTTTGCTTGTCAAAGGCTAGCCATGTGGTTTTGTCGTAAATAGAGAGCACCGCTACAATTTCTATGGTGAGTTATCATGTTCCCTCGTTTCCATGGCCATTACTGGTGGTACTAGCATACCACATTTTCAGACACACCCACATATCATCTTAAACCATACTGGTAAATCCCCAAGTTAGATTGAAACCCATTGTTTAGTAATATACTGTATGCTATAGATTGCTATAGTCAGTAGTCATATTCATAGGATATTAGATATGACGACCAACTAAGCATGATCCGCATTACAAAGCTTAATCCCCATGATTCAAGCCCATTAGTCATCTACTTGCTGGTTTATAAATTTATAACCCTAGGTGGATGAATCCTACTTATCCCACTTAGAACTGGGGTTATAATCTACGAAACCGGGATGTGTCACCAAGTCTGGGCCCAGGACGTTGGGAGGCCGCGAATACTTTGCGCATCGCAATGAGGTGATCTTGCGCTGCGGCGAGATGGCCAGTGGGGTGCATTTCATCTTGGATCCTTGGTGCGAAGGGAGGATTGCAAATGGAACATCAGCATGATTGTTTTCATATTTGTTCATGAGGAAGTCAAATAATGTCAAATGTGGAAATGATATATGCAATGATGTCAAATGTGGATGAGATGGAAGTTTCATGTCTTTTTGGGGATTAGCAGAGTGTTGAATGACTGGTTGCATGTGGACGTGGTTATTTTGAGTTACTGTATTGGTGTTTTTCCATGTTGGAACCTGCAGAGCGAGAAAGCTGTGGATCATGATAAAGATCCAGATGATGAAGAAGGAACTAATATCGTTGCGTTGATACAATGGGATACAGTGGGAACATGATTGTTATGGTTGTGGTATGCATCAACAATCTGTCTCAAACAAACATATGACACTGTATAAAGAATGAGACTGTTCAGTTGGCGCTCAAGTTCTGCTTTCCAAAAAGGGTCACCTGGGAGTACACAAAGCATCACAAAGCTATTTCCCTCAAGATAAGTTTGGAATAGCTTATCTATTGTCTATATAGTTAGCTGTATTATTTCCCAACAATTTACCCTGTCCCATTTCGACTTACTCCAGAATAACTTGTGTATATCAATAATATGTGAAATGCCCAGCACACTTTGTGATGTCATGAGCAAATTTGCATTTAAAGATCACCATGTCTTTCCGGCCTCCACGATTGTTTTCTCCAGGAAGGGACACTTCAAGTCTTAGCGTTGGGCGAATTGGAGGAAAAACGACAGAGGGAGACCTGGGCTACGGTGAAGGTTGGAGAAGTGCAGGAGGGGGAGATGGTGGCGCTGCTGCCCTGGTTAGAGCGTCTTGGTGGTGGAACATGATGGTTGGTTGGGGGTGAAGATGGTTGAGTCTGATGTTGTCTTTTTTTCCAAAACTCGGTTGATGGTTCAGGTGGTTTTAGTCTGAAGCTGTCGTTTTTTTCTTGAACTATTTGATTGTGGAGTTTCATGTTTTGTTGGCGAACAACACGAGTGTTTTCGGGTGTACACCTCCAGTCTCGGGACCTACTGGTTGGGAGGGGGGTGCCCCCAAATCCTTCATTTTCATATGATTTTCATGGGGTTTCCATTATAAACCATCCAGCTTTTTGGGGATTTCCCCATGGAACCTCCTCCCAGATCTTTTTTCAATGATGTGTATTATTTTTGTATATGTTTGTTATATTTTGTTATTGACGTTATTGTTATTGCTATTATTGTCATTCTTGTTATTACTGTGATTCAACAAGACTCGATGCCAAGGAAGCGACCCTCGCGGTTCTCCTTTCGAGTTCAGTCCAAAGGTCTCAGCGCCATCATGCTCTCTGGGGCCGAGATCACGACGACCCTCGCCGTGGCGATCCTGGGGTAAGGAGGGTCGACGTGGAGGATCCATATGTCTAGATACCCTTGGATCCAGATACTTCCTGAGAAGGTACTTGGATCCATAGCAAAAGTATTGATGGATATAGTTGGTAGATGTAAAGAACCAACAGTAAAATTTGATAAAATTTGTTTGTTTGGTATAGATGAAAATTGTGATTGCCAAATATCGATGGCCATTGTGCTCGGAGATTCACACCTCCCGAATCCAACCAACCACTTGGAGTACTTTCCCAGCCACCCGTTTTCATAACCCTGGTGACAAAGTGGGCTATCCCACTGATAATTAGGTTATGACCCCAGTTGAAAAAAAACTCTTTACTATTAACGATACATGAATAGTTATTATGACATGATGTCCCCAGTTACCTTCCTTTTTGTTACCTCCCTCAAGTGGGCGAGAAATCTCCCCATTTGGGGTGCGGAAATGTTCAGGAAGACCGAGAGCTATTTCAGTCGGTTCTTGGCCTACGAAGAACGCCGGCGAGATGCTTGGAATTGGATCAATGGGAAGATTCCGGCTGTGGGGTGCCTGGAGGATACAACGATATTTGTTTAATTGGGTTTATAACTATACTTAACCGGGGATGGGGATGATATAGGGTTGTGGATGAATTACAATGCCTCTATAATTGTACATAACATACATATAATATCATATAATTATATACAAATATATTATAGATATGTATATGTGATTATATTATATGTATGTGTATATTGGATTTTCATGCTAATGAGCATGAGTTTGTTCGGGGGTTCAGGTACCTCTGCACACATGCCACGCTACGGTAGTTTGAGATGCAGGCAACTTGATCAGTTATGCATTTGGGAAGGTGGTGGCAGATTCTGCATCCCAAATCATCTAATTCGAGTACAGCAACAGTAAACCATACCCATCTTTACCATAAATGGGTTGTATAAACCATCGACATATACGTTGTCTATGACATTGCTTTACTAACATTAAATGTTAAATCCCTCTGAAGTAGCATGGGGTAACTTCGCCAAGTCGCCAAGTTCTGGATATATATATATATATATATGCTACCCAGATGGAAAGGATTAGATACCGACCTAATTGGGAAGAACCCAACTATACCTTATACCCTCTGTTAACATAGCCATGGAAAGTTACCCACGTGTGGATGACTTGCTTATTATTTCCTGGTCATTTTCCAGGGCAAACTCTTGGATTGCCGGGAAGGTTGAAAGGGCCTCTCTTCATGTCCATGTCATTGGCACTTCCCAAAGCCGAGGAAGAAGCCTGGGAAAGCAGCGCCCTGCAGCTGCTTGAGGAGAAACAAAGGGAGCAGCAAGAACTGGAGGAACAGCGACTGGGACCTGGGAATCCTTGGAAGGTGGGGGCAGATGCCTGCTTGGACGATCATTCCACGGATCGTACCTGGTTAATTTCACCATATTTGGACTCCAGTTATGTACCAGATAGATCCGGATAGCCTCTCTAAATGGGACTTGCTAACTGGGGTTATTGATCACTGACGATCCCTGGGAGGATCCTCCAAGTGGGTTTGCTGAGATGAAGCGTTTCTTTTCCCAGGATGGGTCGTCCTCCCACCTTCCATGAACTGGATTAAGGGAAAGTTCCGGAAAAGTCTAGATTTATTGCGACTATGCAATACTAAGTGTGATTTTGTATCAGTTTTCATGAGTCTTCCACTTCAGTTATCTTCAATTAATTTTCTCAGCCCCGAATATATATTAAAATCCACTACATGGGGGCCTGAAACGATCAGATCCAATACAAAACAATTTTTCTTGCTGACAGGCTGACAGGCAGACCGGGTCCAAACCCAACAAATCCATCAAAGTTGGTAGTTGCTCAACCATTTTTGCATGCAATTTTGGTGGTCGTTCGAAGACACTATTGAATGATTAAGCACCATGTCGTCAGTTCTTTGTGCTGTTCTGAGGAGCGGCATATGGGGCATAGATGGGCATAGTTTTTTTTTTCCCCCCCGAGGTGCATGGTTCGACCACCAACAGGAAAACAGGAGCTCACAAGGTTAAATGGTGAATTGCAACAAAATAGAGGACACGGTTAGTCCTTGCATGACAATCACAGTTGCCGTGTATGAGCAGGTAGTATGTGTAGATCATGTTGTTACTAGTTGCTATCACCCAACAGCTTAAGCAAAGATATCAACATATCATACCAGCTGGGTTACTAGAGATCACCATGTTCTCCAAGTGGTGTGTTGCGAGCGCCAAGGTTGGAGGCTAAGATAGACTTCAGTGGGCTGAAGACTAGTACCTCGGCAGTGAATTTTTGCTGGGGGGTTGGGTTGATCAGAAATAGATTGCGCCTTGTTTTTCTTAAAGAACTATCCGGTGGTTAGTTGCGAGTGTCTATAGGAGCTATTGGTATCCATATTTCTAAAAAGAAACATGGGGATCCAATGAGCCAATGAGTTCGCCACGTGGCTTTGGGAAAGTGAAAATTTGCCATGGCTCTGGCTATTGGACTTGGGCATAGCCGTTGTGATGTTTGTTGGTTTAGTTTCACCCCATGAATATCCATGAACACAAGAGCTCGTTGGTATATTACCCCTAAACAAACCCAACAGTTCACCAAGTGAAGTGTGCGTCAACCTAGCTGCGGGTATGGTTCGGCCCCAGCTTGTACACCCCTCTTATGAACGGGACAAGCGACTTCGGAGATTTCCCAACCCAGATTAGAGGGATGATTCTCCATGTAAAGAGTCCTTCCTTTGGAGGTTTCTCAGCACCATCACATCTGGCTGCGATCCGCCCATGTCATGTGGTGATTTTTTCTGACATATCATACTTCTATGACAGGTCCTGATCCAAAATACATCAAAATACGCTGTTCTTTTTGGAAACGGCTAAACGGTGTTGTTTATCTTGGATGTTTAGGGAACTACTGATATGTCAATTCTGTTAGTTGCCATCCGAACCAATAGCATCATGGCAGTGTGCTTACTTGGTTGAGCATCCCAGTTCGGATGTTATTTAGCCGCGATTCTCAGCATAGCTCACCTGAATTCATCCCATATGTATGATATGTACATACATTTATTTATACATGCATATTATGTACACATATACATATAAAAAACATATAAAATAATTGTACATGTATAGTATATATATATATATATATTAATATGTATTAAAATATATTTCTGTTTGCAGTCACCAGGATGACCATCCAGACATCCAACGCCCGCTGCGGAGGAGATGGCTACGTGATCCCTCCAGAGACTTGGCGTCGCCGCGATTGGCGATCCAGGGAAGGCTGTCATGAGGGAAAACCCACAAAAATGGTGGTTTAAATGGAATTTAATGGGATTTCAGGGGATTTCAATCCACTGTCATGGTGGTTTAAATGGAATTGTTCATTGAATTTGGTGGGATTTTATAAAAATTCGTAGGATCTCATGTTATTTTTTGGACTCGCAAAGTTGACGCAGAGTTCACTTGGTGAACTGCTGAGCCAGCACGAGGAATGCCTGATGGCCTGTCATCCCAATCTCCGGCGCGTCACACCAAAACGAGATCCTCCACCTCCTGTGGCCGCCTGGTGGAACAATGGTGCACCCTGGTTGGTTGGGATGGTTAGCCCCCTAGAAAAACAAAAAAAAACAGATGACTTAAGCGACAAAAATGGGGATCTCATGGAAGGTAGCACGCTGATTTATGATACCTAAGTTGTTGAACATAACTCCAATAACTATTGTTGATGGTAGAGAGATCGAACTAGTTCATGGGGAAAACAAACAAACTTATGACTGGGGGGCACCACCTTGTATATCCTATTATCTCCTAATATGTCCTAATTACAATTCCTTCCCCCCCCAAAGCGAAATACCCAACCATAAAATCCTGGTGACATGTCTTGGATCTATTCATCTTGGATGGTAGTCCTTCTTTGCAATTCTTCACCGGTCAGAAATCGCCCAGCTGTTGGTGATTCCATCCATGAAGCAGCAAGAGTTCTCATCATCACAACAACGTACCTGATCTGAGTCCAAGTATGGCTCCAAAACAAATCTTCACCATGGATGCTACGTTGTTCAATGATATACATCAATGCTCCAAGATTTACCAGATGGATCCAGATGGTGGTTTGATAAAAATCGGGGTACCCCGAAATCATCCAAGATGAGATCGTTTTCATATGTTGAATGTTGTTGGATCATCCAAAATGTTGCATGCATGATTTCCGATCATCTATTCTTGAAATCCTGTTCCCAAAAAAAAAACACTCATTTTTGGAGCCCCCAAATCATCTTTGAACCGCCCAGATCACGAGGTGGTCAAGAGCTTGCCCGAGATCCAACGGGAGAAGCGCTTTGCACAGATGGTTCGCACGGGCAGTTTCGAGGGAGACCGGCAGATGAGTCGTGGTTCCCATCGTGGAACTGTAGCATCACTTGGGATTTCTCGTTGAATTCTTTCGGGGTCATGGGTTGATTCTTGTAGTTAGTGAGATTTACAAGCATGTTTGCGTACATGTTGCTTGTTGCATATATAGAATACACCTATACTATATTATGTATATATACATATATATATATATGTATGTGTGTGTGTGTGTGTGTGTCTATAGTTGAATGGATTAATTCCTATATAGGCATAGGTGGAATCACGATGAGTCATATATCAGGCTAATTGTGTTTCTAGGTATCTACAATAAGGTTAGCCATCAGTGAGTTGGGCATTGTGGCTATCTTAACTTGCCAGAGGGTCACTGCTTGATATACTACAACTGCGGGATGATCATTTATATTCAAGGTGCTGACCTGTTTATGGCCTGGATTGTCAATTACATTGCAACTGGGACGCACATTCAACCTGGTCTTCCATAGTACACTACTAGATCTGGTGGAAAGTGAACCCCACGACTGTCAGTCTTCCAGGGAGAAAGTACATTCTGTGAATTCCTGTAGCGACATTGGTACGCGATTGATTTTCAAATGTGTCTCGACATACAAACCTGCTGTCATATGTAATAGAATCTTCCCACAGTAGGTGGATGATGTTGGATGCTGTCATGAATCATATTCCAAGTTTCACAGGAAATGCAATGTGGTGCAGTTTCTGCTTAGTCACAAGAGTAGTGCCTAAACATAGGTTTGGCTAGTCAGGGATTGAGTTTTAGCTAAACACCTAGAAATATGATATTCCCGTTCTTTTGGCAAGAAGTTGTGTTTTGTTGCACCGCATCTAATGTTTTGCACACATCTTGTGGGTCGAATGTTTGATGATAAAGCAGCCAGTGTGTGCTGCCCTGCCCAAGCCCACATGGTTTGTCCACAAATAGGGTACCCAAAAAAGATGGTCTATATAGTGGAAAAAAGTGGCCATCAAATAGTATGGGACCATAGAAAAATGGTACCCACATGGTTTGTCAAAAAGATGGTTTATCCATCAAAAATAGGGACCTGTTCCCTACTATTTGATGGCCATAAATGGCTGGCAACAGGTCCCCAGCGCCCCCTGCCATCAGCAGTGCTTGATTTTGATGGCTGGCTTGAAACAGTGAGTCACCAGATGCCAACCAGTCGTCATCCAACCCTGCTTACTTGGTTAAAAGTTCCATGCTTCCAAGATGTGGTTGGTGACATCATGGACCTCTATATCCAGCTCAGGTCTGCCGGATGAGAGTAACATATGATACTATATAAATTGTTATACATATACATCTATAGTACCAGATTCCTTTCTGTTTATTTATTCACCATGCAGAAATTAACATAGACTACCTAGATATTGAAAAACCATTGCTTATACAGATTCTTCCTTAGAAAACCCACGGTGTCCATACCTATGTCAATTTGCCTAAAGGTAACTTGCTCCCAGAAGTGGTTTAAGGCAAAATCTACATGAACACCTCTGAAATTTCGGGGTGTAAACCAGTGCTTTCCTGTAAATGTTTCATAAATCAACCCATTAATAGCTCCGAGATCATAAAGCCCCGATCATTCCCATGACACCCCCATGTTAACATTAGGTATCCCATGAAATCCCTTTGAAAAAGACATCGCATTAATTCTCATTAGAGAAACCGTCGCAGGATGAAAGTCTCCGCCCTAAAGCCGAAAAACTGAAGGAGAAGGACAGACCCAACTGTTGGTCACCAAAAGTGCCATGGTCAAGTTTGTTGGATATTTAACCACCAAAATGGAGTTTTATGTATAAATGGGTATGCTGAAAATATATGACCAACTAGAATCAAAAGTTGGATTCGATTTGTTCGTGGTTTATAATGCAGGATAGGAAAAATGTATCCATTTTCAACAGGAACTTAGATGTGTATACATAGTGTTATAGTTTATTATATGCGAGGACGGTCATCAACGCATCTTTAAACACTTATACATATATATCCTTTCCAAGGAATCTCAACTCATCGTGGTGATGGTGCGATGACCAGAAATAAACCACGAATCCTACGTATGGATTTACCCCTGATACAAACCGAGTCTTGGGAATGTCAAAGAAACAAGTTGGATATCAAAAGAAATGTTCGGGATTTTGCATTGGGGATGCGGTGTAGTTGAATTACTGTCTCAGCCGAAAACTGGTGAGAAATCCAAGCTATTCAATTGTGGTGGGTATTACGAAAAATAATTGAAGCCTTATATAGCCTGGGAATATTCCATGTTTGACAATCTTCATACCCTATGGATCCAGTCGTACTTTCTGGGGAAGTGCAACTTGGCTATAATTTAGCCAGCCGTACCTTTGAAATATGTGGCTCCACTAGGATAATTACAATGCTTTGCTGTTCCCTCCATGAGGTGGAAAGAATGTTGTTGGTCGGTCGACTCGTCTCCGAAAGCTTTGTTTGCAACCATATTCAACCATACTTTCATGCATTCTTTTTGGGTTGGGAAAAAGGAAAATCCTTCGAATCCCAGGTGGTTTTGTCTATTTATATATATTTATACCCAGTTCACTAGATATATCTGCACTAAACAAGTTGAGCTACTTATCAATGGATTGGTTAATGGGAAAATTTACAGGAAACCATGGATTTTCCCATCAAATAGAGGGATTTCCTGTAAATTTTCCCTTAAACCAATCCAGTGAACTTAAAAAACATATACAAGCCAACTTAGCGCTCAGAAATCACCATGGAAGTCGGGACCCGCAGCCTTCACTGCCCTTTTTCAGGATTTGGATATGTCGATGCTGCTGTCCATGGACGGTGGCCATCAAGGGAAGTTGAAGGGTCAGATGTTCAGGATGCTCACTGACAAAGGCACCGCATTGTGGTGGGTACAACGACTGGGAGGTGTAGCATTCGAGGAGTTGGTATCAGCAACAAGCCCGTGGTGATTTTGAGTTGACCGGCGAGGCGTCAATCGATTTAAATGGAGGTCAAAAGTAGGTACCCCAACTTTTGGAGTGAACCCTCAATGATACCTCCTAAAAGGGGGGTTGATATGGAGTATGACTGTTTTTGATTTGAAGACATATATAGTGTAATGCAAGTAGCGATGGTGAATGAGAAAATTTGGCACTGAATCTGAAGCACAAACCCCCGGATGAGGCCAGAGATCTTCCCCTTTGGTTTGGGGAAATGGGTTACTCCATGCTGATACACGTGGCTTGTCCTGTTTCTTGGGTGAGTTCAAAAATAGAACAGACCCCAAACCAATTAGTGGCCGTTGATCTAGGGCAAAGGCGCTGGGCATGCAATATTATGCCATGTTTCCCTGCTTCAAACTCGTTTGATTCATTTTACATCATCTTACACTTGAAAGCCAAGCCAAACACATCTTTTCCATTGAAGTATGTAGTGTTTGTGCTCACTGAATGGTTTTTGTTACCCATGTCTGAAGGGCTAAGCGCGAAGCCAGGGCAAGGTGGCGTGTTCCATCCAAAGACCTCGGGGAACGCCAACCAATGGCGTAAAAGTGAGGCCTATCGTTTCTGTCACTGGGCGCAGACTGTGTCCGGGGGCAACTCCCACGACCGCAGGTCCTATCGATTGGTTGCTACAATGGGATAAAATAACTCCTGCAACTGGTTGGTTGCATAACATGTTTGCAGCCAGTTGTACATGTTAAGGGCTATGGCTATGGCTATAACTGTAGAATACCATCTTGGGCAAACTCCAACAAGAAACCATTCGTCACCGATTTCGCTGCCGTCTACACCGGCCTCAAGGTCAGCATTACCCCGTGTGGCAACCTGAGCTGACAGAAGATGACCGAAGGTCACATGGCATGGGTGACATGGTGGGGTGGTCTTCATCGGATATCTCACAAGGAATATCCCATTATCTCTGAGACATACATATATATATATATACATATGTATATACACACATAAATATGGAAAATATGTGAATTATCTTAATAATGACACGAAGTGTAATCTCTGGCAAAGGTTATTTTCCCACAATGGGAGGATGGGGAAAAGATATCAATTCATTGTAGGGAATTATAAATTATAAATATCCAGTATGTATAACATTATTAGATGGATGACCATATCCCATTGATTCCATGTTTTGACCATGGCACATGATAGTGTTTTTGTTATGGGGTTTGGAGGGAGTGGTTCAAGCTATGTGTCTCCATTTTCCCTGTTTTGAACGGGGAGCTATTGAACTACAACAAGTTTCCCAACCTCATGATAATACTGTGGATGGAAGAAATCCTGCACCAGTTAATAGGTGGTTTATTCTTATGTATCGGGTTTCAAGCATCCAAGGCGGTGCAGGATTTCTTCCATCCACAGTAGTATGGTAGGGGATCTTTTTCTATAAATGATGGTACACCTTTGGGTTATGTCTAGCCAACATAATTGTATTATATTTGGGTGCGTCTTCAAGGGTGGAAAACCCCAAAGGATGCCATATATCGCAATAGTGATGATTCACCAGTGGATCGAGTGATCTATTTTCAGAGAAGCCCCGATGCTGATGAGAATCGCTGCGAACTGGTGGACAATGGATTTCACTTCCTAAGACTCTTGCATAACCATGCATAATCTGCATGCTATTTCCACTTATTTCCGGGTCTAGCCTAGCTATTTCTTTTGCAAGGAACTTCATATGTCAGCACGATCTTTATGGTGAAGGATTTTGGACCCTTCTTGACGATGGATGGAATGGACTGCATGGAGGTCGATGTTTGAGTCTCTGCTGGCTTCAAGTTTGAATAGCGGTCATGGCCTAAGAAATCTTAAGTAAAGACCAGGTCCTCCTCTCATCACCTGTGATTCATGGGATGCACCTGAAAAACATAATTTTCATGTTCGACCCCGATGATATGATCCATTTGGATCCATTTGGGCTGATTAGATATATATGCCAGTATAGTTTCATACTCAACTTTGATCTGTATTATAGGGGCCGAGAGATCAAGTTTTTTTTGCCGCAGAGGTTCTGTTGTTAACCCCGTGAGCTTATACTGTATCGGCATTGTCCTCCAGCAGTCTCCAGAGGCAAGGAGAAAAGGCAGAAGCCGAAGAGAATGCCGTGATCGCCGAAAGCCACGTCCTCGAAGTGGAAAGGATGGGTTAACACCCTCTGTAGTGGGATATAGTATGATATAGTATGGTATAGTGGGATATATGTATTATATAATATTATATATATATAACTTATATAAGTATAAAACTTGATATAACATATACAACCAACAATGTATTGGATAAAATTGGAAATAGTATGATTCAGAGGGATACCCTAGGGTAAACATAGAAAAAAAAATTGGAAAAGCCATGAAACCCTAGGAAAATCATCTACAAAAAATGGTGGGTTTTCCAAATATATGTTTCTTTTTTACTCAAGGGTATATCAGTTAAATAACCAAACAAATCTATTGGATGTAATGGGATACAAAGTTACGTTGATATACCCTGCGGCAATGAAACATGGCTAGCTGTAAAATCCCCCTTAGTTTACCAGGGGGTACCCTCCGGGATCCGGTGACTTTGTCCCTTTCAAACTAGACCATCAATGTTGGTCCTTCTTTCTAGGCTCCACTGGCAACGCCCAGATTCCAAGTGGCTTGTTGCGTTGAGATGTTTTTCATGATCCCCAGAAGTAGGGCATCTTGATGAGCGTTTCGTAGGTATGGGTTTCTGAATCAGTTGAAACTGTCAAGAACGAAACATCAGCAAAAACCAGATGTATATTAGGTTGTGGCATGCTGTGACAGTGTGCTTGCTGAATATCTAGTTTTGAGGCAGAAAACGCATGTGCGCCTCCGTGGAACTACCATATTTCATCAATATCCAAAACCCCCAAGCATCATTTGATCAAATACAGAAATGGCATCATTCTCGTGTGATGAGTAGGTACCACGGGGGATACATACATCAGATACAACATATAATTAAATGATACATATATATATATATAATATGCATGGGGATGATAGTCCAAACTGTTTGTATTGGTTTCAGGAGATTGAAACCACCAACCATATGTGTCATCCTGGAGTAGACAGAGTATGGACATTAAAAAAAAAAACATGACTAACATGAGAATATATTTGAACGTGTCATATTCTATCTACTCCAGGATGATATCCAGTTACTAAGTAGATTTCACCCCCAAGTACTGTACAATAGAATATTATATACAGTAATTGTTTGTCGCTTCCGTCGTTTGCTGGATGTTTCGTTCAGGAAATCTACGTGTTTCGATGGGCCGCATGATCGGAGTTCTCATGCAGGCCACAACATCATGCTGGCAGGCATCAACAGGAAATAGTTCAATGACTCCAAGGTATACCCCTTTGGTAATCAAACGGGGGTAGCTGGGAAATCAAGTAGGCTTTGAGGGGAAAATGATGTGTAGATCGGGAATTTCCCAGGTTGCATGTGCGCAATGCGGACCTAGAGTTCTACATGTCTCACTTGCAATGTGGCCCCCCCAATTATAATTATCTTGTTTTTTAAAAACCCATTAACGATAGATATAAGTATCGTAAACCGGGTCATGGTGTGCCGCTGCGTCCTTTGACAGGTTCATGACTTGTTCCATAATTGGAATCATTGGAATCGGCGAATTCCACTTTAAAATCCATTGGATGATTAATCTGTCCTATTTTCCATTATTTTCCCGATTTTTCCATCTTTTGCTTTCCGGGAAAAGATCTCGGACATATAGGTTTCTATTTCAATATGTTTCCCAAAGAAAGTTGTCCGCTCACTGACTTGGCAGTGGCTTGTTGACACCATATGATTGCCCTGGGTCTCTGGAGGTGTTCAGCACTCATGTTCTAGTTTTCTTCACATTTACAAGTCTTAACCAGTTGCCCTCTGGTAATCAAACCCCGTATCAATGGAGATCTGATAGAAAAAATCATCTATAAATGGAGGATATGGAGGATGTTCCATTATTTCCATTACTCTTAGAACTTTACCAGCCATTTGTGCCTTTCGTGGCACCCAAGAAATCTCGAGAACCGTCTTGGGAGGTCAAAAAGGTGATCAAATCCGGCGTGGGACAACTTCGTGGCAGTCGCATCCGGGCCTCTGGGAAAGCATACCGCGGTGAGTCGGTGAAGGTCACCACCCCAAACATGCTATATATTTGCTATATTATATAAAATTATATATATATATATAAAATACACATACGTATACCAGCAATCCACAAAAAGATCGAAAACTGGGAAACCTGGAAATATGTAATTAAAGATATCTAGATATCGTCTACAATCTCCTGGTTGCACACTTTTTCGGCATCTTTTTGCGGACGGTGACACTTTATGGGTTTTGATCCCCAGGTGAAGAAGGACAGTCAACTGTATGTAGCTGGTCATTTGTTGATGATGAATCCCATCTACTCCGCTTATGGGATATTTCTACATGGTTTATATAACTTGGTCATCTTACATGTTAGATACACAATTTGTGTATATTCCAGCACGAAAACAATGACCGATTTTTGGAAACGTCCAGTTAAATTTCCTGTTGCGTCCCTGATACGCTGAAGAGCGTCAAGGACACAGATGATTTGCTGTCGGCCATGTCTCCATTGAATTCCGAGAAGATCGACCGCTGCCTCTCGGCGGGGATTCTTTGGTCCAAGTGTCTTTGGTTCATGATTAGTTCGGGGATTGTACTAATCAGTATATTAGAGAGTATCACAATCCATTAGCGAAATCCCTATCCATCATATATATATATATATATATACACAGAAAGGGGAGACACAGGGTTTTGAACACTGCTCATGTGCCAAAGGGGATGGCAAAAGACGCCACTCTTCACGGCCTTTTTCCAACCTATGTCTAGATACATCATAAGCCGCTTTGAGGTCATCTGTTACCATGTTGCCTCCGTACCCAATTTAACAACCAAACCTATGCCTGGAGTGTTGGGACACCCGTTTCAGGGCACGGTTTGTAATACTGCCACATGAAGGTATACGCATGTATACATGTAAATATGATATCAGTCATTGCATATATAGTTGTATGTAGTTGTTATAGCAACCAACAAAAAAATAGTCTAATATAGTCTAATCATGTGCCACTGTTTTCGGATTGGAATCGACCAAAACTGGCTGGTGGTTTCAAATATGTTCTATGTTCATCCCTTGAAATCCTTCGCAATATGCTTGGTTACATCACATCATATCCCCACAAGATCCCCATATATTTCCTAGTTAAATCATGTCAAATCCACATTTTTCATGGTCATTACCCTCTGGCAATCAAACATGGCAATAGAAAATCCACCATTTATAGATGATTTTCTAATAAAAACCTCCATGTACAGGGGATTTCCAATTGCCATGTTTGATTACCAGAGGGTATCTCCCATGTTTGGGAGTTTGCTTTGGGTGTCGAACCGCTCAGGTGATGTGGCTGATGCTTTTGTCGACCTGGGCGTTGCAAGCGACGAACAGGTGGAGGACTGGCTCTGGTGATGCGCCTGTTGGGGGTTGAAGTCGGAAGTTCGATTGGAACAGTAACCCCAAAATGTGGCAACGTTTGAAATCTAAGTTGCAAATGATTGAAATCAATTGGCCTCAGATGTTGGATAGTTTGATGATGTTTGATGTGTTTTGGATTGCAATAGATTGTTGGAATAGATTGATTTTCGAAGGTATAGTAACTCCCATTGAAAGACGCCAAAAGTGTGTTTCCAGGATGGCGGTTCGATTCTATGTTCTTCACATGTCCAGATTAGCAACTTTTCTATCATTTTCTATCTATTCTGGGGTTGCTATAGATCGGAATAGATTGGAAACCACTTAGGAACCTCCGGTTCGAAGGTGTTTTTCGGGAGATTCGTCACTTTGGATGAACAAATCTTGTCCGACCAGCACACGGACTTCTACGGTGTTGGCCACCAAGAGAGGAGGATATGTGAGATTTGGATCAATGACTTCCCAAAACGCTGGAGTACAACATGTAATTGTCATGCCTTGATACTTGGATATTTCATGATATTTCAGTAGTGCACCAAACTGTAGGTCAGTTGTTCAGTTGTACTTGTTGATATTTCGCATCAAAGCACACCCTGCGGAGTTGAGTTTAAGTTGACCTCAGCCTTTCTTATGAGCACTTGATGATTATAGACGCGATCACTATCCGTGTGATTCTTAGGATCTCAGTGCGGAATGTGCCCAGATTTCTGTCATAGGGTTGGCCCGGCTTACATTTCTTGTCATGAAAAGAGGTAGTCGTCCCAACTGCTTGTTGGTCGACCAGCTATTGTTTATTAGCAAGTTTTCCATGTTTCAGTCACTGAGTGATTTTTTGGGCCCGTTTTCTCATATTTCTGAATGATTGATTTGCTGGTGAAATCTCAGTAGTGTTCCCTGAATGTTACTTTCTCTTTTGGTGACACCATGAAGTTTCTTGCGAATTTTGCTCTCCAAAAACACGCAAACTACCCTCTGGTAAACTAACAGTTTGCGAACTGGAAAATACTATTTCAATAGGTAAATCAACTATAAATGGAACATGTTCCATAGCCATGTTAAATTACCAGAGGATACTTTTTCAAGTCTTGCGTCATTTCTTCCAGTTCTGGTCATTGATCCCTCCCCAGCCCACGTTCCCCGTGTGGCGCCTTCCCCAGGAGTTGGTGGCGCAGATGGACATGGAAAACACGGGGCAGATCGACCGTGAAGAGCTGGCCGACGCCTTGACGTCGCCTAAGAGTCGCTGGAAGGAAATGAGAAATTGTGGTAATAGCCCCCCGTACATCCATTGAACTTAGCCATGGAATATTCTATAATATGGCCCATGTTGAATGTATATGTATATATAGAGTTTATTATGATGATTTACTGATCCCAAATGGTTATATTTTCCATATCTACCCTCCGGTAATCAAACGTGGCAGTTGAACATCGCCCATTTATAGATGGTTTTCCCATTAAACCTCCATTTATAGGGGATTTTCCGTTGCCATGTTTGATTACCAGAGGGTAACATGATATTTTACCGTTGGGTCAGTGAGTTATTTATGATAATTACCTATAATTAGGAAACCATATGGTCATAATACCTATTTAATTTGGTCTATTGCCAAACTATATTATGAATAGTTATGAATTATGATATAGTACCACTAGTTAGTTAATATAATTTGGTATATAACGGTATATACCTATGTGTAAAATAATGTTTAGGTTAATGATTTATTGAACCATTATCCAGTTATTAGTAATTGATATAGTTAATGGCATTAATGGATGGTAATGATGTTACCGTTGGTTTTTGCTAATGGTATCATAGCTTATCATTATGATAGGTATATGCAGTACTAGCGACATCATTGGAATGTATTGGGATATGTTATAAACTGTAATAATATCTGTCCTACCCATAAACCTTCATAAACCTAAACATCCATGCACCATAGTGAAGCTAGTCCAATTATATCTATCATAAACTCTGACTCTAATCATGTATGTATGTTTGGAGCCAAGTTGGTTAACTATGGGGCAGCAGCTTGTACATTGGTCTGTCTGAAAATGGATACCCCAAATTTGACGATCAATCGGTATTTTCCCTATTGAAATGGACACATATCAGGGTACTCCCTTTTCAAATCGACAAAAAAATCACGTCGTTGGTTAGATATCCCTGATATCCCAATATATTCCGATTACATCACTAGTCTGTCCCTAAGTAAGAATTAACTTGCGGCAAACCGATTAACATCCATAGGCTATATCAATTACAAATATCCTATGGATTTATAGTTGCAACTCCATTAGCTCGGTAATCACTGCACGCATCAAAGGCTCCGTCAAGCAGATCTATCGAAAGCTTCGAAACAGCATCGCAATGGAGATGGCGCCGCGGAGAAAACCAACCGGCAATGGTGGTTTGGTGAGGGAAACCGCAACAAAAAATTATGGTGTGATTATAATATGTTTAATTGTCATATTGTGTTCTTCAGACTTGGGACTTCTGATGAATTTCCCACTTTGGTTCATAAGGGATTGAAGCCTCAAAATGATGGTCAGAACGCAGCTGTCGGGGGATTTCGCCATGATTCATCTGAGAGAGGTATGGCCCCGAAATCGAGAAGCACTGCTTTATAGAGGGTCAAAACTCCAGGTTCGAGAGGGTTTATTTCAACCCACCGCAAGAATTCTTATCAGAAAAACAATGGAACCAATCCTCAATGTATTTTGGGTCGTTGGGTCGGTTGTTCAGGTCTCATGTCGCTGGCGTAGCTTTGCTCATGGGTGAACATTCTTGCCAAGGGATGATAGACAAGACGATCCAACAGTGTATTCTTCAATATGTTTGTTTCCAAGCACAGCAAGGTCGTAGGATTTGAGCCAGTGTAACATTGCATCAGGCATCGAGGTGATGCCTCAATCCCCCGAATCTTGGACCCACCAAAGGTGGTGGTCACTTCAAGGCTGTGAGTCTGATTTTTTTTGCAGCAATCTAAATACTTACCAGGTCGGGCCCCATAGTTAGCTAAGTTGGTTTATAACTCCAATAACTCGAGTTTATGGTAGGTATATCTAAAGTTGATGGGGGTTCTAAACCAACTTATGACTAGGGGGGCCCACCATGTAGATGTTCCGTGAATAATTAAGTGATTCATCATTTGTTTGTGAATAGATCCCTGCAACTTGACTTTCTCATTCAAGGCTGTGTTGGAACATCATTATGCGGTCTCTACCAGTACCAGTGAAATCCAACTTCAAATATGAGCATGTTTGTTCGTTGCATAATGCTTCTGTATACTTCTTATTGTTGACTATGCGGATCCACATAATCTTGGGGTTGCATCCCAGCTAGTCAGTGCATGTATATTGTATATATTAGCACGTCTCTCTAGCACGTGTTTGGGCTATCTCTTTAGAAGCTGTTTTGCAATCATTGTCCCCAACTTTGGGGAATTATTGTCCCCAACTTTGGGGAATTATTGTCCCCAATTTTGGGGACTTTGGGGAATAGTTCTTCAAGGTTGGGGACGACAAATACTCAAATTTGGAAAAATAGCTCTAAAGAAAACATGGTAGAGCGCCATGCTAATGTATATATTCTCGTATGTATATAACCCCAATATAGTATAACCCATATACAGCCCATATATTTGTATACAGCTTATATAACCCTTATATAGCCCATACGATGCACCTCCACGTGTAAGGCCGATAGCTGGTTTTCGAGCGATGGATCCTTGCGCCGGCCATGATACAGGGATTGAACCAACAGAAATTGGGATTTCACCAACACAAGTTGTGATTTTAATGAGATTTGACCTTTCCTAAAATGGGGGTACCCAAAAATGGATGGTTTATAATGGAAAATCCATCTATAAATGGATGATTTGGGGGTACCCCTATTTTAGGAAACCTCCAATTGGATTTAACTAACAAACTGGTGATATGATGGGAGTCAATACAGATTTCGCCACCAAAAAGAGGGGCAAAATGGGACTTACATGGACTTACACTCTGGTAATCAAACATAGCTTGCTGGAAAATTCACCATTTAGTTCAATGATTTTCCCATGAAAACCTCCAGTTATAGGATTTATAGGGGATGTTCAAGTGCCACGTTCGACTACCGGAGTGTACAGTAACCACCAAAAGAGTGGTATACTGGAATATCATTGGTGTATAATGAGGAAATAGTTGGGATAGTGGTGAATCGTCGATACGATGGGGGTGTGTCTGAAAATGATGATTCAGTCGACAACAGATGGGAGTTCAACCAACAATGATAAGTACATTTTATTGGGCATATAACCCAACCAATTAGATCAATTAGGGTGTGTCTGAAAATGGGAATATTCATACCCACAAACAGACATGTTAATTGGGGGATGAATCCGCATCAATTGGGAGCTGAATCGGCACCTCCCCACTGTGTCTTCTGAGGAGAAGAAAGTGAGCGGACCTTATTTGAGTCTTCAGAGGAAGCTGATGACAGGCCGCTGATGCAGGCGTTTCTTGGAGGCGTTCCCTGTGTGTGTTGTCCCAATATGAGATGTGGCTTGGTCTTAAAATGGCGAATAGCCCCAAACTTCATGGTTTATCATGATTCTTCCCAACTGAATTTCAACCTTTGCATGTACAGTACCTCGTTTTGAGATCAACAAAACACGGGAAGTGTTGCAGTAAGAAATGTGTTGAAGAATGATGAAAACTTGACAGCATGACAACAGCTGTTGCAATCTACCAAGCGTTTTCTGCAACGATGTCCTTGTGGATTTTGTAGAGATCCTGGGGAAATCCTTTGAGAGGTCCTTCCATGACTATTTTGATTAGACTATCCAGTGGTGAGGAGGAAGCATTTTGGAGCTTGGGTTATCCATATTCCTTATTAAATGGGGAGCTAAGGAGCTGAGACTTGAGAGTTTTCCAACCGTATGGTAGTAGGGGTGCTTCTATGCAAGTTTTTTTGGAGAATGCTCTTAATCAAAAAACGGTCCGAGCCAATGACCGTCTTGTAGAGGTTCTTGCCATGGTTTTTGCCGCAGATGTTCTCCTCGATACTCTTTGGGGTCTCTTGCTGGGATAATGTGTGAAAATTGTTGATTTGGTGGGCCACTGAGTAATGTGGTAAACCCAACAGGAAACCACACTTTGCAAATCAACGCAGGTAGCATTTCAGCTATTTTCAGGTTATATAGTGAATGACTATAATACAGCCAGATTGTATACCATTATTATAATATACTGTTGGTCAGCGCCCATCTATTCTTATATACCATCATTATTTGCTATTACTATAGTGATTCTTATATACTCGTACCACCAATTTTTGGCGGAAGGGCTGAAACACCGACCCCAGACCAGACCAGCCACTGAGGCTGTCCCCCAGACGCATGAGCCTGGCGTTGCCGGAGCAGCAGAAGCTTGGAGGCAATGGACTGCTTGGAGGATCATCGCACGGTCCTAAAGTAAGTGGTTAACAACCTTGGTTGTCCTAGGTTGCAAATTATGGATGTATGTACTGTAGATATTGTTATTTACCAGGTAAATTGGAGTTATCCGGGAGTTATCCGTAATATGGAGGTTTTCTAAGTCATGTGGGGACCCCCCAAAATCATCCAAAATTGGACCATTGTAGCGATGAAACCTATGGTGACCTGGGGATACCCCATTTCAAGAAACCCCCATGTATAAATGGGTTATAAACATGGTGAGAAATAAAACAGTTGCGATCTGTGGGTGAGTACCTTGCTTGGAATTCTGGGCACTCTGGCGTAATCTTTGCTTAAAATTGAGTGTATCAAAGAAAGCAGTTTATGGAGGTATAGTGGGTGGGATATACTGGGGACCAACTGGCCATTAACCCTGGCCGTAGAATGGAAGATAACGGAACAATGATTCGATATGATACTGTTTAAACCGGGATATAGTGCGGGAAATTAATCTATATTGATGATTTATCACATTGGAAGTGGGATGGGATATCCAACCAACAATATGATATGCGAGTGTGTTTGAAAATGGAGGGTTGACCCTCCCAGTGATGGATCGTGTTATGGCCGTTTTTGTAGGGACAATGGTGATTCACCCCAGATTTAGGCGTACTCCATTTTCAGACAAATCCAATTGATTCATGATGTTTACCCTAAACATTGTGTACTTAAAAAAATCAGAATCTAGATTCATATTCTTGAGTGAAGTCAGCTTTTTGGCTGGAAAACTGCCTAGCGGATACCCGGAGCCGGGTCATATACTTCTTGCTGGCAGTTTCAAGTAGTAGTGATTTTCCAGTTCACCTGCCAGTTTACCTGCGACGATCCCAATTGACAAAAGCAATATAAAGCAATCGTTTGTTTTGGGTGAATAGCTAGAACTGGGGGATGCGTTCCTAAGGAGGCTTGACAGCGTGGCCCGGGAACTCGGACCGATTGAAAATCTGTCGGAAGAGCAAAAAGAATGTCGAGCTCCGCAACATCACATCGCACACAGATTGCTTTCAGGAAGTGGTTGATGTCAGGATTGTCACCCTGCAAAATAACATGGGTTTCTGAATAAAAACGCTCAAAATCTGATGGATTGTATTGGATTTTCATCATTTTAACACTTGAAAGGCTATAAGATGGGGTATCCAATGGTAGCACCATTTTTGCTGAAGCAGCCATAGAAATTCAGCTGTTCATGTCCATCTAGCATCGTGGTGAAGCTGAACTCCAAAGTCTCTGCGAGCGTCGGAAGATGGTTGCCAAGGCATACAATGCAATGCCCAGTAGGCCTTTGAGCGCTCCAATTCGCAAGGAACTTAGCCACATCCCACGGTGTGTTGTTAAATTGTCTACGGATTCTAGTATTTTGTTTTTTCTTTTTTGCGTTGCACTGGTGTTTGTTTAATGGGGAAGTCCTAAATACGGGACCTAAAGCGTCTTGACATGTTCATGATGGGCATTCCACCACGGTTCTTCTTGCCATGCGAGCACCAAAAGCAGTCAGGTCTATCGCTTTGACGAATACCTGCACAGCTACTCATGCAATCACAAGTTAGATGAAACAAAAACTGCAACAACATCAACCATGTTGTTCAATGCCCAGGTGTATTTCATTGTTGACACCAGTATGTTCAGCAAGTTCACCAACAACACTGGCAGATTAGATCATGTCAACCCTTCACGTTTTCTGGGTGTATCCCGGCTGTGATCAGGTCCTCGCTCTTGAAACACCTCTATCCCTTCTTTTGCCGATGATTCCATCATCATTTTAGGTTAGGACGCCATGTTTGCTGGCATATCTCCGGTATTGTTGCGTTTTCGCTGGTCACATATGAGTGTTTCCTTGACCAGTGGTTTCCCTTTTCTCAATCTATATGACACATTTTGGATGATTTGAGGGTCCCTCATAGTAAACCACCATATCCAGCATGCTGCTATGGTTTTTGTTAACCGATCTCTACTAAAATCTCTAGTGGTAACTTCCTGTTGCTGAGGTGGCAAGGTCATCCCGAGGCCCCCTACGCCCAAGCCAGTAGGCTGGGTCATTTCGGCATCCAAACAGCTGGGAATCAAAGCGATTTGCTGGAAAACATGTTGGGAAATGATCTACGCGGCACGAAGATTCAAAGAATGATGAACACATATGAACACTATGGTGAACATATCTGTACCATGGGGATTTCAAAATGATTCAAAACGTGCAGACATATTTCTGGTATATTTAGTATTGGAATAGTATGGATGTCAATAGGAATAGTATTGGATATGAATGGGAATGGTATGGGATATTGTAAGGCAATATTGACAAAACGTCCAAGACTTTGGGGATCTAGTATCAGTATGGGATATTACTGGAATTTTTAATGGTTTTAGACTGGGTGTATGATGGGATATACTGTATATTACATGTAGCAACCTCCAAAAGCTACAACAGTTGGAAAGCTGCAAAATATGGGGGAAGCATCATGCAACTGACATCCAAAAGAACCACACTATTCGGCATCTTTTTTGGGCATTTCTGTTGAGTGAATTAACAACTTCAGGGATCATCCAGGTGATGTTCCAGATGAACATTCCCAGAACTGGACCATAGGGGAAAATCGACCAGAAACGCCCAACATTGAGGGTAAAAACCATGGTTTCCTGTAGATTTTTCCTGAAACAACCAATCTGACGAATCCACTCATTCATGGCATCCGCTCAATCAGCGAGACTGCTTGACATCGGCCTCTCGTTGTGACAGGGAAGTTCCACGCCATGCAGTGTCGCATTCGACGCAGACAGCTGCGCAGCTCGGTTTTGAAAAAGGACCGGCACAGAGAACCCGTCCCTACTTTGTCAGGATAAAAAGTCTGTTTGGTACCCGAAAATTATGGGACAACCCCTGAATTCCACTGAGTAATCATCATTTTCACCCTTAGAATTCCTTTTGGGAGATATATTCCATCTTCAGACGCACCCAAGTGTACAGTGGGCCAATGGACAACCACGTTTAGTGCAGACATAAAGCTTACTTTGTTTGTTTTTGTCGAATCGCTCTCAGGCGCTGGGGTCTGGAGATTTTTTTTCCCACACCCTGTCTTCATCAGGTCAAGGAGCTGATTCTGGGTTTTTAGCGTTGATGGAGCATCCTCAAGTAAAGCATCAAACACATCTTTAATTCTTTAGAAAGAAGAACAGGCGAAACTGGGTCTGCCATGGAAAATGGCGGTTTTACCTTTAGATAAATTAGATATGTTTTTCCTGCAAGTTTGCCATTTTTTTTTTCAAATCGTGTTTTGTGTGTCATTCCCGGCATTCCGGCAGCTTCTTCCGCGTCCAAGGAAAGGCTCTGCGCGTGCACAAGGCTGATCCGAAAACTGAGACCCTGGAGACAAAGGGAGACCCTGATGATGCGGACGACGTTCACGAGACGCTTTGCTGAAGATAGTACAGTATAGTCGGAGTTTTCCAGTGACAAAGTGGTGTTTATATGTCATTACATATCCCAGTATACATGTAATAGTATGTGCTAAGTATGACTGCGGGATGAGCATATGTACAGTATAAGTATATCCCAAGAACTGACTGGTGTATTAGATGTATGCCTCATAAATTGACCCCGATGATGAACATAGAAACTGGGAAGCCCTGGGTGGTCTGGGTGAAGTGTGAGACTTCTCCCATGCCATGACCCCGTGTTTGATACTGGCGAGCTCCCGGGACTTTGCCTGTGTGGAAGGTAGGATGGGACCGTTTCGGGTGGAAGTTCAAAGAGAACGCATTCACCCAAGGGTATCAACTAGACGAGTATGGGTTTGTCTGAAAATGATGGTCAACCCTCCAAATCCACTGGTGAATCCTCAACCAAATCAAATGGGCGGTTTGGGGATATAGATGGAATAGTGATATATATATATATATTATGATATAGTCCATGTTCACATCCAAGGTCTGGGTCAAGTTTGGCTTCCAAACACTTGACCTGTGGGACCACCTCCATTTCCCACTGCCTGGCCCATGAGTGGAGCTTAAGACAGTTGGAAGGGCAAGTCGCCAATTCTTTTGGGACACAGTCAACAGATGTCAACAGGAGATGAAGATGAACTGGTTGTAAAATGATTATTTCAATGGTTGTTAAATGGTTGTACTACTAATCACAAGCCGCGATGTTTCCCGTTTTTTCAGGGCACGTCATTCAAGTCATTCACTGGAACGCCCCCCAGCCTACAGGAAGAGTTCCAGGTGGCCCTTGTCTCAGAGTACTGAGCCACGAACGCCCATGCTCCGCAGACGCCTAACTTGAAGTCACATTGCAGCGATGCGACGCGTTGGACCTGACAGTCTTTGTGAAGGTCAACCGGGGGGGGTTATGGTCATAGTTGTTTCGTGGTCAGGATAGGTATGATAGGTATGTCACAGAAGACTGCCAGTAGCCAGTAGCTCCCAAAATTTCCCATGTTCACAGGAAAGAACATGACTATTTGCCTAGAGTACTCTCTGGAAATAAGTCGACAGTGAAAAATGTCCTATTTTTGTCGATTGAGAGATGACTTTGTGATCTGTTTGGCTCTTGGCTTCTGCTTGGCATGTCTTAAGCCGAGCCGTGCCAAACACGTCGCGAGAGCGCGCGCTGACGCGGACGGCGTCGCCGTCTCACGATGGGAAGAAGCTGTTGCCTTTCCGTCCAATTCCAGGCTGGGAACGATTCAAAGTTTAACAACTATTCTATGTACAAAAAAAAGGTGATAATCATCATTAATAATTTGTCAACCCTGGATTAATAAACCCCAAACGGCTGTTTCATTGGGGGGGGTACCACAAAAAAGTACTAGACGAAATGACTATTGAGGGATTATCCCCCTAATTAAGCATGGTTTATTAATCAGGGGTTGACATTAGTTGATTCATAGTCATTCATGTTGAGTAACATTGTTAATCCGAAACCTTCTAGTTACGTCTGAGATAGGTAACCATGTTGTGATGCAAAACCTGATGATAACATGCTAACTCAAGGTTGGTTATCTACTTGATAGGCAACTGGAAGGTGAAGATGAGCCTTGCACAGGGTTGATTTAGAGCGGCAATCAGCAGTTTTTGCCGCACTTCTGAAGTTCTGAAGGTTTAATAAAAGTCAATGAAGATGAACATTTGCGGGTGCAGAAGCCAAAGTCAGTTTTTTGACACCCAGTATATAAATACTAGACATGATTTATCTTGTTGGTCTCAGCCCCAGCGGTTTGAGCCAGCTATCCAATGGTTCGACCTCGTGGCCTGTGCCTCGTGGCCGCCCGAGCTTCGAGCTCTGGCAAGTGAAAAGCGCGTGCCGGAGCTCCACTCAGCAGAAAAGGGACATTTGTCGACTCCGGTGGCTTGGCAGTCTGAGTTCGAAAGTGGGGTATGCTACCAGAAAATCCCAGAAAATCCCATAAAATGTGGGTTCTGCTTATTTTCCCCCATGGGAAAATCAGGTTTTGGACCTGCAGTGGATTTGATTTGACGACTGTATTTCGGGAAAGATGCTGGGCCGCATCTTGTTCATGTTTCTGTTGACTGCGTGAGAAAATATCGCTTTTCATGATCTTAACGGCTGGGCAAGGACATACTGGTTGAGGGGAAACGTGGGATCCATTCTTCTTTTGTATCCTAGTTGGCTATGGGTCAAAACACTGGTATAGTGAAACCCACATTGATAATAATAGGTTTTGACCCACCCCTAGTTTTCTGTTTCCTACTTGTCTTCTTTGTATCTGCTCCGACGTGTGTTCTCAGACTTACACTGCACTGTTTGCGGGATAATCTTGCATATGTTTGAGTAAATTGACACCCGGATCAACAATGTGACCCCAAAAGGGGAACCACATGGATAGTGAGTGGTCTTAAGGAATTGTCCTTGCCTCATGTATTCAACCAACACGTTTTTGATTTGAGATAAGTGTTTCAGACAATAAACGCTTCATCCCAACAACTAATTGCCCCAACAAACCATCACGGCAGAGAAAAGATTGGTGGGATACGGCCACATCTTTCTTCCAAGTCGTTGTTGCCATCACCGTACGCGGCAAAACCAGAAGAATCCCGAGATGCCCCTGGACGTTTTGGCTCACGTAGCCGCCATGAAGCCATTCATAAAATCGCCTCCACTAACCAGCCACAAGCCCAAGTTGATGTTTCGTCACTGAAGGAAAAGCAGCATCTTCCGACTCAAAACTAAAAGCCGGCAGCAAATGACTTGTCACCTGAAAATCAACGGATCTTGTGAATCTGCACACTTTGGCCATGGCGATGTATTTGCAGGCAGGGTTTTGAAGAATTCGACAAGGGATGGAGCTCTCACTGTCGCAAAATTGTGAGTAGCAAGAACTGACAACACGGTCCTGCTTGCACAAGATTTCGTGCGCAATTGGTTCTTGAAACCGCCAGACCGTTTGATTAGCCATGAATGGATCCATTTGGAAGGAAACTGTTCCCATGTAAATGTAGTAGATATTTACTCCATAAATCCAGGTGTCCAACTCGCCTGGCCCGGCCAGTTATGTGTCGGTGGTTGGTGGCTCAGGTTCCGCTGAGCGCGACGCGCTTGGTGGATTCTACGAGGTGCCCAAAAAAACGATGGCTATTTATTGACTTAGAACTAGGCTCACTAGGGTTTTTGGTGGATATGATTATAGTTATTGGGGTTCTAAAACCAACTTACAACTAGGGGGCCCCATCTTGTACTGAAAAAATGATGAATCATGTAGTTGATTGTGTTTCAAGATGATGACCTTCAAGTGGCAACATGATTTTTATTTGTGCTTACTTGTCAACGTGCTTTGTGTTGACTTTGTTTGATATATTGTGTACCCCATACCAACATCCTATGCTAAACTTCAACAGCTGTGATGATGGAAGGTGATTCAGCGATTGAGGTTCAGCAGTGTCAATGCACCTGCATGACAATGGCCATCGCTGTTGTACTCCATTGATGCAGGAGTTCAGGACCCATGAATTCATGTTTCCACAAAATCGGTGGATGTGGCATCCCAACCGTGAGAATGATCCTCTGATCGATTAAGATTCTTCAATTTGGCTTATAGACTATAACTATTCAATACTTTACAATCGCAACTGAGACTCATGAGTATATGGTATACATGTATACATGTATTACTGTACATGATCCTCCGAACATGGCAGGCCAGCAGCGCAGTCACTGCAGCCCAGGGTCACAGGCTGGGCGGGCAGTGGAAGAGGAGTGCAACTGAGTGCAGCAACCGTTGAAACCTAGATCTCATAGAGGAATGACAAAAACAAAAGCAATGCCGAGCAACAAGGAGGATCCCCAAAACTATGGTATTTTTGGAGTACCACCCATTTTAGGAACCCCCATATTTTGGTAAGATTTCACCGGCAGCATTTAGCTATTGCTCAATGATTGGGTGCCAATAGACCCACAAATTCCCAAATTTGTCATTGAACCATCCAGTTTTTAGGGGGCACATGCTTGTGGGCCGTACTCCTTCTGCTCAATGAGCAAACAGATTCTTGTTGGTGGTTAAATCAGTTTTAATCACGGTTTGTCTTCGTAAAATATAAGATAACATTTTTCTGTTGCCTAAATCCCCGTTCTTGTTGGTATTTTTATCCACTTTTCCTAGTGAAATCTCTATCCTTTTTGACATCTTGGACCATTTTGCATGATCAACCCACCTTTGTTCCCATCGAAATCGGCGCTGCCAGGCGCTTCCCAGCCTCAGCTCCAAGCATGCAGCCGAGCGCTGGAAGGAGCCATCTTGACCGTCACTGCCACTGTGCTGCGGAGATGGGTGTGGTGTCTCCGACGTGGGCTGCGTTCAACCACGGATGGTTGATGACTAGTTGGTGATTTGATTAGGAGCTGAAGCGTCATTTGTAGGTTTATGTTCAGCATCAACGATTTGGGAAAAACATTGATAGATGATGATTGGGTGATGATTCTAAGCTCGCTATACAGTTATACCAACCAGTATATTGGTTATGAACGGGGAATCCCGTTCTCAACCAACCGGTTCAAGGAACGACAGGGTTTTGAACACTGCTCAAGTGTTTAATTTTCTGATGGATTTCAAACCATCTTTCAGGGGACATTTGATGCGACATATGCCCAAGATTGCCCAAGTAAAACATCAATGGGCATTAGCATAGCGGACATGCTGATTCAATTATCATTTACCAGTGGATGGAATGACGTACCCAATGTACAGACAAACCCCGGTTTCTTCCACCCATCCAAATTGTTGTAAAGGTCCCACTTTGGGATTTTGAGGACTTCAAAAGGTTCTTCGAGATGTTCCGCTGGTTGGTTGGTGTTGACATGGTACGTTTCCCTAGCCTTAGGTGACCTTCCAGTCAACTAACATAGCTATCGAAATTGATGGGTTTTCCGTTCAGAAATTATCTACAACTGGTGGACATTTTTCTACCCCTGGGTTAGATGTTTGGTCAATGAAGACTTTGTTGAGACAGTCCCCCACCTCTTGGAGGACGGCAGAGGTTGAGGGAAGGCACGCAACAAGCATTGACCAAGGGATTCCCACTTGACTGGGCGAGTCTGATGATGGTCAAATAGTCCCTGTAATGTGCAGGTACTTGGTACTATTAGACTATGGTAAGCACAGGCCAGTTGATGGAATTGGTTTCCATTCCTCACCCTGAAGACCCAGGCCGCTACCATGGTGGGTCGGTCAAGACGAGTGAAATCGATTCCCAGAAGGTACAGTTGGATACGGCAGTGCTTGTAGTTTGACGAGCAAAGATACTGGAGATTGATGCGGTATTGATGGGTATATATATATATATACATATATCATATATATATATATATCTGTGTACAAGGATGGGTATGTATTTAGTTTATATATATATATACATATACAATGTGGGGCTTATATCCTCCACAAACCCTGGTGAACAGAGTTCTAAGTCAACTTACCTATCTAGGGTGCCCCACCTTGTAACCGCCAATGATAAGGGTTGCTTCAACCCATTCTCGGAAGATGGGTCATTTTATCGGTTTACCTCTTTATCTACCCAGTTTCCTTTCCTTGTATCTGGGGTGTTGTGAACAAACCCGTTCAACCAACAGAAATTCACAATTGAACATCCACCGCTTCTAACCCCGACGTGCGGATGTTGTTGGTCAATGTTCACGGAAATGGATCGATGACGTAAACTGATATCCAAACTCAGTCTTTCCAACGTGGCCATGGCTTTGAATTGTTTATAACATCCGGGAAACTCGGTATTGAACCATAAAAGGGTTTGCCTAAAGTGACAAGCTACCCCAAAATTACTGGTTGATCAGTTTGTATGTCATCATTTCCCTTGTTCATATGGGCATTTCGGGACAAACCCATATACGCATGTGACCCCAGTGATTGAACCAGCATTATGCTTGCGACCTTTGCAGGCGAGCAGTGCGCGACTCTAGCCATGCCCTTAGTTGTTTGATCTACAAGGACTGCAGAATCTACTGGAAGTCTTGTTGATCCAAGTGCAGCATCCATTTAATCAATGGATTGGTGAATGGGAAAATTTTAACCGGAAACCATGGATTTTCCCATGAAAGATAGGGGTTTCCGGTTAAAATTTTCCCATTCACCAATCCATTGATTTAATTTTTGCTAATGTGGGTAAAACAATGCCATAAACCACCCATTTGGGAATGGTTGGAATCCCACCTATTAAAATGGTGATTTTGGGGATGGTTTATGGCTTTGTTTTACCAACATTAGTATGTTTCAGCAATTTTGGGAATCGAAAAGTGATGACGTCCTCCATTGAGGCTTTTCCCACATCCGTAGTTCATCCTTTCACGACCACTGGCCAGCAATTTGTCTTCCAGCCTCACGTGGGGATGGGCCAAAACATGTCAACATCTATATTGTCATCTTTTGGGAGTTTTTTTGGATGAACATCCAGCTAATCATATTTACAACAACCAGTTCTTTTGTGTGAAACCAGGGTACTGTTCGGCTGAAAATAGTGCACACCAAAAAGACATATTCATCCTCTTCACCACTCAAGGTGCATGTTTGACCCTTACCCTTGGGCGATCCAACAGCTATGAACAAATGAGCCGTTCCTGGATGATTTCCGCCAAACAATGGTGGCTTTCCATAGCAAACTGTTGAATTGCCTGAGGGTAAATCACCATTAAATCACAGATTTGGGTAGATTGTTGTTTTGATTGTTGATTGGATTGTTGACTAGACATGTTCCAAAATTATATCCCAATTAAAACTGTGGATGGTTGCGAAATCCTGCACCACCAACAGGATGGTTGAAACATGTTGAAACCCTATAAATAGTGGGATAAGACACCTATCAACTGGTGTAGGATTTCTTCCACCCACCGTATCCCCATGTTGAACTGTTTGGATCAGCCATCACGGTGGAGCCATCTCAGGTCCACTTGCGTTTCGCACGAGCTGTAGGGCTACCAGTGTGGAGGACCGGAATGGGAATTTGTGTGGGGAGATGCACATAACAAGCATGAGGCAGGGATTGGAACCATGAGAAATGGGGTTTTCACCAACAAAAATGATGATACAATGAGACTTGATCGGGATTTAACCAGCAAAAAGAGTTCTGTAGTGGGATTTAAAGTCCGGTAATCAAACGTGGCTTGCTGGAAAATCCCCCATTCATCGATGATTTCTCCAGCAATAAACCTCCGATTTTTCCCGCGAGCCATGTTTGATTACCGGAGGTAAACCAAATGGGATACAACGGGAGAGAGTGGGATATGACGGGATGTGATGTTATATCATGGGGTATCATGGGGTTACAATGGGATGCAATGGGACATGTAATCAACGGTATAATTTAGGCTGCCAAGTACGTTCTCAAAAAATATTCAAATAATTTTGAATCGAATCCAGAGGCAAGTGCCCTCTGAACAGGCGTTTGGACGCCCAAAAATACAGTCTTAGAGGGTGTTTGGAGCTGTAGGAATAAGGAATAGGATCGATGTTTGTATGTGGATGGTTCCTCTAATTTTACACCTCCAAAACCATTGGTTTCCTGCTAAAATAGACCAATGTGTGTGTGTGTGTGTTGTTGGGTCCCCCATGTTTAGGAAACTTCCATGCATATCAATACATAATACAAACCTATACAACTGATATAGACAAGTTGCTTTGTGCGGGTTTGTTTGAACATGGGCTATCCTTCAACTTGATGATTCTACACATCATTTATCCCATTGAACTTGCATTTTGGGGGAGATATCTTTGGATCAACTCATGCTGTAGAAGGTGGTACCTCCCGGTTGTGCTTGTTGGTTTACAGCCGCCATTCACATCCGCTAACTACAAGTTCGATATATCTACCAGAAACCCCAATAGCTATTGGATTTGTAAACCAACGTAGCTAACGACCTGGGTCACTACCTTGTAGATATTCATAAGATTCGCAAGTGCCATGGCCAAAAGTTGGATTGTATACCAATATTTCGGGGAAAACCCGATATTGTGAGTGGTGAAAACTCCATGTTCAAAGGGATTTGTATGCCCATTGCAAGGATTCCCCAACATGGGATGACCGTGTACCATGGTGTAATCATAAATTTGATGTTGTACATCCCATGATCTTCCTATATAGCTGTTGCTTAAATATTCCCCCATTCATCCCACTACACTTCCACAGCCATAAAGCAGTACTCATATGGGCAATGTCATATATGATATTCTCATGATATTCCCAATAGATTTCCATGGTATTCCCAATAATTCAATAGATTCTCATGATTTCTCAATAGATTTCCATGATATTCCCAATAGATTTCTCAATAGATTTCCATTGCCATAAATCATGCACCATCTTTTCACCATGGCACGGCGCCATCTTTTGACCGCAGGCGGAGCCAGACGTGGAAGAAACCTCCACCGATGAGGTGCGGGCGGATCTTCGGAGGTGGGGATTCAGGGGCCAACTCACATAGATCCTGAAAAAGGGGCCATTTATAGATGATTTACCTGTCAAAATAGTGTCTTTTATAGATATTTACTCACATAGATCCTCAAAATAGTCTTAGAGGATGTTTGGAGCTGTAGGAATAAGGAATACTCTCTGGTAAATTCACATAGACCCAGAAAATAGCTATTTTTTTAGAGGAAACGAATCTTCCAACCCCGAATTCATGCCAGGGTCTATGTGAATTTGCCAGAGCGTACCTGTAAAAAATAGTGTCTTTTAACATCTATGTTAATTTGCAGGAGAGTATATGGGTATAGTTCATAGTAAAATATGATATATGATATACTGATATCTAGTGGGTTTGAATGCCATATGTTGTTGTACTAGAAATATGTGTGATACTAGACTAATTCTAGTACCATGTCATTTAAAACCAGTTTGACTAGCACGGTACAAAAAGATCAAGCACCAATGCACCGAGCAGCATCCAACAGAAAAGGAAATCTATGACTGTACCCAAGAGCGGTTGCCACTGCAGATGATCCGGTTTTGGGCACACCCAACTCTGTGGACTGGATATCCACCACTAAGAGCCCCCTTTCTTTCAGCATATCTAAGATTAATCATGAAATCCGCGAAAGAAGCGTGGCTGTCCCCAACATTTTGGGTTTGTATATTGTACTGAAACCAGCTTCTGGATTCGTGGCATTTGTTTGTCGGACGATTCAAAGTGAACTTTGTTTATCCCGTGAGCAGGGTTCCACACCCCTCTTGGCTGATTATACTATCCAATGTTGATTGGTGATTATCATTATCCATTATCGGAATCTATAGAAATGTGTGAGCTCCCATGATATCTACACACAAGTGTGTATGCTGGTTGGATGACATCAGCAAACGACCTAGCGGCAGACTTCTGCTGGCATGACCATGAATCAAAAGTCGTTGGACTTGCCCTGTAGAACATAACCTCTGGTAAATTAACATAAGTCCTGAAAACAACCAATATTTAGTGGCAACTAATCTTCTAACATCTTCTAACCCCTATCTGGCAGGGTCTACCTTAACTTGGGGAATGTAATTAGATGATATTCTGTAACTAATGTCCGTCCAGTGTCCCCATAGTTTCGCTGCAGTTTCGCTGATGCGCTCGGAAGAACCTGCAGGAAGAAGATGAGGATGGTGATGGTGACGACGCAGACATCCAGGCCGGCTGTGGGGCCAGTCTAGCCAGATATGAAGTGTGACGTTAGCACATGTGGATTTTGATGGATGATGCTATTCAAAGACTCCAGGACTGCTTGAACTCACTCATTGGTAAAATATCAGTCTCATAAGTTTGGGAGATCTTGGGATTTTCAGAAAAGTGGTTTGTTCATGGCAACAATTGAAGGAGAAAGTCTAAGTGTCACTAGGAATTCCAAGACCTTGACCAAGCAGGTACGGGTCCAATTTGTGGGTGTGGATTTCCGCTTGAACCGCTGAAAAGCATGAAAAAAAAATATCCAAGCGTTGCCACTTCATTGGGGTATCAATTTCTATTTGTTTATGTTCTGACAACGAGGTTTGACCTGTTTTATTTGAAGCATGATGGATCATCTCCTGATAAATCCCAAGCCCAGCCCAAGATTTCCTATGCAAACTGCATCCAGCGAAGTGAACAACGACAGAAGATGGGTTCTTACAGGGTGGGCCACCCCTAGTTACAACTTGGTTAACACCCCCCATTAACTATAGTTATGAGTTATATCCTCCAAAACCATCCAAAATCCCTTGTGAAGCAAGTTGTAAGTCAACTTAGCTATCTGGGGGGCCCAACCTTGTATGAGCCAACGATTGGAGCTTCAAGGTGTCCCAATATTCAATTCCGCTGCCAAAATTTCTCGGTTCGGAGCATAGGAATGCCAATCAGAAATAGTAATATGCCCCCCTTACTTGGGTTTTTATTCACAGCCCAGCATACATAGACCATTCTTTGGGATGTTGATAAGAGACGCAAGAGTAGAACAACCTTTTTTGACCCAGGGACCCAGTGACCCAGCCCCTTGGCGGGTTTTCGGGTTTCACGCTTACCTCCTCCGCAGGTCCGCCCCAAGATGGAGTTGGATCGCGTCCTTCCGGAAGATAAACTCCGGGAGGACTGGGTCTGGGACGCCCAGTTCTATGGAGATGATCGAAGTGGGTAAGGTTCACCCAGGAGTTGGGGATTTAGCCTTAGTTGAATTTTCAAAAGATCAGGGGCTGGTAGCAAATCTAATAGTAATTGACTTCGAAAACTATGTTGGAGGTGGTTCTCCCACAATTAATAGTCAAGGTTTAGCAATCCGGTGTTGACTTTAGATGGTGAGTTTTTGGGTGGGCTGGCTCCCCGACAATTTCCTAACTTCAGGTATTATCCAAGCATGCGGGTTTAATGCCACCGGCTATCTACTCTGATGAAGGGAAATGGGGAAGGCAGACACCGCCAAAGGAGGGCAGCCACTGCACCCTTTGACCATTCCCAATGAAGTGATTTTGAACCCAAGGGCTGATCTGTCTCGATGCGCATCAGCCGCCTTCCAGGGATCTTTTTGGATAGATATACCACTTGCTGTATGGCCAAATTGGTCCGAGTATGTCCTAGTTGTTGCACAATGTGGGAAACCCAATAATAAATGATCCGAAATAGAAGTTTATGAAGTCGGGTATACCCCTATGACTGGGATGATGTAAAATGATCCCAATTGGTTGATTGATGGGATGGTTCATGGCATTGGGTGGATCCCACATTACTACATTATCTATATTAATCCTATTTGATGTTGGTGATATTTTGGTGATATTCCCATGGTTGTTGGTCAAATCCCATTGAGTCTCCATATATTTTCCATTTGTTCCGAGAAATGATGCCTCTGGTCCTCTTAGTCCTCTTACCGGAGACTGACCCGAGAAGCCCACACAGGGTTTCAGGCGGATGTATACATATATATATATATATATATATAAATGTGTATATATATATATATACGTATATACATATATATATATATATATACATTTATATATATACATATATACATATATATATACATATACATATATATATATATACATATATATATATATACATATATATATATACATATTGCAACTCAGCCAAATAATCATGTGGTTCCTGACAAAATCTGCAATTTTATGTTGTTTCTTCGCCTTGTTTTGGTCCTTCAACCTGATTATACCATAGGTGACATATTTATATATAGCAACCCAAGGAGATAGATATGTTTTTTACAAAATAGTGATGGATTATTTATGTGTTTATTTTTTTGAGATTTTTTGGGCTTATATTACTATATAAATCTATCTATATATACATCATTTGGCTTCATCATCACCATACCTCCAACACTTCAGACTCAGCGCAGCCTAGGTGATGCCGGTTCTGAGACGCAAGGCTTGAAAAAGGGATCAGTCAGAGCCTCTTGTTTATTGCTGTCCTACACTTTCATGGGAAATTTATGGGATATGAAAGGAATACTAATGAGATACACGGAAAGTATATGAAAGTATTGGGAAATCAATGTCATCAAAAGTAGCTGGCTTGGAAATCCCCGAACTCAATGGAGGTTTAGTTCGCTAGGACAATATTCGAACTCACCAAGGGATTTTCCAGCACGCCCACGTTTGATTATCCTAGGGTAGTCCATTCACAAGCGGGCTTGGTTTTTCATTACACGCTCCGTAATCAAACATAGCAATGGAAAATCCACCATTTATAGATGATTTTCCCAATAAAACCTACATTTTTTTGTGGATTTCCAATTGCCACGATTGATTGCCGAAGGATACATGAGCTAACCATACGATTTCTATGGATCCAGTTTTCCATTTGACAACGGTTGCGGTTTCACCGGGACACCTCTTCCATCCTATGGCAGTTACTGATGGCAGGCACCTTAGCATTCGGCTTGAGATTTTCGGTCATAAGGACCTGTAGAAACAGCCAGAAAAGAGATAGAGAGAGAGACAGAGGTCGTAATGAACATGTTGGATTGACACTTATAATGAGCTTAACCCAATCATAAACTGCCCCAAAGAAATCTCAAATGTATCATAAATGGGTTCTATAAACCATTCCCAAACTGGATGTTTATGGCATTGAGTTTACTACAATACATGTTTTTTGAAACATTGTGCCCCAGTCAACCCCACCCAGCGAAAGTGTGTCACCCACAGGGTAAGCGCAGCATCCGACCCAAGAGTATGAAGCGCGTGGAGTGGGTTGGCAGCTGAGAATTTGTAGCCACAACGCCGATAGGTACGTCAAAGATGTAGAGGATCATCCGGGGATGACCTACTGAATGGGGACTTAGTAGCCAGGGTTATTAAGCAGTTTCTAAGTGGGATCCTCCATGGATGGTATAGTTTGACGATGTTTGACGTGATATATCAACGGCTTTGATGATGTTTGGCATCGTTCAGGTGGGTTTCATGACTTATGATGCGACAAAGTAGTTTGGACCATAGATATGTCATATGTTCCCACTAGTTGGTTGATGAAAAAGAGAGGTATGCAACGCTATATGATCACCAATGGACAAACATTGTGGACAAATGATGGTACAAGGTACCTGGTATCGGTCCCAAAATACTTTGCCACTTGGCAGGATGATTGAGGATGATCCCCAGGCCTTTTATCAAGGGCTTCAAATCGCTGACTAGGACTGATTGTTTGTTTTAAGTCACCCATCATTGAACGCATCCAAGCCGCTCAGCATTATCAGTCATCAAAACGACAATTGGGTTCTTCGGGTGCTCCGCAGCCACTCACATTCTATCTGACACAAAAACACTGACATTCTATGGTGTTGCTCCAACTCATAATGTGCGTATATATGTATTTAAATATTGATATATTATCATATACTTATTTAAAATAAAAAAAAACATATTTCAAGCTCTATATTTACCCAATTTACCCCCCAAACGTACCTGGGGTGTAGCTGCTCCCTCTAAGGATCAAGAGGATCACGTCAGAGACTTTGGTCACAACCCTTGGAGAAGCTCGGCTGCAGCGGTGGTCAAAAACTGGGGTCGTCCTATGGGATCAGCGAGGACCGATATCCTACCAGGTGGGGCGCCCCCCAAAAAAAAATGGAAAAATGGTGAGTGAACCAAGAAAAATGCTGATTTCATGGCATTTACAGCTGCTTTATGATATCTAAGTTGACTTATAACTAACTTGGTTTACTGGCGTTTACGGAGATCAATGGGGGTATAAGTATAAACCAACTTGCTAATAGGCGGGCAACCAATGTTGATAAGCCATCCAAAGTTGTCAAGAAGACATTCTCAGCTTTGTTGATAAACTAGGTTTGCCTCAGACTGGGGGATACTTTAAAATTGCCATTATAAAATTTAAACAAACAGTGAAATAGGCCTTTGCGTAGGTTCTATGTTATTGGTCACCAAGAGACGCGGAGAAAGAACACGAAATCAAATGGAGGTTTCCTAAGTCATGGGGGTACCCCCAAATTATCCAAGTCATTCGACCATGACTTAGTATTGAAACCCATGGTGACTTGGAGATCCTCCATTTTAAGAAACCCCATTTGAGTTTCTGAGACAACACCGCCTTAGTCTCCCAAGGCTCATTTGCTTTGGCACCTCCGGCTGAAAAGGACCTGGCTATTGGTCAGTTGAGCTCAACCCTGAATTGCATGGTTTGATGCTACAGATGATTGCGCTTACTTGCTGAAATATTGAAACACATTCCAGTCCTTGTTACTGAACTATTTTTTAAAGGACCGTTAAATCCAATGTATAATGTAATCAGTATATTCAAGGACCGTTGCCATGAAGGATCTACAATTAACCATCAACTCTTTGTTATCAGTGTCACATGGCTTTACGGGTCTGATTATAAATAGAATTTGCAGATTATACATTTCAACTACTATATATAATCATCTAAGATGAAAAAAACATATTCGAACATATGTAACCAAAAACATATTTCAGACTAAAATAGATGGTTCCCTAATTTCCAGTTGTCTTCCTGTCGTGGCTGCCCCTTTCTTCAGGAGTTGGTCGCCAAGTCCTGGACCAACGACGCCCGTCGGAAAGCCAACAAGCGCACGGGCGAGGCCTACGGTGGGCGGAAGTGGCAAAACCTTGGTTGGTGGATGATTATAGGGGATTATACTACCCAATATATTGGTGATTACAATAATCCAATAGGGGAATCTATATTAAACAACCAGTATAATGGATTGGTTAATGGGAAAATTGAAACCGGAATCCATGGATTTTCCCATCAAATACAAGGCTTTCCTGTAAATTGTCCCTTAAACCAATCCAGTGAACTTTGGTGAACTAGCGAATAGCTGGTGATTTTTGTGAAGGCCATAGGAATCTAGGCCAGTGAGACATTTACTAACCAGCTTCGACTTCACCTTTTTAGCAGGTACCTCAGGATTTGCCAAATTGCAGAATGATGTTTGCTTCATATGGCTATGGCTCAAAATTATGGTACCAAAATGGTCATTTTGAATGGTAAATTCATATAAACTCACCAATTATAGGGTCAATAATTTTGAGCCATAGCCATATTCATCATTTGTTGTTTGTCATATTCCTCTTACATCCCCATGTGGGGCTGGTATCCCAATATTGGTTTTTATGGGAAATGTTGCAGGCAAATCCCAGATTTCATAAGAAACAATCTTGTTTCCTGCAGATGTTCCTTCAACTCAGATTTTCACCCCTAGTTTTGATGGCAAAATTCTGAAGGTATTAGCCAATGTTCCTAGCGAATCACCTCTTTTCATGGTAAAAACAACCTTTTTGAACAATCATGAAAAACTCCAAGTCTACGGTAAGTGCATAGATCATGTAAAGGATCCTTATTTTCCATGCAAGCCATCCGCTTTCATGATTGACTTCTCCCCATGCAACACCCCAAGGATGGTATCTCATCGCCACCAGGAACGTGGCCGGCACCGCATCGGCGACGATGTGGGCACCGGGCCCTCGCACGCGGCTTATGTGGAGATCCGTGAGAGGTGTTCCAGGGTGGAAGCCTTTTGGGGAGGAATTTGAAGCCTCTGGAAACCAAAGATCTTGTGGCTAAAACAATCATAAAGCCTGGGAATGGTGACTATAAACACCTATAAAAATTGTCAAATATTGGGGATGGTTTATGGCTTTGTTTTACCAACATGAGTGGGATATAATATGATGGGATTATAAGATCACACCCTGGCCTGGGAATCAGACATGGCGATCTCGGGAAACTCCAGTTGCTTCGATCTTGGATCCTACCACCAGAATTGCCAAGGAATTGGTGAGTTTTACTCTCCAGAATTGGAAACGTGTCTTATTGATGACCCAAGTTCACTGCTTAGCATGTACCATGGAAAAATACCCTTTTTGAGCCACAGCCATACGCAAACTGGACCCTGAAACCCAAGTTTACCATCCACCAGGGACCTCGTGGTGCCACAAGAGAATCTAAGACCCAGGCTCATGAACTGACCACTTTCATCCACTTTCCCTAGTGTAAATTTCCATCCATAGCCATGATATTTTTTGAGAGGCGCACAGTTTTAACTTGACTGCAGTGCATGACATGAGTGCTGACTTTTTTCGCATCCCTGGATTCCAAGTCTTCTCCGTCCCGTCAAAGCTGAGCTGTAACCAATAGTTACCATGACCGCAACTTGTAACAGCAAAGATACAGGCTACAGGCGGAATGAACGTGATGCAAGAGTTGACAAAACAACTTAAGTTGTGCTTCTGTAAATTGTGGATACACCTGAAGCCATGGGATAAAGCAAGGTAAAGTCATCAACCCGTAAGTGATTTCGCAAATTGTTTGTTTTCCATCCTATTCAATGATGATGATCCCAACTGACGAGTATAGTTTTTTGTGTCGGGTGATTCTAGGTTCAAAAGAACAGGTTTCTTACAGAAATACCCTCCGGTAACCAAACGTGGGAATGAAAAAGCCACCATTGATAAACGGCTTTCCCTTTAAAACCCACAACCTCCATTTCTAGGGGATTTCCCAGCCAGCCAGGTTTGATTTCCAGAGGATATGTCCCATATACCCAAGCCATTTCTGCACAGGTGGGATGGTCCGGAGTTCGAGGTGCACGCCCTCTGAGTAACCAGGGTGTAACCATGGCCCTCCCGTTGCACATAGCTGTGGAATTCTGATAGTTTCAAACATGTTTCAAGGATATGTCTGCTATTGTTCCATCTTCAGGGAAAAAGCTTCATACTTCATCCCAAAACATGGAACAATTCATTCCTGCACGATGTTTCGAATAAACAGATGACACTAAAAAAATGTGGAATGTCATAGATAATTCTGGGCTGATTTTTTCATATTTGTTCAAGTTCCCCTTGCCAAGTTCGGTTCCTGCAACAGGAAGGGGCCCTATAGGTATTATCGGGTGGTTTGTAAAGGCCCTATAGGTGTTATCGGGTGGTTTGTAAACCCATCCAACTGTGAATACATCCATTCTAATTGTAAACTCCAGTCAAGCTAATTAGTTCGAACTAGTTCAACCAACTCAGCCAATTGGGCTACATATTCCATTAAGTCCCATGATTTTCTCAAATGTTGTGGAATTTACATGGTTATCCCATGTTATCCCCATGTTTTGTTTTGGGCCCCGGGCCCCCAATGACCTGACCCTGGGCCCGGTCGTGAAAGGCGGTGAACATCATCGTGGCTGAACACCTGGGCATCACTCCAGAGAAGGCTTCGCGGCTGGTGGACCTGGGTCCGGGCCGCCCAGTGGGGACGGCGATTGTGTTCTTCGCTGCTGAGTGCCAAGAATGAATTGAGCCATGAACAAGATACACCTATACAATCCTATACACATATTGTATATTGTCTATAGATTCCAATTATCCGAGTAGATCTCAGCAATCCGGTATTTAAGGAGTTGTCGCCCAGTTACCGATGATCTACAAAGTGGGTCGCCCGTTCACGAAAGCTAAATTGACGCACATTTGCCTTGGTTCACATTTGGGCTTATGGAGGATATAACGAACTGTTTTGACGGGGGTTATAATCCCAGTTATATATCTATATCGTAATGGTGCTTTAAGAGGATTTATATAACCATGAATTCTTAGGGTTGTATAGGTTTTCCATCAACCACAAATAGGGAGACAATGATATCACTGACATTTGATCGATGGATGGTCAGAAAGGATCCAAAAGCAAGGGCACAGATCATCCCTTTCTGTCAGAAAATGGGGAAGCGGCCCCAAGACCAAGAATCAAAGCAAAGCAAGTTGTGTTTTCTGGGGCGGTCTGAAAGAACACTGGAAACATAGGGAACACCGTCCAATACCTCAATCAATCTGAATCGCATGGGTCAGACCTGGCTGGGCACCTGTTTACGATACCATCCAAGGAGAACTGCTCGGACCTTAGCTCTCCAACCAGGGATATCAAAGACCAAGCGCCCAGGTGCAGTGTGGTACTACGACGACTTCGAACTCAGGGACAGAATCAGAGATGTTGGGATGCACCACCTGGCTGTTTGGAAAGTTTGGAACATCTTTTCGGGCTCAAGAATAACTCTATCCCACTTTGGAACAGTCATAGAGTCATAGAGTTTCCAGGCTCCCAACTCAAGTTCTGGGGCAGGCCAGTATGGCTCCATGCTTGACATGGGTTGAAACTTTGAAACCACACTCCTTTTTGGTTCCTTTGGTTCTGTTAAACAGCATTTTTGCATATGTTCGGATCACCATCGCACTGATTCATTTGATTCCCCACTTTTGTTGATGTTCATTCATTTGCAACCACCACCCAGAGATGAATGGATGGTTTGTATCCGATGACTTAGCTATTCATTCAGACCCGCATAAATTGGGTGGTTCATGGCCATCACTTCCTCCCCAGGGAAGGACATATTGGCTACCGGCAGGAACCCCCGGCCGGTTGTAAGTTGGTTTTAAACCCATCTACAGTAACCATAGTAACTATAGCTATATCAACCACAAAACATGATATGAGTAGCCTAGATAGACACCATATCATATGTTTTAAAGGTCTATAAATCGCAATTTTCAGTCGGATCCCAGAGCACCAGGACTGGGTGCGTATCATGAAGCCACAGCAGGTCTCGGTTGACACGGTGCAGACCTGGGGGGCTGGAAACTCCCAACTATCATTGGATTGGTTGAAGGGAAAATTTACAGGAAAGCCCTATATATCATGGGAAAATCCATGGAATATTTACAGGAAAAATTACTATTCATTGGATTGGTGGAAGGGAAAATTTACAGGAAAGCCCTATATATCATGGGAAAATCCATGGAATATTTACAGGAAAAATTACTATTCATTGGATTGGTTGAAGGGAAAATTTACAGGAAAGCCCTATATATCATGGGAAAATCCATGGAATATGTACAGGAAAAATTACTATTCATTGGATTGGTTGAAGGGAAAATTTACAGGAAACCATGGATTTTCCCTATGAAATATAGAGGTTTCCGGTTAATTTTTTCCTATTAACCAATCCAGTGAAACTATGGAAAACAATGTAATAATGATCGAAGTGTATGGGTGATTTTCCATTGCCAGGTGAAAATGCTGTTTCTGAAGGTGGATTTTAACATATTTTAACTACGTGTTTGATGGTTGATGGATGTTTATGGCAGATCAATATCTATAGTCTATAGTCTTCTATACTTAAGTAGATCTCTCGAACTAAATATAATAGATTGGTGAAACTACACAAACAAACAGAACTTGGGCCCCTAGTGTTTTTGAATAATGTAGCCTATATACCTGGTAATCAAACAAAGTGTGGCTGCAGAACCTATACTTTTTTTGCGTGTCGAAACCCATCTATACATGCATGTGGCTTTGGAGATTCCTGGAGAGTATCCAGTTTTTGCCCCATACCCAGAAGAAGAACATGGGTAGCCAACAGTCATCCAATGGCAGTTTTAGGGAACCTCAATGCGAGGACTCCCATTTGCATGTTTTCGACACCTCTGACTTTGGCATACGAAAGAAGCCCATTAACTACAGTAGGATCATGTTTCTGAAAAGCAACCCTGGGAATGGTGTGAATTGACATATGCTGCAGGGTGGTAAACCCAATAGTCAATCTGCACGTGGAGATAGCTTCTAGAACCTATTTCTGGCAAACTTGGGGACTATGAATAACAATTTGGTGGATTGTAAATCATTTGAGGACATTTCTTCTAGAAATCCCTATTAATATTGTATGGATACTTACCCAATCTGACGAAAAAATTGGGAACGATGTATGGTTTTGGTCACATCCTGTTCCAAGCAATTCCAGGCTTCATCTTTTTCCCACACGTTGAACGATCCGAAAATCAGGTGCTGCGAGTCTTTCCCAACCCCGAACGCTACAAGACCTGCTACGTGGATGACTGGGACGAGCGCATCAAGAAAATCGACCGGGACAACGAACTGCTGGGTGGGTGGGTGGGTGGTACTCTTACCTTTATATGCCATCCTCCAGTACTCAAACATGGCGATGGGAAATCCGCTGGAAATGATAGTTTTACTGAAATAAAACATCGATAACCGGAGAATTGTTCATTGCCTTGCTATCATTGCCGGAGGGTAAACCAAATGATGCATCGCAGCCATAGCTATGGTAAATTACTGGAGGGTATACTAGCATGGTTCAAACATCTTGCCCCCGAATTTGGAAGGTGATGACGTTGAATGAAAAAATACTCAACTGCACATCTCTGCTGAAACTCACTGATTAGTGGGGATGCAACAACTAGATCCTAGATGCTCAATGTATGGCATAGCATATTTACAAAAATTCAGCCCAAAACTTACCCAAATTTAGTAAACAAACCATATATTCATACGGGGATAGTCAACTAGACCCTACAGTAAATGTTATTAAATGTTCATAGATATGGAAAATCAGCAAATCATTGATCGCTTCCTACAGGGAAACTGTGGGTTTTCCTCATGTTTGTCTACTACAGGATGAATCTCCCACTGTTCCTCTTGAATCATCTTAAAATCCACATCTTTGAAGTAGTGAAGTATACCATCTTATTGGCAAAAATAAAAACATATATTATGTTCATGGCATAAAAATAAGAGTCAACTATCCCATCTCCCCACCGACCCTCGCCACACACCTCACAGGACTTCGTGGTGATTGACAAGCCGCCTCTGCTGCCGTGCTTCGCGCACGCCACACCGACCTGTGAAGCCCCATGGATTTTGGAGAGCCAACAAGAGAGAACATGGGAGAAAACCGGGGCGATTTTGGTGTGAACTTAAAAGTCTGGCTTGATGTGATTTTCATCCGGGGAGATATGTTGGTAGAGATATGATCAGATATGGGAATGGGTCAAAACCTATGATCCCATATTTTTAAGGGGATGAACATCCATTTTCCAGCAATTTTGGTGTTCACCAAGGGTACAGGGTTTTGACCCATCCCCGGACCAGCAAAGAAGTGAGGCCCTGAGGCCAATGTGACTTACTCAATCTGTAACTGCGCAATGACTGAAAGGATGAAATGATTCAAGCTGCAATTCTGACAAGTTGAAGGAACATCTGAAATCAGTAGGCAGGTATGAACGAGGTTGCATGACGCGACAACAAAAGGTGATCATGGGGGGCTGTTGCAGTCTGGTTTCGAGTCGCTGCACTAATTTGGATAACCTAAAGAACACATATATCATGCCAAGGACGAGATGCCGTGATACAACATGTTTCTTTCTGTTCTCAACATGATTATATGATATTATATATAATTCATTATAATTACATATAATGTAGTTAACGTTTGAAGTGTCAAATTTCAAGTTCCTATGATATGTTTTACTTAATTGTGATCAACTATTACCATCAACTGTCCTGAAGTTTCACCGGTTACACTTTCCCATTTTTAGTCCTATATACTACTACCATTGCTATCACTATTAAGTGTACTACTATTAAGTATCAAGTATGGCTATTGATATTTACTCTTTACTATGACTATAAATGACTTAATGGATCTGAAATGACCTGAATAGTCTCTGATTTCAAACTTGTCGTATGTCACCCCCCTTTCCGGCTCCTGGAATGACAGGTGACCAACGGTAAGGAAGTGCTCCATCGCTGTTTGGCGGATGCTCTACGCGTCGGGCGCCTCAGGCTTTCTTCGGAACTGCAGCATGAAGCCTTCAGATGTTGGAGGATGTGCGTTATTTCCGATATCCGCCAATTTTCTGATAGTTATTCACTGATGGCATATTAAGATATATTAAACTCATGAATTTTGAGCTGTGATTGTTGTTAAACCTTGGATTTACCTTTTTTGGGAGAATAATTTGAACATTTTACCCATGAAAGAGCGTTTCAGAAATGTGGGTCTGTGTGAAAGTGCAGGCTTTATTTTACCCATGACAGAGCCTTTGAGAAATTCATGTTCTGTTTGAAAATGGGAAAATGGCGGATTTAAGGGGGAACATGATGATTAACCACTCGGTGATTTCAGACACACACGTATCTGGGTGAATCAACACCAGTTCTGTGATGTTTGGTGGGATGAACATCCAAAAGTCTCACCTATTTTGCTGTGAAAACCTGGGTACCGGGGTTTTGATCCATAGCCAGATGGATTTGTCTAGACATGTGGGATGCCTAGTCTTTCTGGCAATTTGAATAGGGAAAACTTTTGGAAACAACAGGATTTTGAGACATGCACACAGAAGAAATGCAGAAATGTTGGACGGACCGGACCCTTCCAAAACAAACGATTTCCAACTTCGAAAGATATAGAGAAAAATTGGTCTTCTAGAGCTCACCACCAAGAATTGTGGGGGTAGCATATCTTTGGACAAACCATGTAAAAATGTTGGATGGACCCCCAAACAATTTCAAGGTTAAAACATGATCTGAGAGCAATTTGTTGTCGATCGTCCTTTTGAAATTCAGGGATATATCCCTACCTAGACCCTCCAAGTACCCATAAAAATGATTTCTTGCCCCATGTTTTTAGTACTTGTTTTACATGTTTTTGGGGTATAGGAGGGTCAAACGGTAGTTGCAACATGGATCCGTTGAACGGCTTGATGACTTTCTCCCGTTTGAACCGTCCAAGTGCCGAGGTGAAGAAGGTCCAGGAAGTTGAACTTGGCATGGACGACACCAACATGACCGCCATGACACACATCGATGACGAGGCAGCCGGTGACGGCCTGGCAGGTGTGGGAATTACAGGCAGGTTTGCAATGTCAGCAATGCGAATTGGCACCTAAAGTCGTTGATCGAACGCAAAAGAGAACAGGAAACACCATGCATGTTTAAATTTGAATCATTTGATACAATTTGCATGATAGAAACTGTCACGCTTCTCTCAGGAGGTTTACTGAAATCAAGCTAGAGGCTTGCAGTAACTATCGCGCCCCCAAAGATTATCATATGTTTTTTCCTTCTAATATCAATTTGGTATAGTATTATGATATATTATGATATCATCAGTACAATGTGAGACACCTGATTGTCTTCTGTAAATGTTCCTATCAGACAATCCAGTGAGAGTGGTTAGGGTTCTTTGAAACCAGCCTTGCCTCAAAAAAATGTCCAAAAGGAGCTCACCAATCCCAAGTTTGAAGCAAGCCATACAGATGTTCCATGTATGGACATGTAATTATAAGAAATACAAACATATCATGTTGTCCTCCTTTTAGACCCGTGATTGATGATTCATGCCCACTGATTTCAGGGTTGAATTCGCATTGAATCAAGCATTTTCAAGGTTGAATCATGTTGAAAGCCATTTTTTTCAGAGTTAAATCAGCTTGAATCATCTTAAATCATGTTAAATCATCCTGAATCCCCTTCTTTTCCCCCAGTTTCCTGGTGATGTCCTCCCTATTTTTGCCACATCCGAGCCAGGCTTCGGGGTTAGTGATCCTGGCCCGGCATGAGAAGGCACGACTGGTCTCCGAAGAGTGGCATCTTGGCGGAGAGAGGTTTCGGGCTGGTCCTCACCAGGCGGATTGAAGCATATGAAATAGATACGATAGATATTATATATGATATTTTAATGCATATATATATATATTGATTATATAGACAAACACTCATTATCTGAGCAGGTACCTAACCCCCAAATCATGCCTCAAATGCTTCCCACAAAGGGTCTTGGATACATAGGGTTTATATACATAATATTTATATACTGGTTATACTGTGTATATCTTGAACCTGAATGGATTCTAGATGATTATAGCGTTTGACAAATTTCTAGGCTTTGGAGGCTAAGGATATCTATGTACATATAATAAGATTATACTGTATGTTCTTTCAACCATATTTGGGAGGATGATCCCGAATGACAGTAGTTCATCCATTGAACGTGGGACCAAGGTCAGACTGCCTCATATGGAATTCAAAGTATGTGTATGTGCCAGGATATTGGGAAACACCATTGATAAGACAGACACGTGCCAGATCGGACCGTAGCAATCCAACCAAACTCCAATGGTTGTTCTGCTCGGCAAGGATCAAAAACGAGAAATGTGTTTTCGAGTTCGTGGCCATCTGCACCAAAAACTTGGAGAAAGGCGAGCGCGCTGGGCGACGCAGCGACAAGCCTGGCTGTTCGCTATTGGAGTTTGGTAAATGGGGACCGGGGTCCCCGCACTTGTGGCCATTTGAATAGGGGAAAGAATGATAAAATGTGAGAAACCAGCTGGATATATCAGGAAACCTCTTTTTAAAGTTTAAGATTCAGGAGACCTCCCCCTTTTTCAGCGAAGTTTGATGGTGACCTCCAGTTAACCATGGTTGGATAATCCAACATAAGCCCATCTGTGATTTGAGCCAAAGGACTTACCAGTTGCGTCACCACCCCAGTCAGTGCGTGGTTCGCAACCATGGCTACGGCCATCCTCCAGTAGTGCCTGACCCCGGGTGGAGTATGCAGGCTTAGTGAGATGTCCCGGAGGAAAAGTATGACTCAACCATTCGGAGAATCACTAATGCCAACCATCCTGAGGTAATGGGTTCCGCAAAAATTGGATATCTCCAAAAGAACATATGGACTGAACAACAGTCTTGAGGTGGTGGTAGACCATCTTTATATATCTTCATGTTCCCGAGATTTTCCTTTTAAAAATCCCTATTTGACAAATTTCATGGTATTTCCCTATTGTTTGACCGACCCGCAATGGCTCTCTCTCCACCAGGCACCTATCGTCACTTCTACATGCGAACGGAGGAGAAAGCTGGCCAGAAGACGCCCACCCTCTACGTCCCTTGGGCACTGCGGGAGATGAAGTTGAGATGCGGTCTGTGGGTTGAAAAGTATGGGGTGAAAATGAACGAAATGGCGAATTTCATATAGAAAATGATGATTCAAAAATAAGTTTTTGTATACATGGATTTACCTAGAGGTACTCGATTTTTGAGACACACCCATGCGTTGAAGCTTCATGATCAGGGATGTAACCCAATGGAAACTTGGAGTTTTTTGTTTCTTTACTGAAAATTGGTTGTTCCAATATGAAAGTACTTGGAATATAATGGGCATATACAGGCATATAATGTGTATATGTCTTATATACATACATTCCAATTTATAGGTTATTTTTGTTGATTTTCTCCATTACATTCCCAAATGACTCTGGGAAACTTTGTTCAATTGGGATCATGGATTGACGTGGAGTCGGCTTCCCATGTTGGCGTCATCCAAACACCACATCTAACACCACAAAAGGCTTGGGCCACCTGATTTACGAGTGTCAAACTTTCACTCATGCTCCATGTATGGAATATTTGCCAACATCAATCCCCCAAAAATGTCCCAAATGTCCTTGGAAATATACCAGCACCATGGAGCCTTTGGGTTTGGTAGTTGCAGAATCTTTTAGGTCATGCTGGAGTTTCACCATGCGGGCCTCGGTTTCATCACGGTGCTGAGGATGAGATTCCGGAGAACGCCATCACCCAGCGCTCGGACGGGAAATGGGAGATTACTTGGGATGTGAACGAAGGATTGGACGAAGAAGTGTGCAGGGCCCATTTCTGCAAAAAAAACATGTGAAAGCCATGGTTTCCTGCACCTTTCCCCTGGAAACCAACCCAATTGAGCTGGGTTTCACACCCTAGCATGACGATTCTGGTAGCATTTTTGGGAATGTAAACGACAGGGTACCTGGATGAACTGACGCATGTTGGTGTTGGTTTGGTCTGGGGTTCAATGTCTTTGTTTGAAAAGATGCAGTTTGTTGGTTTTGTTATTTCCACTGAACTGATATTGTTGGGGAAAAAATCGTGTACCCGATTCTGTTGAATCAGCATCATCATCATCCCATCCCTTCCCTCCAAAGATTCCTTGCCGCTACGGGGTTGCCTTCCAGTCGTCAGGACTACTGGGACTGGGACGTGGTCACCATGGAAGTCGTGTCTACCGCTCCGCTGGACGGCGGCTGTGCTGCAGTCCGTATCAGGACATGGCAGGGCCGTGGGCCTTGAGCCAGAGGGGTGTTGCGCGGCTGGGGTTCCCCATGTAACTTCAACAAAGGGGCAGGTGGATTTAGCTCTGCCCTTTTTTTACTTACCACCTAGGTTTCCAGCGTTTGCAATAGATACTGTACAGTACTGCACATGTCTTGTTTGTCCATCCTTCAAATATGATCTCAGTGGGCTCTGCGAGGAGTCGAATACGCCCCAAGCCAGTGCATCACTGCAGGAAATTCAGGGTTTCAGTGTCAATGATTGCCCTATGCTCCATGTATGGTACCCACATTTGGGCAATTTTTGGGGTAATAGGTAGATATTCCAGCACTATGGATATGGAGCATTTGCAATTGCCTTCATGTTCCAAATATCTGGAAACCGTTGCACTCTGGTAATCAAACACAACAATTGAAAATCCTCTGCAAATGATGTTTTCAATATAATATTGTTTTCATCTGTAAATGTTTTTTTCCATATATTGCCATCTGATTACCGGATGCTATTGAGGTTTGGTTCGTTTCGTTCTGGATTGACCGAGCTGATCATTTCACTTCTGCATGGCATGCAGGACCAAGAACACAGGGCCAACCAAGGAGCGCATCCGAGCACAACTGGCCATGCACAGTGCTTAGTGGTCAAGGGGGAGAATCCAGGGACTATCAGCTGTGGAGGATGTGCCAAAAGAAACGGATCAAAAAGGTGTTTAAAATGGAAAGGAAACCTATAACATGCAATAACTAGACACCTCAAAAAGAAAGAGAAAAGTAAATCACCATTCAAGTTGTAGGGCTATTCTTCCAGAGCGAGCCAGCTCGCTCTCAGGTTGGGTGCTCCTGTCTTGAACGACAAGGCATGGCCTGGCTTGGAATATGTTAGAATGGGCTTGCCATCCGAAGCCACCAGATCATGTTCGAATGTTGATCTATAAAGATTGGTGGTTTCCTAAAATGGGGGTACCCAAAAATGGATGGTTTATAGGAAAATCCCAATCTAAAATGGATGATTTGGGGGTACCCCTATTTTAGGAAACCTCCATATGAATTAGTTGGGCCTATTACAATGTCAACCATCAATGAGTCGACCTATTATCTATTTTTTAATGTTGAACTATGAAACATTATATGGGCCGCATCATTCTCAGTCTTTGCACTGGTTGACAGCATGCTCCATTATGTCACAGCAAGGGTTCGCTCGCAGATGCACACACCGCAGGCGGTCACTCGAGCCAACCAGGTGAACAAGGAGGTGTGGAACCTGGCGAGGAATGCCATGGGAAAAGACGAAAGGGATGGATAGGGATGGTCAATCGCAAGTATCTGAAAGTAGGAGGCAAAAATAGATATGGGTGTGTCTGAAAATAGGGTAAACTCCTTTAATGGCCATTTAAATGGGGATGATACTACTAATCCATTGGGATTGGGGGTACCTAATTTTCAGACACACCCATATTTAATCATATTTAAAACGGCAACATCAAATACGGGTTGTGTTGGAAGAGGTGAGAAAGGTTCCCACTACATGTTTCAAAAGAAAAGACTCAGGCCATGAAACGGTGCGTTCTGGCGCTTGGCAACACAATAGGAACTAGCAAATAACACGCACATATATTTGCTGTATATATGTGATTGTATATGTATATATCCTATATATTCCTATATAATCCTATATATAATAATACAATAAACCAGAAATATGGGGATGTAGAAGTGTACCCAACAGGCTTCAATTGCTATACTGCTGATCTAGATCCTTAATTTCTTGCCAAGACAGTTCTGTTCGTATGGAAGGAAGCCAACTTGTCATATGAAAAATCACAAGGGACGGGTTCAAATGTTTCTTCTGATTTTGATAATAATCCGTAATGATTGCATATGATTGCGATACTCTAAGTTTAATCCATGGTCATCACAAGCGATATAAACTGGGAGCTATAGTTCCCTGCAGGGTTGAAGTCAAGAACTGAGAGGGATTCTCTTTCCAACATCCTGAAGGTGGAAGGTTGGACAGCATGACAGTCACATCCTGACCGCGCAACTTTGGGGGCTTCCATTTCCACCCTCAAATTTTGGCAGTGTAAGCCCCACATCAACCACTGATGACGGATCTCCCCCCTCATCCACATTGCTTCAGGTAGCCAAGGCGGCGGGTCTTTTGCCCGAGCCCGCCAAGCGGATGTGTCTTGGCAGGAGGAGTTGGGGTCCATTCTATGGTCAGGGGAAAGAGAATACTATATGTTCCAGCTGTGAATTGATTGGAAGTTGCTTATTCGAGTTATTGGAGTTGAGGTGCAAAGTCCATGGGAAATTCTGATTATATCAACCTACATCTCATAATTTGCCAATGGTTCAATTGCTACAAGATCTGTAAGTGAAATACTGTAGGCGAATGAATAAATCACAGGGTGTGGTGCATAGGTAGAATAGTTTTTTCCTTGTGGATTTCACGAGGTGCACCGCTCCCAAGTGGCCCACAGGGGCGGTGAAGGCAAGAGACCCAACCATAGACCATGAACCTTGCTGTGGATCCGGGGTGTAGATCTCCCAAGGTTTTTTGAGGTTGAAGAGGGACAACTTTAACTTTGAACAGTTGCAAGCCATGAAATGCCATGAATCCATTCAATTCCTTGGAAAAACTCAACCCTTAAGGGCCCACCCCTTGAGGTCAGACCCATCCTTGAGCATCATTCCCGGCGAAGAGGACGAGTACAGTTGGGCCTCAGCGATGATCTGACGATCCACTTTGGTCGCCAAACAACTGCAGATGGACTGGGCATTTTTAGTCCATCAATAATCCAGTAAGAATCCATTGCTAATTCATTAATACTCCATAGATAATCAATTCTCAGCATGAACCATCCAATTTTGGGGGCACCTAATCTTGTCCTATACCCAAGTGCTTGGTAGCAGCATGTCGCATGTCTCTGGGAAGATCCTAAGTCTTGCTCTCATCATTTCAGGTTGGTGTTGCCCTCTGGTAATTGAATATAGCCATGCGAAATGGATGAAAATGGCATGCTTGTGTAGATAAATCTAGGTAAATCATCGAGAAAATGGCCATGTTCCATAGCAAACTGTTAAATTACCAGAGGGTAATATCCAATCATTCATGTTCCGTTAGTCTTCATTTATTCATTAATATACCAACAATATTCCGTGAATGGTGCATTTCATCCCATCGATATTTCATTAAATCCCATTCATATCCCTTCCATAATTGATATCCCACTAATAATCCATTGACAATCCATTAATGATATACCCTTTGGTTATTTAACATGGCCATGGAATATAGCTGGCTAATTTTGGACGATTTTCCCAGCTAGAAACCTCCATTTATAGGGGATGTTCCATGGATATGTTAAATAACCAGAGGGTAGTTATTAAACGATCATCGGGCTTGGAGTCACTGCTCGAGGTGCCACTGCTGCCGCCGTCGCTGCAGTCGCCCCCTTGGGCGGAGCAGTGGATGATGAAGTGCTGCGGGGCCCGTGCGCAGCGGTGCGGCTGGGGGCAACGGTGCGCTGTAAGCAACAAAAACTTTGATTTCACCAAGAGAAAGGAGCGGATACGAGCGGTCTCATAGGATTTAATAGGGATTTCACCAAGAAAAATGGTGCTATAATGGGATTTAACATGATTTACATAATTTAATCAACAGAAAGAGTGGTATAATGGGATTTGGTAGAGATTCAAGCAACAAAAGCGTGGTATCTGAATCTAATAGGGATTTAAGCAACTAAATGAGTGGTACAAGGGGATTTACCCCTTTGGTAATCAAACAGAGCAATCAGACATCCCTTATTTATAGATGATTTTCCCATTTTAACCTTCAGTTAGAGGGGATTTTCCGTTGCCAAATTTGATGACCAGAGGGTATCTGTTTTATTTTAGAAGTCTACAACCTTCATTTTTGGAGTTGAAAGGACCCATACCCAGGGGAAAACCGCTTCTCGACCTTTTTAGATAGATAGTCGATGTGGATGTTGAATGATGATTGTAGATAGACGTTTCCAATCTTTTGCTGCTAGGCCACAATAACACACGGCAGGGTGACGGAAATTCCGATCATCTATTGTGATGTGCATGTAGAAGCAGTGAGGATGACGATATCTGACAAGTAATGTCAACCCTTTATAAGGGTTTCCCCGAACTGGTGATTATCTGCTACTAAATCGGTACTCACCCAATCAAGCAGCCAAGGGGTTCATTAATCGGGGGTGACATTGATTCCTCGTCCGATAATCTGTTCCTCTCTTTGCGAGGTACGGTCACATGCTGGAGCTGCTTCCTGCCGAGAAGTATGCTGCAAGCAGGCTCGCATAGATTTGCATAGCCTTGTACCTGTCTTGGATGGGACAATCAATCACTGGATTGGCTTAAGGGAAAATTTACAGGAAATCTCTATATTTGAAGGGAAAATCCATGGTTTCCTGTAAATTTTCCCATTAACCAATCCAGTGAATCAATCCATAATCCATTTTTTGTAGTATGACGAAAGATGGGATGTTGACATCGATCAAGTGTTTGGATTTATATGAACCAAGAAACATCAATTCGCTGATCAGCCAACTTTGGGTAATTCATAATGACATACAACGACAGACGCACGCCGTTCATCGCTCTTAAATGGTTTCGATGGGGGGAACGCACCGCAGAATGGGCCGATATTTCTGGTGAGAAAAGCAACATCTCCATAGAGACCCCGAGGTCTGATGGAGAAATCTTCAGATTGGCCAGTGAAGTACTTGGATGTGCATGTGGGTTACAAAAGAGGCCTGGGATACATCCCCATGTACTGGACAATCCCGACTGAAAAAAGGGATCCTTTTTTTTGTGTGGGAAGATTTTTGTGGCAACCCATGGTTGTTTTTGTATATATCAGCTGTAAGGATCTGTAGGGACTCGAATGGAAATGCTCATCTCCTGAGTGCCGCTCTGACACTTTAAGGACAACATAAGACAAGCTCTTTTGGAGCATGTCTCAGCCACAATCCATCATGATCCATCTACCCTCTACGAATCTAGCCTGGCAATAGCAATTCTCCATTGAAATATCCTTTCTACTCTTCCATAACCAATGAAATATGGCAATGTCCCCATTGCCAGGTTTCACATTCCCCATGAAATATCCCTATAGAATATCCATGAATATCCCATGAAATTCCCAACCTTGGATAGGTAGTTGAATCCTTTAGTTTCATAGCATTTTTGTTGCATTCTGAATGGAAAATATAAATTGAAATAACCATAACCAGCAAGATATTGTTGTTTTTTTTTGTGAAATAACCAAAGATTGACCATGATTTCACGACCGGAGAGCCTCCTCCATTTCTTGTAGATTGCATGGCCTGGCCTTCCTGGCCACACTGGAACCGCAGGGGCATTCCACAGACTCCCCGCGAGAAGGCTCGGAGTGATAGCAAGCTCCAAAAACCTAAGAGCGACCTATAAGGTAACAACCTCTTATGGAAGCCACGGCCCAAGAAAATCGATGTTCTATCTATGAAATTTTATGACATCCTCTTGGAAAACTGTGATGTTCCATAGCAAACTGTAAAATTACCGGTACGTTGGCAAAATCCACCCCTAAAATGATGGTGAGTTACTTAAGTCTATCTTGAAAAGGTTCCTATTCCTATACACTACCCATTAAGTAGTTAATATCCAAACGTTTATCCCACATCTAACTTGTGCTTTGTCCACATGTGGTATAGGCAAGAATGTCGGAATCATACTGTCTTTGACATTTCAAATGGGACATGATATATTCTCGACTGTAGCCCAGAGCATGTTAATGCATGTTGCCTTTCTGGCTCTATGCCTCTGATATCTCTGACTGCTGTTTGTATACATCAAAGCAGTGGTATGGGTGGTATGGGTCAAGTTTTAAACCGTAGTAGCTCCTATGTTCGCGATTTAAACTCCTTTGGGTTGGTGAAATAGCGGATTTCAATCCACTGTGTCGCCTCAGTCGTTCTTTTTTTGGTGGCTTCAATCCCATGAAAGGTAATTGATGGATTTTGAAGTCCATGAGGTCGACCTTATCTTTCTTTGTTGGTCATCTCTCAATGTTTCTTGAGCCAGCCATCCACATCTTGGAGCTAAACTGCCAAAACACTTCTCACCTGAATCCTGAACAAGACAAAACAGGTTTCGTCTTGGTACAGTCCACATTGAAATCAGCACTTTCCATTGAGTAAACTCACATGCCTCACATGTCTCTGTGTCAGATCCTGATATCTTGCAAAGTCCACATTGAAACAAGCAATAAATCTGGGTTTGACCTGAACTTTTAACACATGTTGCCACCATATTTTACCACTTTGCTCCAATTTGAATTTCTTGTTGTGTGCAAATGGGCATGAGTCAAAATTAAAGACGTGGCGGACCACCAGATATGATGTCCTTTTCAAGTATGAACCCTTCATTTTTGGGGGGTTCCCAATTTTGATTCATCACCAAATAAAAGGGTACTTAACATATCTTAACTTAACATGACTTAACCCCCAAATCATACCCTTCTATAATTTCATGGATTGATGGTTCTATCCCCCATTCATGGATACTTAAGCCGGTTTTATTGATGGTTCAAAGTTAAATCCTCATTTATTGCTGATAAATCAACTCATCAATGAAAGACAACCTTGGTACCTTATGAATGGTAAATCCCATTTCTGGATGGTTCAATCCCCAGTCATATTTCCGAAGCTACGGCTGGATAGGGAACCGCCCCCCCTTCCAACGGCCCGCCGGAAGGTGCCCGTGGCATTGCACTTGGCCCGCGTGGAATTTGGTGGTCGCGTGACTTGGCGCCAGGACGGGGTGGCCTGGGCCGTGGAGACTATGGTTCGTTCAAGTGGATAAGTGGGTGATACATTCATAGATAGTCCCTAATCTAGGGGTTTAATCGTTTTTTTATCTGATCTTTCTGTGGTCTATATCCCCATATCCCCAGAGAACTGGGTATTATGTAATGTTGACCAGCTGGTTTAAGCGAAAGTAGAAGCAAATGTTCGAGGATTTTGTCGGAAAGCTTTTGGCGGGTCCTTGTGAGATAGGATTGGACAATATATGAACATATATACGATGAGATTTGATCTGACAGATTTTTGTTAGGTTTTTGTATTGCTTACTTGGCCAAAATATAAAATATCTCGAAATTTCTCGAAACATGCGAATGGACCAGGAATTGATGAACAATGGTCAGTTCGGCAAGTTTCATTGTTTGATGTTCATCGCCGTCGTTCAGAGACACAAGATGAACATGGTTCAGCCCAAAAGCAACAAGCTGATGTTTCTTACAGCAAGTGAACTCGGAATGGAACGAAACGCTTTGCCATCTTAGCCGAAGCCCTTGAAAATGCCTGCGCACTTTCTTCTGTTTCAATTTCGTGCCATACATGAGTGTCCCGTTTCAGATTGAAATGCAATTTCCAAAGCTAGTCAGATAAGAGAACCTGAACAAACGATTCAGATGTTCCACACGTTTCGGCATGGATAGTCTAGGAGCAGCGTCAGTGGACAAAGTGCCGTTTGCTCAGGTGGTGACATGCGCGCCACCACCCTACTGGCCTGAAGGTCGGACGGGGATTTTGACCCAAGGATTTGCAGAAATGAGAGCGACCTCAAGGACTTCAGAACAAATGATTAACCATTCCCCAAATGGTTTATTTCGTTGTATTTCGGAGTTTGGAATAATTGTAGTAATTCAGCCAGATAGATAAGGTCAAGACTGGGGTAATTTCTGGATTCTGACAGATTCTGCATACCTTGCCATACCGCAGCAAAGCTTTGGGATTTCCTGCTCCTCTTCCTCCTCCTCATCATCATCACCATCATCATCATCATCATCATCATCTCGTGGTTCTATCTCTTTCAATGTTTGGAGCTTCAATAAGCTTCTTTGAAATTTGCTCAAGATGGTCTGAGGGCTCCTTGAAAGTACCTGGCATTGGATCAAACCCCAGAGTCCCATGTCACTATGGTGGTCCCCAAAGAGATCAATAGGCGTACTGCATTCAAACGTATTTATTCCTTAGAAGTTTCATGGTTCCATTTACAAGATTTACATAGGAAATTACTTTTTCAAAAACAAACTCAAGGATCTCAAGGTTCTTTAATAACATTATCTTACAAGATTCACTCTGAGTTCATTCAAGGAAATACGTGGGTTAGTCTGAAAATAGGGTATATCGTATACCTTCAATAAAGGCCATTTCATAGGGATAATGATCAGCAAAACCGTTGGGTTTAGGGGTTTTCCACTCATTTTTCTGACAAAGTAGTGACCACAAGTGGAAAACCCCAAAACCCAGCTGAAAATTCACCAGGTTTAAGAGATTGTAAGGGCGGGTGTTTCTGATCACCAAAGTCCACCAGTTGGATCTGCCATATCTTGCCACGGCCGAGGTGCCGCTGCGGCCGTGGCCGTGCAGCTCACCACCAAGGATGTGACTTGGCGGCATGCGGCCAGCAATGGTGCAGCAACGGTTGGAGGAAACGAGATCTAATGCGGGATTTCATAGGGATTGAACCGACCAGACATGGGAGTATAATGGGATTTCATGGGATTTCACTTAAAAATGGTGATATAATCATCTATAATTAGAGAAATTATTACGGGATGATATGGGATGTAATGGGATCATGATGGTATACCCTGCGGTAATCAAACATGGCTTACTGGACAATCGTTCCCATTAACACCTCCATTTTGTTCAAATTTTGCTCAGGGATTTCCCAGCAAGCCATGTCTCGCCGCATCAGAGTGACCCATGATGATTGATGATTAGGGGACCAACATGTTTCGGGATTGTCATAGTTTCTAAAGACTCAGTTAATCTCGGTTAATTAATTGGTTTGCGAAACGGCAATGCAATCATATGCTTAACTTCCTGAAAATTGGGAACATATACTTCCGATAGCAAGAACTGTCATCATTTCGGTTTCGGCCATGTGGAGGTTCTTACCACTTGTGCCGGGATGATTCCCCAACATTGGCTGGAGGTTGCAAGCAGGATGGCAAGTTGGAACAAATGCATATATGAGGTAAAAACTTGCTGTAGCGGAGATACATCAGGGATCATTTGGGAAGTATATTGCCGAGCATTCAAGATATGTGGGACCACTGGTGAAAGAAATGATGAATCCTGCTTTTTTCATAAAAGCACCTGTTTATGGAGACTGTGACAACCATCCCCTTGCTGTTTTCAGGCCAAGCTGGTGCTACAGTATCCTCTCGTCTGCATATCAACCTGCACAGTGCTCTCTGAAAAAAGAACACATATGGCAACAGGTAACTTGCACTAGATTTACCATGAGTTACAGCCTTTCGAGGACCATCAGTGAACATCATCTCTCTTTCTATATATATATATATATATCAAGAATATCAATGGGATTTTCCATGATTTTCCACCTGAAATTTCGAGAGGGCCTCGACGGGGTACAGTATGCTCCGCACCTGAGATCAAAACTTCCATCACGGAGTACCTGATTCTGCAAGGACGGCACGTCCGCAACGTGCCATGCGGTGCCCGCGGGGGGGTCCTTGATAGATCGATGATATTTATCAATCTTCAAGTGTAGCACCCCCCCAAAAAAAGATCAAAAGTCAAATGAAAAGTGAAATTTAACAAATGGTAAATCTGTGAAAAAATCTATATATGACTTGTTCATACCTTTTCTATCTTATTTTGGGGGGTTACCATATCTCCCTTCTGTTTGGCCAGGAGGTTGGTCCACGATCCGAAAGGTTGGCGGGCAATTCGGCGTCAAGGTCAGCGGTCCAACAAAAGACGTGGGGCGGTCGTTGGGTCGTGGCGACATGGCGATTGGGGATACTGTATTTATGGTTGATATTATGAGAAACGTAATCATAATATTTCATAATTACAATGATGGTTTATGAATGTTGATGATATAAAAAGGTATAGACAATCATGTTTAACATTTACTTTCATTAAAGTTTATGATACTTATACCAATAGCAACTAACTAGGTTTTGGACCATGGCCATTTATTTTTAGGTTGTTGTTGTTTTCTGATGAGGTTTACAGGTATCTTGTTTGATTTCCAACCCGTAGGAGCATGAGAAACCAAGCATGAATACATTATGGGAATGGACCGCAAAATGCTATGGGTATGGGTCAAGTAATTGAGGTACCAATGCACCAGGTTTTTTGTTAACCTTAGTTGCAAATCTTCTTGGGCTTCCCATTCAAAACACCTGCATTGTCTGTGTAAAAATTTGGCACACCGTATGCTGGGCGCGGAAAGAATGAACCATAAGCCCAGAGTCCTTGGTGGTTGATGCTTGTTATATGTGACATGGCTTTGTATCATCCCAGGAATCTCCCTTTTTTTTGGTTGGGCACTGATAGTTAGGCTACTTCTAACCCATGAGAGGCTTGTGGCTTCAGTGAAGCTGCGCAGGTAGATTGGCTGGAGCAGCACTTCCCCGTGATCCGACATGCCAGTCGTGTCTTTGCTTCTGACTCTCAGCTTGCAGCAGGGGTAGAGAGGTTACGGGTGGGACGTTATGAAGCCCTGATGGAAAAAAAGAGTGCACCAGGTAGAAAATCCCAATCAGATCAATGTTATCATATTGTATATAGCAGGGCAGTTTCAACTAGTCTGTGATCATCATACGGTTATTACATGTTACTACTTGAGTTGCCCCCTCTGCCAATCGTTTGTCATCTACTGAGTGTTTGCTCCTAGGAAACCGCCATGAAAGAGTCCCAATCTCAGAGTCCGTGGACGATTGATGGTGGCAGGAAGAAACGTCAAAAATGATGGTTTCGCCAGGTTTAACGATAAAAGCTTGGGGATTTCATGGGATTTCCTTCACGTGGTTTGACCAAAAATGTGGACTGCCCAAGATTCCTATGGAAAAATGTGGGATGATGTCATGATGTCGATTACTCGTTGGGTGAGTTTAGGCAAGCAGGCAGCCCGAATACAAGATAAGTCAAAACCTGTGAACTTGTCATATGAATGGTAGGATGAACATCCACTTGCAAGTAATTCAAATGTTCAAGATGGTACCAGGGTTTTGGTTCACAGCCATATCCCACCATGAAACCAAGGTAATTATTTGTGTCCTGAATCCAAAGCAGAGTTTCCATATCTTTTAGATGAAATGCACCCAGAAGAAATTCCACTTTGATGTTTCACATGGTCGAAACGAGTCAACAACGAATCAACAAGTCTTTTAAAAATCCTCTCCGCTGAAGGATCGTTCCGGATGTGTTGACGCTTCCGCTCACACTATGGATAACGCTGCCAGAAATTTAATTATGAATTCCTGGGTAAACAATCTTGATTAGGGTGGTTCAAAAATGGGTGCCTGGGTATCCCAGTATGGGGTTATATAAATCCAATGGTTTTTTATGATCATTTTCCTATTTAAAAGGACTATTTTAGGGTATACTTAATGTATACCCCATTTTCAGACACACCCGTATCACCCGTATATACCCTGTTCTTCTTCGCCTCTTCGATATGTTTTCGAGAACCCCGCCACAGGTGGGAATCGGAAATGCGTGTGAAGCGCGCCAAGAAAGCTTGGGGCACCGGTTTCTATGAACGCCGTGCCAAGTACGCCCCGGGGACCCTGGTGGTGAAATCTATGGGGCTTGAGCATGGAGAAATGGGAGATTTGAGAGGATTTGAGAAAGCTATACTTGTAGTATACAGATGCAATATATAACTAAGTACCAATGTAACATAATCTATAGATATCTATAGTTAATAGGGGTTGTAAGCCAACTTGTAAGATCTTGGAAGTGGGGGGTCCCTTAAATTGTCCGTAGCTTGAACGTCCGTTGCTGTCAGGCACAAGCAGAAGATGTGGCAGCTTCGGGAGAGATATTTGCGTCCACAAGAATGGGGCAAGAAGAGGCTGCCAACGTCCCTCGGTGGAGTAGCGTTGGGAGAAGTTCAAGGAGGATAAGTCTATATCGAAGAATACTGGATCATGTTAAGCTATAAGCCAATGATAAGTGGGATAACTCGGGCTACTGCAAATGGAGCATGGTAGTCTTTTCCATAAACTTTAAAGGCATTCGCTTCCAAAATCCAGCAATTTTTGGAAGAGCCATTGGGGCTGGCCCAGGTACAAGGAGATTAAGCGAGGCCTTGCCAAGCCCATCGAAGATTATCTTGGTAGGACCAATATGTGAGGAATTTTCGTTGCCATGAAATGGACAAAACATATATTATGATTATAAAGATATGTAATAATTTGATTCCAGATATTATTCAGAAAGAAAAGAAGTGACACGCAATTGTAGCGATATCAAACGATCTGAAATTTACCGCCATTGGACACAAACAACTTGGAACAATTCTGGTTCTTGAACAACAAACATATCAACTATGATATAAATTGTCGCATAACATTTGCATGACGAGCTGGAAAATATAGATCCCGGAATAAGACAATACAAATTTATTTTATTGATTGAAAATAGACAAATCATATGACACATATTTAGTAGCTCAATATAGCTCATTTATAAAGACAAATTTGATATCATATTATTTCATTTTTTAGATATTAATATATATATATATATATATATTTGTTATTCATCCAAAAATGTTTGTGGATATTTAAAAGAAATTGATTTATTTTTATTCATTGATATATTGCATGAATATTTGTTTTTTACATTTAAATTATTTAACAAAGTCTATAAAAATAAAAATGTAAAGGGAAAACATATTCCGATCAAAGACCCCTAATAGTCTTGGGGTGAGAGGATATAATATTATAATATATGATAATATATGATAATATATGATAATATATGATAATATTTGACAATATATGATAAGAAATGTATAATAATGTTGAGGATGAGGATGATGATGATGATGATGAAGAAGATGACGAAGATAAAGATGAAGATGATATTATTGTGGATAATGATGTGGATAATGATGTGGATAATGATATTGAGGATGATGAGATGAAGGAGGATTGTGATGAGGATGATTGGGTGGAGGATAATGATAATGAGGACGATGAGGATGAAAATGATAATATGGAAGATGATGGGGAGGATGATGATGGTGTTTTATTATTATTTTTATTAAATATTTTTCATTGATTATATTTTTTTAGATGTAGAATATCATATAAATAATTTTTATAATAATATTCGAGGGAAATTTATTTTTTGGAAATTGAGCTGAGGTTTGGAAAATGATAATATAATTATTTAAAAATAATAATATTTGCATATGTTTAATCTTGATTAGCAATTTATCGTGCAGATTATTCGGAATTTGAAATAGGTATTTAATAATATTTACCATTTATTTGAAAGACAGGCAGGTGGGAAAATTCTCTTTTGAATAGGTGGTATTTGGTGATATGCATTGTTTTGTGATGATGTTGTATTGGTTGCTATTTGTATTATATGCTGACTAAAATTCAAATATAATACGGCTATATATGATTTTTTTTGCCTTAACTCTTGCTAATGAGAACGCATTATGTTGGCGAAAGGAAAATGCATTAAGATCTTATTTGCAACAAGAACAATATGAATGCTCTAGATTCCGCTCTTTTCCTCTATTTCTTTTGATTTGGGCTTATCGTTTCTACGGTAACCTTAAATTTTGTTGAAAATAATATTAATTATATAAGAATTTCCAAAAGATGGGTGTTCTAGAACCATTGTTTTGCAGCTTGGCAGCTTTTTTTTGATTTAACCAGGTGTCCCAAACGATAACCCGAACGATAACGAAATGATAACCAATAATAACAAATCACATAACCCCTATCGGCCAGACGCTGACCCATTTGTTCGCTGAAAAATTGATTTTATTGGCTTAACTTGCTCGTCCAAGATGAGCAGCAAGCAAGGGCAAGACACGGCAGGGCTCCGATATCTATTGAATGCATTGTTGGAATTGCAATTTGAAAATATGGAAACGCAACTTTCGTGCGAGATATCCCTCAAAAATTGAAAATTAAAGATCAGAAAATGATATTTGCGTGCGAGATTTCCTTCAAAGCCTGAAAATTGAAGATGGGAAAACGAAGCTTGCGCGCGAGACATCCCTCAAAAATTAAAAGTTGAAGTTGTGAAAACGAAGTTTTGTGCAAGATATTCCTCAAAAATTAAAAATTGAAGGTGAGAAAACGAAGTTTGCGTGCGAGATATCCCTCAAAAATTGAAAAATTGAAATTGTGAAAACGAAGCTTTGTGCGAGATATCCTTCAAAAACTAAAAATTGAAGTTATGAAAACGAAGCTTGTGCGCGAGATATCCCTCAAAAATTGAAAATTGAAGCTGTGAAAACGAAATTTTCGTGCGAGATATCCCTCAAAAATTGAAAATTGAAGATGGGAAAATGTAGTTTTCGTGCGAGATATCCTTCAAAAATTGAAAATTGAAGATGTGAAAATGAAGTTTGCGCGAGACATCCCTCAAAAATTGAAAGTTGAAGATATGAAAATGAAATTTTCGTGCGAGATATCCCTCAAAAATTGAAAATTGAAGATGTGAAAACGAAATTTGCACGAGATATTCCTCAAAAATTAAAAGTTGCAGATATGAAAATGAAGCTTGCGCGCGAGATATCCCTCAAAAATTGAAAATTGAAAATGGGAAAACGAAATTTTCGTGCGAGATATCCTTCAAAAATTGAAAATTGAAGATGTGAAAACGAAGCTTGCGCGAGATATCCCTCAAAATTGAAAATTGAAGATACGAAAACGAAATCTGCGCGCGAGACATCCCTAAAAAATTGAAAATTGAATATGAGAAAACGACGCTTGCGTGTGAGATTTCCTTGAAAGATTGAAAATTGAAGATATGAAGGTGGGTGATAATAGCGGTTGTGATGTGATAGTGGTTGATAGTGGTGGTTGCGGTGGTGGTGGCGACAATTCCAATGCTGGAAAGCCATTAGAACACCATGGAATATTTAAATAATATGAATATGATTTCCTAAAATCTGAAAAATGATAATATACTCATCAAAAATTGATATCTTGGAATTATGTACTAAATATTGCCCGTGGCCCATATGATATATATTTTGATAATATTATTAATATATTTTTATATATTATTGAATAGAATATTATAGAAAAATATATATTTATAAATTATGATTTATATAAAAATATATTGATATATATTTTTTCTTTTTTTTTTGAATTTAAATATATATATATATAAATATATTGTAATAGAATTGTTTTAATTATTTTTTATATATAATTTTGAAATATTTTTTTTCGAATAATTTATATATATATATATATTTATTTATATTTTTTTTGACGAATTTTATTTTATTTCTTTTTTATATTTTTTTATATATAATAATTTTCAATTAATGTTTTTTGGGGCAAAATTATTGAATAATTTTTATATTAAGAAATATTGATAAAATTATACATCTTTTTTAATTTTCCTATTTTTTTTTTTAAAAAATAGTTTCATATCTATTTTTTTTTGCTGGAAATATATGCATAGATATATTATTTTTTATGGAAATTATTTGATATTGGGAATAAATTTTTTTCTATGGGGAAAATATATCTTTGAACATGGGAATTCATAATTTTATATTAATTTTTGATATTCATTCTCTATCTTATCGAGAAAAATTATATTTAATAATATAAAATTATTTTTTTCTCCAATTTTTTGATATTTGACCTGTATATCGTCCGAAAGGCAATCTATCTGAAATTGAAAAAAATATAATGATATCCGATACCTATAAAATGCCGAGAAAATAATATAAATAGATTTTTTTTTTCAGATATTGTGTATATTCTGAAAAATAAATATTGGAGGCATCAAAATCGATATCAAAATTAAATCTCAATCATTTTATTACCGATATCTAAGAAATCCTATATCTGCCACGAAACATTAAATCAACACTAATAAAATATTGAACCTATACCAATTATTCATATTTAAAAAATCAAATTCGAAAATATCATTTTTTAAAATATATAATTTTCTTTTTCTTGAATATATTAAAATTATTCAAATTTACCAATTTTTATCCAATTATCATATTATATATATTTCTTTTAATTCATACCTACGGCCATTTTAATAAAATATATCATATTCCTAATTTTAAAATTAGATATAATACATTTATTTTATATCAAATATCTTGAATTATATAAATGTATTTTACGAAATAAATATAATTCAAACAATATATCATATATTCATAAAATGAAATCCTCTATTCATATTTATCATCACGATACAAATCCGCGCAAGCATATAAAGATATTGCATATATCAAATCCAAATCGTAATATATATATATTATAAATAAAAAAATATATTTAATAATAAATTATATTTTAAATATATATATATTATAGATTTTATATTATATATTATATATTATATATTATATAGTATTTATTATATATTATATATTATATATTTTGAATTATATATTATATATTTTAAATTATATATTATATATTACATATATTATATTTTAATATTATATATTATATATTATATATTATAATATTATATATTATATATTAAATTTTATATATTATATATTATATATTAAATATGTCATATTTTATATTTTATATTATATTTATTATATTTATTATATTTATTATATTTATTATATTTATTATATTATATATATATTATACATTATATATGATATATTATAATTATAATAATTTATTTATATTATATTATCAATATATATATATTATATATCATATATATTGAATAATTATCATATATATATATATATTATAGATATCATATATATATATTATAGATATCATATATATATATTATTTAAATATTATATATATATTGTATATATAATATATAATATATATATATAGATATATTATATATTAGATATATTATTTATATATTTTTAGATTTAATATATTTTTTTTATATATTATTTATCTATTATTTGTATATTATCTATATAATAATTATATATTATTTATAAATTATTTATATTTTATTTATATATTATTTATATATTATTTATTTATTATTTATATATTATCTATATATTATTTATATATTATTTATATATTATTTATATATTATTAATATAATATATATCATAAATATTATATATATTTATATTTAATAATATAAATTATATATATATATTATTCATTATATATATGATATATATATATATATCATATATTATATATTAAAATTCATAAGAAAAAAATTATATATATTATAGATATATTATTTATTATATATCATTCATAATAATTTATATATTATATATTTAAAAATATATATAATTTTATATTTAATTCATTTTTTAAATCTATATTTTTAGATAATATAATTCTACCTTCATATAGTATATATTTGTGTTTTTTTAATGCCAAAAAACAATTGATATTCGGACGAGAATTCGGCGCCGCAAAAAATATATCACATCTAGCGAACGCCGCGAAAAAGCCAAAATTATCCATCACAACATTGATATCATATCAAGAACAATGAACCGCATTTTTAAAAGAATTCATTAAGAATATTAATAAATACGAAGAATTTCATCTTTGGATCCAAATCAATAAAATATGGCACGAACGCAATCAAAACATATATTTTAAATATTAGCATGCTAATATTCTCAGATTAATAATTATAGACGGTATTGCCGCTAAATAAGAAATATATAAATAAAAATTTATTAAATCCATTAATCCTTAAAATACTTTACGCATATAAAAAATCAATAATTTAAAAATAATTAATTATTGCTAAAATTAAGAAAAAAAATATTTCGTACGATGCGTGCCATCGACAATGCGATTACAACATAAAAATGCAATCTAATTCAAAATATAAATAATTTAATATGTTATTTATAATATAATTTATTATTTATATAATATAAATAATTCGATATTGCCACTTAAATATTATTTAAAAAAAATAAAAATAGCTAAACAAATTCTCCATTAATATCCGTCCCTATTTATAATTTAAAATCAATAATAATAATAAACAAACATATTATATTTTTATATTAATATCCTAATTAATACAAATCCAATTATTTCTTCAACCACATCATTTCTAAATATCTTATATATATAATTCATTAATTAATTTCTAAAATATATCTATCTATACCTATTATTTAAATATACATATTTATATCGAATATATTTTATAATTATAATTATTAAATATCCAAATCTATCATATATATTCAAAAATTAAATAAAAACATCATTAAATTAAATATAAATTTATCTAATTAGATAAAACAACATTCATATAAAAATAATATATATATATGTAAATAATATTTAATATATTATAATATTATAAAATATCACAAAAATATTTTTTTTTTCCAAGAGAAATATATATATATCTATTTATATCATTATTTCAACATATTAATATATTATATATATATATACATTTGAATTATCTTTTGTTTATTATAAATAAATAAATATTTTTATTCCGGGTAAATTGTAATTCCCCATCCATTAATTTATATATATATATAAATATCAAATAACATCATATTCTAAATAAATATAAAAAATATTAGAATTCAAGAATATGTAGATAAATACCATATAGTGATGATATTTCAAATTCTAATTTATCAAAGAAATAAAATTATATCAATATCAACATTTTTGATTTATCCATAATTATCGATCGTTTCGAGGATGGGCATGGCACAATCTGCGGTTTCCAAAGATGTGAAATTGAAATGCGCTCGTATTAGGATATCAAAGGTGTAAGGGCAGCCCGCCTCCAAAGCCAACATAATTTCTAATATGTTCAAAACCTGCCTCAACAAAAAAACATGACATGCTTTCAATGCGATTCAATATTTGTATATGTACTGCTATATAGATACCTTTGCCCATCAACATGTCATAATGAACATGATACACGAAATCATTCACAAGCAGAAAATGACAAGTCAAACCAAAACGCAGACAGCGCAAAAGAACAATGACACGAAGTGAACATACCTTGATCTACAAGGTGGTGCCCTCCAATTACAAGCAACCTTCTAGTCCACATTTAGCTATCCGTCACCATAGTGGAATTAGGAGTTGTGGGCCCATTTAGCACACAAACTGAGGCACCAACTTGTATGTGACCCCGCTGTAGTGCCATTATACCCTCCTCATAATTAAGTTAATTGGTTGAAATCCCAAAATATCTATGTATCATGGTACTTGGAAAACCCATTTAACTTCCCCGTTGTCTCACTAGAAAATCCAGAAATTCTCCCAATCACTTCACCAGCTCAGGACCAGACGCTGCGAAGCCATGCGTTCGCTTAATCTTCTCCCAAGCGCTGTGGGACGTGGCGGTGACTTCCGCCTCCTCCTCCGGAAACTCCAGGACCCCGAAAAGGCAGAAATCCAAAATGGAGATTTGGTGTCAAAACTTAAGACCCAGGGGACCACAGATTTTAGTCTATTTTTAGGATTAACCATTCATTTTTAGGGGTATCCGATTTGTGACCCATACCCATTTATATTAGAGGATTCAACATGAAATTAACATGAATTAACTTGATTTGCAATTATTAAACTTGGAGATTTAACATCTAATTTGATATTTCTGTCTACGGCAAGTTACCCTCCCGTAATCAAACATCGCTAGCTGGGAAATCCCAGAACTCAATGTGCTTGTAAATAGGGGAAAATGATTGAAATTCATTTTGGGAAGAACTATTGCCATGTTGATTGCCACAGATTGAACAGGAATTTAGTTACAACATATGTAACCGGGAAACATGGATTTCTATCCAGAAATGGGTTTGTTCGGAAAGGGGGTCTGAAAATACCCCCAGATTCAGCAATTCTACTGGGGAATATGATCGCCTTTTTCTCCAGTTTTCAGACATCAGGTATAGGTAGTGAAGCGTATGTTCTGACCAGCACTCATTCAAGGCTTTTCTGATCTTCTTCTCACCGAAGGAATTGGGAAAAACGCCCAGGCGCCCACTCGTGGGCTGAGTAACTATCGGCATGAATCAAGCAATTGCAGTTGGTGAATATCTCCGTTCATGTGGGTTGTTATCGTCTTTATTTTATTTGCATGATTACGTTGAATTTCTAAAACAGCGAACCCAACCTTTTTAGGTTGGCTTCTGTTCATCCGTCCAACTGGAGTGAGCTACATACACCATATATCCAACACTTTGCCAACCTCACATCTCCACGCTTAGTAATCAGGAAATACAGAAATTGTAGGCTAAACTTGCCAAATAACACATGTCTGCAACGCACTGTAAAAATCTTCGCCTCATCTTTCAGAGGATGGCACGTTGAACTGTAGTACTCAAACAGCTTCCGGATTTTGTACGGCCACAATATCATGTTAATGACATTTTATAACTTAAACTATGCTTAAACTACTAAATCATCCCATGGTTTGTGGTTAAATCATGGTACCCCCCTGTAAACTTACAGAACAATGCGGAGTTTACCCACTATGCATGTAGATCAGAAATCATTTACCTAGGGTTTCCCCATGTTTTGCCACATCTTTGTGTATGTTTAGCCTATGGTAAATCCCCATTCTTCCAGCTCCCTGGGCCACGGTTGTGAGCCACTTAGCGCCTCCTGGGCCACGGGGGCCACGGTTCTCTCCGCTGTTTTCTGACTTCCGCCTGAGGAAATAGTGGGGGAAAAACCGTAGGACTCTAATCCGGTTTAGTAACTTTCAATAACTTCACATGAAACATGGGATTCAGAATGGGGTTCATTAAAAAGACATGTACGCGCCAAAAGATGGATACGAATCTAAAATGGGATTGAACATATCCCATGATTCCTAACACTCTTTCTATCTATGTATCTATGTATCTATGTATCTATCTATCTACCTATCTACCTATCTATCTATCTATCTATCTAACTAATCTATCTATCTAATCTATCTAATCTATCTATCCTTGAATTATACCCAAAAAATGGTTGGCTTAGCCAACCCATATGGGATTCATGGATTGTGAAAGTTTTGAGCTTTATGTTCGACGAAGGGATTATCTTTGAATGTATTGTCAATCTTAGCAATATTAAACCAATATCAACTAACCAAAAATTAGAATGGGTGACCAGTGCTCACCAATAATCCCATCCCCCCAATATGAAGCATCCGGTTCTTTGGTCTCATGTATGTAAAAATCCCCTACTAAACCATGGTGTATGCGGGTTGTTTGATATTAGGGGGAAAGAATCATGTTTTAATATGTTTTAATGTATTGAATCTTTATCCTTGGCAATATTAATCCATGCATTTTAGAACATGTTGATCCATAACACTCGATACCTGTCTCAATCAAAAACCATGCTTTCTTTTCCAATAATTTTGCGGCAGAATTTGGGTGTAAGTGGTGAACATCATGTTCTGCAAGTGTCCCATGTTTTTTTAGGCAAATTATCCCTGTCCTGTGAGGAATCGTAGCTATACCCAGTATAGCTAGTTGGTGATTGAATCACGCATCCTTCAAGCCTCCTGAGATGATTTTCCCAACAGGAACTTTCGCCAGTTTTATATGCCTTGCAAAAACAAAAAATCCTTTCGTTGGTTCGTATGTATGTATCTCATATATTGCCGCCAGCTATGGGGTTCATCGAATTCATCCAGAACCATATCATGCCCAATCCCATCCTGTCCCCATTAGCTATGTAAATTAAAAACCCAATGAGTTAGCTATATTGTCCTATATAAATCCTAGTTGGTATGTAGCCCATGGCAAAAAAGTAAGTTGTACTATGCTGTACAGAATCCATCCAAGGCTTAGCCGATTAACCATCAGATATCATCAGATCTCGGATGGTTATCCCCGCTCTATATCCGACACCGGTGCCAAAACCGAAGTCTCAGAGCGTGGCTCTTGTGCATGCTCGCACCCTAGGCATGCAAGGGGGATTTTGGGAAACTGGAGCAGCGAAAGAAAATCATCCAAGTCATGGTGAAATGCAATGCCTTCGTGACGTTGGATGGCATGATCTTGCTCATCAAACTCGAAGTTTTCGTTGGCAAAAGTTCCATGGGGTTCAATAAGAAACATGAAAGTGATCAATGGCAAAAGATGGAAAAGTATCCACATATCCAACTCATCAAAATGGGATGAAACATATCTCAGTATACCACATCATACCCATAAAATGGTTGGTTTAGCTAACCATTCATGGATCATGGCAAAGTTTGATGTTAGACGAAATGATTTTCTTTCCATGTTTTCTTTTCATGTGTAGAATTATCATTCTTAGCAAGAATGAATCATGCGTTTTGGACAGGCTGATCCATACCATTCTATACCTAGCTCAATCAAAAACCACTAGTTTGACCAAATCCCGCATAAGTTGTAGCTTAAAAAACATGAAGACTACATCGTTCAAACAAACAAACATACTTAACTAACATTAACTAACTAAGATTAAGTCAGTAGCTCACCTAAAGTTCTGCAGGGCGTTGCTTCTGCCAGCGCCAGATTTCAGAACCACTGAGCTTGACACCAGCAGCTCGGAAGCCCGAGCGCTTCCTGATTTCAATGCTGATTTCAACAGTAGTTCAGCAACAAAAACGAAGAAAAGCTTGGATTTCATCAAAAATAATGGGGACTTTGGCGAACTAAGTTTGGCTTTTAAGGTATTTGCTGTGAACCACTTTCAAATTTGTATATTATATATTATATTTGTCCAGGTTTTCAAGTTTGGGAGTCTCAATGCATATGAATTTAAGTAGCGAACATGATTCATGCTCTCATCAATCATTGAGGACTTAACCATAAAGACGTGGGGGTTCCAACTTTGATAGGCTCTGGTAATCAAATAAAAACATGTTTATACAATTGGAAAATCATCTATACATGGTTACAACTGGGTGATGTTCTGTTGCCAGGTTTGCTTGCCCCAGGCTACATTTTTGAGATATCAGAAGGGTTGTCCTCCTCCATCCAAAGTGACAATATGATGGATGTTGAACAAAGCCATTTTGAATGGTGCTTTACATGATTTCAAAACAGGCCCCAAAACGTAGCCACAAAACAAACCAACATGATACTTAAAGTGACCAAATAGGCGGTTTTTATTTGCATGTTTTGGCCCTACTCACGTCGTGGCAGGGCCCCTATCACGGTTGACAGGGACAACATAACGGCACTCGTATTCAAATGGTGGTAATCTGAATTCAATTCACAATCATTCCCACAATTCCCACAATGTGTGTTGAGAATCCCCGGTAAAACCAAGTAGTATAACCCACGTGATCACTTCCCCCTGCTATTTAATATCTCCCGAACGAAACCTTGGATTAGAAATGACTGGATCGATTCATCACACTTGGGTGCGCCCGTGGAAGTTAGCCGTGAAATGACTTCAAATAATAATGCCTTTTTTTGCTGGCGAATACATACTGCCCCACTCATGTTCATGGCTCAAAGAATATAAATTGAAGGAGCCGCAAGAAAACCAGGATCAAACCCGGCGCCCGCGGGCGATCCCCGCCTCGCCGTTGAGGGAAGATGAAACTCTTTCCGAGATAGGCTTCCACCGGCCTCGGAAGCCAGGGTCAAGGGGATCACCCGAGGAAAACTGCTTCAACACCTTCTCTTGAAGAAGCAACAAAGGTGGATTTAACCCACTGAAACACTAAAATAGTAAGACATTGTAAGACATATACAGTATTTAACCTTCTGATGTAAATATATTTTTTATGATGAATTTGATAAACAAAATGTTTGATTCAGTGTGACTTTCAATGGTTTGGTCGAAGGGAAAGTCGATGTTTTACGCCATCAGTCTTAAGGCTTTCCAGCGGATTTTTTCTTGATCCACTTCTTGGACAATGCTTGGCAAACCGGCCTGTACCCACCACCTCAGGTGGATCAGAACTTTCATAGCCATTTGAAATGTGAGATACCCTCCTGCAAACTTACAGAACCTAGATGTGGAAAACCTAGCATTCTTGGATCATGTTCTGAGGTTGGATCACTCTCCAACGAAAACCATGGAGTTTCAACATCTTTTTGTAAGTTGACCAGCTATATACAGAATGGTGGGGAAAAAAAAACAGCCACCTAATTCCCCCATGTGTTTTTTGTCTGAAGACATCGCGGCTGGGCAGGAGCTCCCTCTGGCCCAACGGCTTGAGATCCCCACGACCTCCAGGGCTTCAAGCAACTCTTCGCCAACTTCTCTTTGGGCCTTGGATCCCTTGGATCCCGGGACTGTCGAAAACGGGAGCTGGGGAACATCGCCACCCGTAGATGATTACAGCGTAAAAACATTTAAAAATGGTCGAAACAAAGGGGAATGGCATGGAATAACCATCCAGAAATTCATGTGTCAGCCAGCAATCATCCAATGGATTGCTTTCAGGGAAACTCTTGACCAGAACACATGGTGACCAACGTCCATGGTGGGGGTTCCTGCAGATTTTCCCTTTAAACTAATTCTGCGATTATAAGTAAGTATCTATAATTCATTCTAATTCTGTATGTCGTTATCTAGGGGGTTTCCTTTCTGCGGGTAAAACATGTTCAAGCTCTAATGACATCAAATGCCTACTACCTACATGTAAGTTAGAGTTAGGTTTTGTCAGGATCACCGAAACGTTAAGATCTGGCCATCCGCTCTTGGAAATTTTGATTCGTGATAGGCTCGAGTAATCACTCAAACGAGCTGGCTGCAAAAGTACCCACTCGTCGAAGATGAGTTTAGGGGCTTTGTCAATTTCCAGGTATGCCTGGCTTGAAAAATCGTAAATGAAGTGGCTACATGTGGTTCGACCATATCTCACTCGAGCTCTGAATCGTTCTGACAGCCCAGTTTTCCAATGGAAACCTTAAGAGATGAATGGACCCTGAGCCTTTGGCGATACAGACGAACTGCTGGAACTTGATGAGCTGGAAGGAACTTCCTCAGCGCATGTCAAGCCGCCAAGATCATCATCCCACCAAACACGTTGGTTTTCACCACCCCACAAGGGTGTCTAGCAAAGCTGATCTAAATTTGACATGACTCCTGGGTGAACTGGATTCAAGGGTGCTTATTTACACCCTTGATACAAGGTACAACTCTACAACCCCTACCAAGTGAGTGGAAAAAGCACTATAGCCACCTGGACCAAATTTCCCCCACCATTAGCGCCTCTTGAATCTGCCGACCACCAAACACAAACAGAGCAAACACAAAGGAAAAACATAAAACATCACAAGCGCAAAATGTGTCACACACACGCCCCTTGAATTTGTTTTGTCTTTGGCAAACCACCAATTTACCAATTGACGCTGTTCAAAACCTTGTAGTCTTTTCATACTGGCTTCATACTGGCTGGGTCAGAACGGGGTTCCCAGCTCACGGATTTTGATAATCCCCAATCTGTTGGATTCTATTGGTGATTTAAAACCCCTCAACTAATCATCAAACAATCATCATCTACCAATGTTATCCCGATATCATTGGTTTGAATTCCTTTGGGTCTGTCTAAAACTAGGCTTCCCCCCAAATTTGCGGGTTTATTCATGTATTGCCGTCTTCCCTACGAAATGGGATATACCCAATTTTCAAAATCTTGCCTGTGAAAAATGGTCTGATCCCCACCAAAAATCACCAGCGAATCATCACCCACCTGCTGAGTTCACCGGCTCCGGCTTCATCCAAGCGGAGGGTCCTGACCTGGCGATGGGCTGCGGCTCCAAACCAAGGGGAACATCCAGAGTGACCCGCAGAGGTCACTGCAAACCATATGGTTGTTTCCTAAAGTCACAATGGCTTCAATACTAGAATATGTTCAAATTTGGACGATTTGGGCATCATTATTTGAGGACATCTCCATATATCAAGAAGTGAACAACCCCATGTTATCCACATGTTCACTGTCAACGAGACATTGCGTTGTCTGAAGATTCAGTACCGCCAGTTCCAATCAATCCTCATCACTGTCCCTATCAACATGGCAAGTTTCGAGTATAACGCGTTTTTGGACAAACGCATTACCCTCCGGAAAATGGTGCTTTTAGTTCGATGTAAATGTGATACAAATGGTGGTTTTAGTTCGATGATTTACCGAATAACACGCTGAAAATTTCATATTCTTTTTGACAAAATTACTTAGGACATGCTGATTTTCCTTGATTTTCAGTAGGAGACATACGTGTTCTACCGGAGGCTGTTCCAATTTGCCACATGGCTCTCCCAAGAAGCTAAGAATCCTGCAGAGAAAGCCAACTGCTCTCATGTGGCGTTTATTGCGCTGCTGAAGTCATCCGTTGGTCAACAAGAAACTTAGTGTATCGGTTGAACAACATAACCAGGGCGCAGCACCTTGGTAACGGTCCAGTTTTGGCAAGTCTCTCAGAGTCATCCCCAGTCTCAGGTGCGGAATTTCACCCTCCCGACTTCTGCGCCTCATCGACCTGGAGCTGAGAAGTCGGTTCTTACTGTCCTACATCATCAGATGACATGTAAAAAAACACCGAAATAGTTGTTAAATGTGTGCGTGTGTGTTAAATTTGAATACATATAATATAGATATATGTACATACACTATAAGTGTATATATATAATTTATATTTATATTTATATAAATACGTTGAGGTGTGTGTGTGTGTGATATTTGAAGAATGTATATTTTAGCAATTTGTTAACACATGTCAATGTATATACCTTATGTATATTTGAAAAATACGCATGCGTTATACATTTTTAAATATATATATATATACACATCACATATGCACCAAAGACATGCTCGTACATTCCCGAAATAATTCCACGTAAGACATCTTTACACCAAAAAGACTCACCATTTGGTCCTTTGCGACGATCCGATACCAGGCGCCTGCTTGTGCTCGCCGATCACAAAGGGATGCTGAGGAAGCGAGGGGTCTGGGACCTCCTGGCGGGCTCGACGAAGAATACGACTAGTAACTTGATCAGGGTTTCTCCCAAAAAATGATCTGAACCAGCAAAAACAGAGAATTGGAATTGATTCATGTTAGCTAAGTCGCTTCAAACAACTATAATAATGTAGGTGCATGTAATAGATGACCGTGCCATACGAATAAAATTTTCAATTGTATGTAATTTGTCATGTGTGCTTAAAAAAACGTCCATTTTGGGAACTGATAACTGTGAACACACCCATACACAATCAACATAATGTTTTGGGGTTGAGTGGTTCACCCAAAACATGTCAAGAATGCGGGTATTGATAGGGATATCTGAGGCGATGGACTAGAAACCTACAGCAGCCAAAATCAACGTAAGCGAACATAATTCTATCAGTGGGAGAAATAGAAACCCACAGTTCTTCACCTGAAATCTACGGGCTTTCAACACCTAAATGTTCGGCCACCCCTTCCGCTTTTCAGCTTTTCTGCTCACTGCTGCTCCCTGGGTCAACCTGTCACTCCACCTCCAATGGTGCTGTGCTCCATTCGCCAGTCATGCTCAGGGTGCGCAGTATTGCGCCCGCCATGATTTCCAGCAGCCTCCGCGAGGTCGCTGTTGAGGACATCGTTCTGACCAACTCGTTGCATCGTCATGTCTTGGGGATCAAGGGATTCACATTCTGGCGAAAACCTCAAAGGCAGCGCAGTAAGGCAGCTTGATGACATGAATGACATGGTCTATGGAATGGGGCAGGTTGGAGGGACCGGCGGAAAGGGGATGAAAAGAAGCAGTCGTGACTGAAATCTCGAGAATACATCAACACAGCGGCTCTGTGCCGCTCCACGTTTGAGCAACATCTGGCATTGGATGAAGGGCAACCAGACATGAAGAACGTTGAGAGAATCACTAAATCCAGGGCTGTTTCCGACACCCCAGGTACAACTGTGCTAAATTGGGTAGATACATCTAAATACAAAAGTACAGAGGTAAGAAAAGCAATACCTTTCTTGTGGCTATAATCCGCTCCTAAAGAATCAAAGCAACCCTGAGATCCGTGTAGTCCAACTGCGATGTCCAACAGCTGAATTCTAGTTGCAAGTTTCTGCGTCTGTGTTCCCAAGAAGCATCTCCAACGCAACTCCAAAGCAAACTAGGAGCTCAAGAAGAAATTGATTCAACTTGAACCACCGAGAGAACCCAATGCGACAAAGTACCCCATTAACCAACCTTTTTTGGGGTCATTCTAATCATCCCAAATATGGGTATACCCATGTATACCCAGCAAGAAACCCAAACTGGTGATGGTTTATAATTGGGTTTACCTATGTTTATCTCAGTAACCAAAAAAAATCCTGAACTCCGAAACTTCATTCTCTTGGGTGCACATCTCTGGAAAAAGCCACATTCGTCGCACCACGGCACGGTTGATGATCTTTGCAAATTTGGGATCCAATGGCACCTGCTACCGGTGGGCACCAACAAACACCATGTTTATTGGGGGCATTGCAACAATAGCACCATACAAGTTCTGTTTTGGCATTGAAATCCAATACCAAGCTGGCTTACCAACAAATTTGGGCCCCTAACGCCATAGTCTTTGGCACCAAAACCTTCTCGAGGGCCATTGGAAAAACACAATTTGGTGTGGAAACAACACTACAAACAACAGTACGTCCCTTTATTCATGACCTAAACAAAATAGGGAAGGAACGGCAACGGCACCGCAACCGGCACAGGTGATTTTCCTCAAACATGGCAATTTCCCCGTGCTTAGACTACCATCAGCAGAGGGTCGCTGACATCCTGCACATGGATTTGCCCAAGTCCAAGTATAAGGTACCAGTACTTGACAATCCAATGGGTATCTCATCATTCACACCACTGAAATTAACATAAATTGGGGTAGTCCCCATTTCTTGAAAAATGCCCATGCTTGAAAACAACCAAATGCCTAAGCCACTAAGCATCATATACAACCTCTCCCGTAAAAAAACTTGGAACCTCCAATACACATGTACTGTCCAATACTGTGGCCAATGCCACAAGCCTCGAAGTGTGGTTTCACCAGATTGATCCCTTCCCTCTAAGCGACCCTTTGAGGCATTTGAGGGATGTTGTATCATTTCTATGTCAATTAAAGAAATTCACGAATCAGAACAGTTCGGCCATTTTGGGACAGTTACCCCGAATCCTAAGCATCATGCCAATGAGGTTGCAGTGAAGTGGTTGTCTTGTATTCATCAATTTAAATTTAATTCTCATTCAGTACTCAATATCCCATTAGTACCGCATTAAACCAAAACATACACCATCAATAGTCGGTTGATGCCCCATTAAATCCCATCCACTTCAATCCTACTTTAGCGTTGGTTTCACAAATCCGTCCAATTTCTTCAGGCCTCACGGTCTGCCTCTTGTCGTTCCCTCTTCAAACGAACCTGAAAAATCAGCGTCTCGCGGTTCAGCTTACGATGGGCCCCGACCTTGATAATGCACTACAAGGCGGTACCCGTCATTTATAGTTGATTTTCACATTCATGTATACTACTTGATTTCCCAGGTATAAACCTTCATGTTTGAAAGGATTTTCCAGAACCATGTTTGGTAGAGATCTTCTTCCCAACATAGCTAGGTATGGGGCAGCTGTCGTAAATTCGGGGCATGGGTTTCAACACACCAATTGTTTAAGGACTGTTTGATTAGGCAAGTATATGTAACCTCCACTTCCTACTAATAAAACTACCCCAATTAATAAAAAATAAGCGTGGATTGGCACTTTTGTTTTTTTTTGGGTTGCCTACAGTTGCTTTCTAAACTGTGGTACTTAAGAATCAATGGGGAACAGGATGGTGAAATAGTGGTTCCTACCCCCTATGAATAAAAATAGAAAGAGATCACAAGTTTATTATTAGGGCCCCATCGCAATTTCTCCTTTTGGCTCAATTTTTTATTTGATTATTAGGGGAAGGCTTCGCAATCCAATTTTTGGCAGTACTTTAAGAGGGTTTTGATAAGGGGTTGAATAATTAATAAATTCTCAAATCGAAAGCTATATTTTTTAAAATCACAGTTTTAGTTTTGCTGAGCAAGGGCACCCCCAATACAAAATACACCGAATAACGAAAATAGACCACCGTGTTTTAATATTTTTAATATTTGGGGACAAGGGGTGTTTTTACTGTTGGGGAGTGGAGATTCTACAAATATGGTAAATGGTTGGCGGTAAGGCTTAACCGAATATATAATATACCGACAGTCGCAGAATGGTCGTGTCTGCTGACACATGAATCATATACATATACAATCTTTTTTGTGAGACTTCACGTTCTAGCTCAGTGCCTTTCAAACAATGGGGGAACCCGGGAGCCTAAAACATATGGTCTCTGCTGCCAGAACTGAAGATGAATTGTTCGATTGTTAGAGAACCCCTGTTGGCTCTATGCGGTATGCGGAATATGTAGATATACCTGGTCTTGGTTGGACACATCCTTAACATCTTTACATAAATCTTAAATCTTACCCTCCCGCAATCCAACATGGCAATGGACAATCCCCTATACATGAAGGGAAAATCAACTATAGATGTTTTCCACTCCCATACTTGATTTCCGGAGGGTACATTGGCTGATCTCTTGGTTCTTGGATAGGCCCCATATTTGCAGCTCTTCGATATGCTTTCTCTCGTCGACCGCGAAATTTTTGCCAAGCCGCCATCATCTCAGATTTCTTCCTGGGCTGCTGCGTTGCTTGGTCAAAGGAATTCGAAACAGCTCGATTTAACACCGACCCCCCACAACTTAAAAATAGCCTCTGACAAAGCATGAACAATACGGCAAAGGTTTGAAAAACAACCACACGCAGGACAAGACTCGGCACACACCTTTAGTATATGTCAAAACATCAAGCCTTGAGTCTTGATTGCTGGAGCATGGAGATTGTTCATGGATCATTGCGGGGAGCAAAGAAAAACAGGCATTCACTTCTTTGCCGTGCATCTTTTTGCCAATTGATTTCTTCTTTTTCTCTTTCTTCTTTGTTTTTACCTGCCAATGGCTGTAGCCAAAAAAAGGTCACTGTGCCTGCAGAAAAGCCAAACAAAAAGATGATGAAACCATTGAATCAAAATGGATCAGAACAGCTAGTAGTAGCAGCTAGCAATCCCTTCGAAATTGTTTGGGCTTGTATCCCAATAGAAGTTTCTTTAAAAGATATGAAAAAACAGAAGAAACCAATTTCCACGTTCCCTTGAGGTTTGCCCACGCCTTCTTGGCTTTCTTCGTTTTCTTTTTGGAGCTGGAACTCGATGAACTCGAGCTGCTGGTGGCTGGCTGCGGGGGTGGCGCCTGTTGTGTCGCAGGGGGGTCCTGGTCACGACTTCACCAGGGTTCCAGCTGACAAAGCATCGGTGACCACCGTGAAAAAACGAGGTGTATTCATGTCTTTGAAGATCCCTGGGCGGACTTTTTCTTTATCTTCTTGATATCAATCATGATGGATAGACAAGAAATTTGGCCTACAACCATTTCCATCATTCTGGTTTGTTTCTTGCCTTAAAATACAATGACAGCTGTTTAGTCGCAGGGATTTCAATGGTTTTTATGTCGTTTGCAGAAAACCATGTGACATCATCAAGGCCTCCTCCGCAGCACGTGTGCTCTGAATCTCCAGTTGCTGTTGGAGCTTGTCTCCGATAAACTTTTGAAACATACGCTTCCTGAGAAGGGATCGGTCAAAATGAGGGCATCCAACTGACGGGACCAATCCTTGGTCCCAAAATGATGTCTCCTGTTGACTGTGCTGGATCCGCGTCGAACTTCAATTGTAAGGGGGTTTCTTTTTGGTTCCATAACCAGGAATCAAGAATCTAAGCATGGCTCCAATCTTCTATGTCTAACATAGGCTTCCCAAAATATATCCTTTACAAAAAACACCTGACTCGATCTGACTCGGGGATGTTTACGCACGATTCGCCAAAATTTCAGGCAATGGATGTTGCGCCCCTTTTTCTGAATGAAACCCACCAAACTTCTGCAAGGTGGTTCCCCAAATAGTTATTACCTTAAGACCCTCATTTAGTACAGATATCTCTGTCTTAACCATGAAAACAATGCCAGCAGTTTGTGATCTCTTTTCAACCAACTTAGTCAACATATATAAATATATATATATATATATATAAAATCAACTATACATATCAACTACAAGTCACTACTTCTGTTGGCTTATATGAAAGCAACAAAATTTAGGCGAAGGTCCAGCTGTTGCAGCTGATGCGTCTTACAGCGTTGAAGGTCGTGGCTATACTATTTATTCGTTTCAACTCTACCAAAAGCGAGGTAAACAGCCAATGACGTTGTCTAATTGGATTTCACAAGTAAACTCTTACAGAGTCTTACCTTTACCCCCAAGTTGAACTATTCTTGAAACCTCCGCTTTTAGCTACAACGGAGCACCCAGCGAAAGGTCCTAGGCGCATCGTCCCTTCTGGATCTGCCACGTGAATGCCGCGTGACCAGGCGGCGACTTTGGCCGACCTGGCGCCAGGAGGACTGCAAGAGCGTCACCAAAAAGAAAGCCGGGGAAGTTACCATCAAAAATTGTTGCCTTAGGTTCAAACAATCCCATTGACGACGTAAGAAAAATGGTCCTTAACCATGAAAAACCTAAGGTTTATTCTGGGGTAAACCGTCAAAAATTGCTGTTCTAGGTTCAGCATGTCGTATTAATGAAGGAAAAATGGCGCTAAAGACTTGAGGTTTACCTTCGGGTAAGCTAACCAAACGATATGGAAATCCACGGGTTCCGAAAGGAAAATCATCTACATGCATCAAAATTGTATATCAGCTTCCCGCAAAGGTGAGCCAAGGTGGGCCCCAATAATGGATCAACCAGCATGGTTGAGATTTGCCTTTTTTGGTGGTGGTTGGATACGTGGAATTTAGCTCATAATTTTCCAGGTGTTCAAGTTGTCGCTCTGTTTGGGGTTTGCTTGTGGTCGACCCGACCCAGGGGTGCACCATGGTCATAGACATCTCAGTTTGGCTTGTTTTAAGCTATGAACAAGTGAGGTCTCTTTACCAAAAGTTGGCATACATGTTTTTTGTGGCTCCAAGTTCCAACCCATGAGATCGATGATATAGGAAGAGCACTTATGGCTCAAATAGAATCAACATCTGGATCATTTTCAACCATACACAGCTTGGTGGCATGAGGATAGTAAGAAACAACTGCCTATTGTGGTTGAGAACAAAAACAGACATGAAAAATGATTTGGAATCCAGTATCAGCCTGCTTCTTTCCGTGATGGAATGGCCAACAAATTAAATTTGACAACCAAGCCTTCGCATTGCCTTCTCTTGCGATGTGAACCCATAGAGTCTACCGTCCGTTTCTGTGATGATCACCCCCTTCAGAGGAAAGAGAGAATAAAAACTGGACGGATTGTCTCTGCTAGAGGCAGCAATAAATCGTATCCTCGTATCATTGCATTGGGAAATAGTTTAAATGATGCCTAAATTCGAAAACATAGGAAACAGAAGTTGTGGATGGTTTTCCCGCTAATAAACATCTTTCTATGAAGACATTCTTAACTTGGCGTCAAAACCATGTACCTTAGTACCTCCTTGTCGATGAGACTCCCAGTCATCCGCCCGGCCATCGCCTTCGCGCATTCTCTTCCAATGTCCCGCGAGCGCCTTCTGATCGATGGGGAAACTCCGAAAACTCGTGTTCAAAGTCCATGGCGCAAGATGCTGCTGATGTGGCCCAGAAGCTCTAAAAGAGCTGCTGGCTGCAACGATAAACGCATTTGCTCCTCACTTAAATTGATCCACCGGAGATTCCAGCCGCTGGCATGACGGAACTCAAAAGAATATGTGGTTTGAAACACTGCAATGGCCCCGTCGCTAAGCCCACTAGAAGAAATGGTTTGAATCCACAAGCGTCCCCCGTATGCCAGTATAGAGGCTAATTGTACATTGCAAGTGACAAACAATTCACAAGCCACAGTTTGTCCGGGAGGATCCTCTACTGCAATTATCAGAGGATGAAGTCTTAATATAAAAGCAACTATATCTACTCTACTGCTCAATACAAATCATGTCTTACCTTCACGGTAATCTACCGATCAAACTAGGTCAGCAACTTAACAAAAGGCTGGACGCTAGCCGCATCTGCTGCTGCCTGAGCTTTTGGACATTGCGCAGATGTAGAGGTATACGAAGTCAACAGAGAATGACCAACATCAAGACAATCTGGGTGCCGTGAAAAAATCTCTTATAAATGAACATTTCAATTCGGAAAACCCTATAAAATGAGGATTTTCCAGCAAGCTACGTTTGATTGCCGGAGGATACCGTTTACGAGATTTTTGTGGCGAGTCACTGGTGAGGTCGTTTGAAGTGGCTGGATGGAGAAATTGAGCTACTGCCATGTGCTTTGAAGGCTGAGGTCGGCTAATTGGCTATGGGTCAAAACCCCGGATACCCTATAGTGAATGGCAAAGTAACTGGCACATGGATATTCAGCCCGCAAACATCGCGTGATCATCAAGTTTTACACTGCATGAAAGCTTATATTTACATAATTGGATGTTATGGTTCCTGTTTTCGTGACATCTTGGATATGATGGTCCGTGATTGTGCCCATGAAAATTCTGCTTACATCATGTATAACAACCACAAAAAGATGTCGGCGAGATGGAAGCCCGGAAATTGCGGGGAAAACGTCGTCGAACTACCAATACTACCATCTTGGAAATACTTTTCGGTTTATTTTGGGGGGGGGTTGCAATATCGCAGACAGAATCACCTGGATGCACCCGCCCTTCACCCAGAAGTCCTCCAATCGGCGCACCTGGTAAAGCTTGGCGACTGGCCAAGTTGCTAGAGTGCCAGGGAGGGGACATCAATACAAATTCAAAATTGACTATGTGGGAAATTTGGGTTCTGCTTGTGGTATGCATTCATTGATGTTTTCCTTTTCTCGCCAAATCCTGTGAGGTGATCCCCAATGGATTTAAACAGAATAAGAAAATTTACCATGCGTGACCCTAGGTCAGAGGAAAAATGGTACCATCATTTGGGGGTGCCAAAAGGGCTGTGTTCCTGTTGAAAGTGGCGGAATGTGACGATTTGCGGCTTCTGACTGCTGCCCTTCATACAAAGGGCTGTGAAAAAAAACAAGTCCAGGTGAGTTCGTCTGAAAAGGCGGTGCTCCATTCCCATCCCGACATACTTCCGACCGTCAACCATGGCAAGTGGAACAAGTTTTCTACACATGGAGGTTTTAATCGAAGAGACATCTATAATCATCTATACATGGAGGATTTCCCATTGCCAGTTTGGATCATCGAAAAGTACACAACATATTTTTTACCATCATCATGTTGTCATCTTGAAAAATCCCCCATTGCAGTAACATAAGAAACTCGTATTGTTGGTCACAAATCCTATGGCACAGATCCCGGCCCAAAAATCAATGGATTTCATATCCAGAATTTGTTCAAGGAAAATCCACCATAACCCATTTCAGACATTTTTTCAATTGTAAGCATGTTTTTGGAACCGAAATTCTTTGACATTCAATGATACTGACAACACTATTGAGGCGTCTCCCCCAGTTTTGGACAGACCCAAGACATAATGTTGGTTCTAAACCCAATGATATCAGAATAACTGAATAACGATGAAGGGGAAGATAGGCTTATACTCCTATAAAAATGGCAGGCGTATATCCTCATACTGCTAGTGGGTTCTGAACCCCAGGACGTCTGTGTCACGGCGAAACATGATATCCCAATGTCATTCCGGGATATATCGGACATTTGTGACATTGGGTATCACAAAATCTATCTACCTATCTATCAACCTACCTACCAATCTATCTATCTAATCTAATCTCATCTCATCTAATCTGATCTCATCTTATCTGATCTAATCTAATCAATCTATCATGATCTATCTATCTATCTATCTATCTATCTATCCATCCATCCATCCATCCATCTATCTATCTGTAGATGGATATTTTAACAACAATTTTCATAGATGTATGAGCCCGGTCCCCGGACCCCCACACCCCCCCCCTCCCCCCCCAATGGTATGGTCCCCCCNCAACCTCGTCACAGGACCCTGTCTAGCTGTATATTTCTACCCAAAACCTGTTTATGTGCTTCATATAGCATACCTCACACATGGTTTACCACTCATTGTCTGCAGATTACATACTCAAAGCGTACCTACGCATACCTATGTGATCCTATCTCCTTTATGCTTGTGCACCTACAAATACGCATATAATATCTATATCTGTATTTATATATATAACAAATGCCTCTATATAGAGGTAATGAGAGGTGTATATTTACATCATATATATATGTATATGTATGATATGTATAGATATACATATGTATATATTTATATGTATCATACACATACATATGTATACATCATACATTTAAGTATATATAAATATATGTATACATCATACATTTAAACATATATGCATATATCATACGTAGATGTATATATATATATATATATGTATACATCATACATTTAAACATCATACACAAATATATACCACATGTATATACATATATATCATACATGTACTTATATACATATCATACATATATATATATACATGTTCTTTATAGATACATATTTAGCTTCATATATTTACTTTTAAATATAATGTATACATATTATATACAAATATATAAACATAAACACATATATATATATATACATATACACTTGCAGATAAATGTACATATATATATATATTTATATTTATACTACGCTACTTCATATACATATCTTACATCTATATAGTTATTCATATATACATATCATGCATATGAATGTACATATTTATATATATAGATATATACATACACATGTATATATATATATATACGCATATATCAACATATACGCATCTATAAACATATAACAAACATGCATTTAAAACATGGTAGTACATACACTCCTTCATCACTACCTCTATACTCCTTACACCCTACAGATACTACCTACACATGTTTCATAGCATACCTATATACGACTCATTGCATAAGGTGCCCATATATTGCATATACTATATACGGATATACTCCCTGTAAACTCCCTGAATGCTTTCTATCTTCTCTATAAACTGGACATCAACCACTTTCAGTTCCACAAACACTGCCCATGCAGGGCTGTTGTTGCTGGGAACCCCCCCCCCAGGCCACAGGGGGGGGGGAACCATCTGGCTGGGGGGGGGGGGTGTGGGGGTCCCTGCACATGTATACATATTTCTCCAAAATAGGCAAATGTATCCCATGGTACTAAATTCTCATCCGTTTTCTTGAGGCTTGGAGCCCGATGTTGCTTGATATCGCTTCCCACCAAGTTGCACCCAACCATGGAGCGCCAAGCCTCTTTAGCTTTGGCCACTCTCCGGAGAAAGCTGGGCCAGGCGCTGGAGTGCCTGGAGGCTCCCTCGCCACCGCACATTGAAAAGGGGAAACGCATGGAAAATCATCATTTTCAATCGGTAGATCAACTGTAAATGGCCATCTTCAATAACTATAGACAAATTGCCAGAGGATAACATAAGCACAAAACAAAACCTTGTGGCTATGGTTCACCTAGCAAAAGACCCAGTGGCTATGATTCAAAAATCATCGATTGAGGCAACCCTGATTTAAGGAAGAAAAGTGGAGATGCAACCCGCAAACCAAAGGATTTGATTAGGCACACTGGGATTGCATGAGCAAATCTGCAGCTTGGACCACAAAACTGAACTGGAAACCTAGCCCACGGCTGCCACAGCTGCCGCTTCCCATCAGGCACAGGTCGAGTTGCCAAAAAACCACGTTGCCAATGCGCCGGGCAGCCAAGTCCTGACGAAAGAGAAGCTGCAAGCAACAGAAATAGAAACACCTTCGTTAAACGGTAAGTGTTGGGGAATGCTGTGGAAGTTGATGGGAACATAGAACGATGGGGATATCTTCGTATATATGGGAAGCAACTCTCAGCATCATATGATGTGGATATGTGATGGGAAATCATAGGCGCACAAGATGAACTAGCCAACAAACAATGATGTGGTTGACAAATTGCACATGTTGCTGCACATGAGGTCCCATATCAAAATACATCTGCAAACAAGCAAATTTACACCTGGAAATACCTGGAACCAGTTTCGTTTGATTTCATAAATTCTACCCAATACATATGCCAAAAAAAACTACGCGTATACATTGTTTTGAAATACCCTGTGGCAGTGAAACGTGGCAAGGGAACATTCGCCCATATACAGTATAATCAGTGATATTTCTAGATGATATACCGTTAAAAAGGTTCATTCATAGAGGGTTTTTCATTGCCATGTTTGACTACCAGAAGGTATGCAATACCTTCTACTTTTTAACATCGCTATGGAAAATCACCCTTTCAAAAAGCGGAACATCATCAGTTGTATCATCTATTTTCATGGGCCATCTATAGCCATGTTGCAAAACCAGAAGGTGTTCTGTTTCCCATCAATACCCCCATGTTTGTTGCATGAATCCCTATGAATCACGACAAATCCCCGCAAAAACCAATTACACAGTTGAACCCCATAAAATCCCCATTTACTTACCGCAATGAACCACAACTTTTGATGGCCAATCCCATGAAATGCCTGGGTGCTGACCGCTGACCCACCAGACCAAATGTCCACCCCTGGCCCAAGCCTTCTCGGACAAGGGCTGGAGACACCTGCAGCTAGCAGGTTGCTTCAGCTAAGTGATGTTCAAAGGATGGTCATTGGCTACAGACCTCGTCGTATATATGTCAACATACAGCTATGTATACGTCCAAGTCAAAAAAACAGAACTGTCAAACTTTGTTCATTTATTCTACAAAGGTATGAATGAACATAAATGATATGTAATCCGGCTGAATCAAGCTAATTCATCAACCCGAAAGCGGTTGTTATCATTCCCGCCTATATACATTCACCACCATTCCTGTGACGTCACGACATGAAGTCGCGATCAAATTTAAACCAGATAATGTGCCATTGTAAGTTGGGTTAAGAATACCATAATATTCCACTAACGTTCCAGGCATGTTCCAGTATCAATCTCCAGCTATGTTAAATCCCGTTATCCAACTCTTCATCCCCTCATATTGCACCAACCATAGTTAAAGATCGTGATTTTCCACAGCTATGCAACAAATGACCAGGAGGTCTCATATAATCTGGGTGAAACAATGCCATAAAACACCCATTTATACGTGTTTATACCATTTATTTATGGATTTGTCTGATACCATTTATTCAGATTTGTCTGAAAATATCTGAAAATAGTGTGCCTCCAATTCTAATGGATCATCATCACTCCCCCCCAAAAAGTTACTATTTGTGGAAATGTTCCCTATTTTCAGACAAACCCTCATGAATTTTGGGATGCCTTGGCGCTCGCTGTAGCCGATGCCGCGGCTCCTGGTCAGTCTCAAGCATGGCGTTGTTTAACATTGGAACTTTAACGTAGCCATGGAAAACCACAACTTGTTTCATAGGAAAAATCGTCATGGCGTTGTTGTTTTGCAGCATTACTAGTAAATGTCGATCAACTTCAGATTTAAATGATTTTAGCTTGTTAAGACCAAATGATTCAAATGCGCTAAGCACCTACAGTTATCCATACCCTTCCGGGTACCTCTGAGATCAGTAACTGGAAGGTGATGAAACACCTGATGATTTTAAAGCTATTTGCCTATCTGATGGGTAAGTGGAAGGTGAGGGATTTGAACACCAAACCTGCTGCCAAAACTTGGGCAACCCAAACAAACAAAAAACAAAACAATGTTAACTTGCTTGAAACAAAGTTTACCCTATGGGTCCAATAAAAGCACATGGAATTTGGGGGTATATCACAGGTCGGCAGGTCGGCGTGCACAAATATAGAGCAGAGAACATTGCAAGAATTCAGCATAAGTCTCGCTGGTTGGTACATGTGTAATTAATGTAACTATAAATTCATCAAGTACATGTACATAAAGTTAGGATGACGCAAAAAAAAAAACCTTTGACTTAACCACAGAGTGTAGCCAAGGCGGTCATGCTGGTGTAAGAAGAATGGCCTTTCCCATTCTTCACCCCTTAATTTTCATATTTCAGATGCAAGGGAACTTTCGATGAATGAATTTCTCACAGCGCAGTCTTCGACTCTTGCTTTGGCATGTTTGAATGCGATTTATAGCAACCCCAATAGACAGAAAAGCGGGAAACCTGGATATTTTTCAAAACTAGAGATCATTCACGCCATGCTGGGAGACTTTTCTATCATCTTGGGGGTTGCTGTAAGGATCTCCATGGATTCCCTATAATTGCTCCCATATCCCATAGCCTGCTCCAAAGATCTGCCGCCCCAACCTGCAGCGTCAAGTCGTGGGCGGCCCCACTTCTGCGCCTTTTGCGGTGCAAACCATGCAGCCTCAGAGGGCGCGGGTCCCAGCAGCCTTGAAAAGCTGTAAAGCATGGCAAAGTTCAAAGGTCTAAAGAACCTTGCCTCCTAGAATTCTACATGGGGAACGTTGGGGAACATTTTATGCATTTTTTGGGGGAAAAAATATAGGTGTCCGGTAGATTTTCCCTGAAATCAACCCATTGATTGTCCAAATCAATGGCATTCCAGATTATATCTGTGGAGCATAGGGATTTGACCATCAAAATGGGGATGTATAACCTAGATTAATCAAGCATAAAGGATGTTTAGAATGTTTTAGAATACAATTTTCCAGCGGATAAGGCTGCTCCACAGCACCTAAACGCATTTTGATGCATTTTGGACGACTTTCCCGGCAAGTCCACCAACAAAGGCAAGACTTTGGATCGGTCGGGATGACAGATTTCAAGCTGGGTCAAGATGATTTAAATTGCAGGTCTCTTTATCAAAAAATGCGCGCACAAGATCAACCCACCGGATTTAATCGCACAGAAACGGACATATCGTCTGGCTTTGTGCCAGACATTGTCTGACTGCTTTCTGTCGCGACAAGATCAACATGGCCGACACCCATTCACTCATGAAGAGGCATGAAGCACGAGTGGCCTGCAGTGCTGCATTTTTCTAGTCGCAGTATCTCAACCTGTACTTTGCACAAGCCCTGCCCCCCAGGGCCTCCGACAAAACACCGATGACTAGAAGGGATCCCCTATGGCGCAGAAAATCGACAACCCCAACACAAAAAAAATGTGAAATCAGTGAAATAAGACCAAAAAAGACAACCTTATACCTTGAACTGAATGATCAGCTATGGTCTTAATATGCCAGCCACCCTGGGCTGAAGGAGACAGGGCAATGAAGGCAACATTTTTGCCATTGAATTCGAACTTAAAAAGAATTGCGTGACGAATTTCACGCGGCATCAACCTAGAGTCTTATAGTCTTCAATGAGATTCGTACGGCCCCAACAAAAAATGGATTCATTGCTAAGGCGGGCGCAAGAAAAGACGTCGCTAAGGGCCAGCTCCGTAGCGTTCACGTTTTGGCCACTTCCGTCATTCAGCTGTATCAACTTGGTTGAGTTCACCTCGCCTTCTTGGTCACCAATGTAAAAGGAGCCTCCGGGCAAAACTTGCCCGTAGGTATTGTAGCCCCAACAGGTCACCCCATTGTTCTTCAAGATGACGCAAGTATGGGCACCAAAAGTGCCCACAGCAATATGCTTCACATTGTCCAAGGGGAGGGTGGGCAAACTGTCTCCCATGTCACTGGCAGTAGTTCCAATGGCTCTTGTGTCTCCATTGCCAAGCCGACCAAAAGAACCTGCACCCCAACACTTCACTTTGGAAGTGTTGAGCAGGGCACAAATGTGGACGGCGCCAACAGCCACCTGAATGGCATGATGTCCAGCTCCCAAATCCACCAGCTGCGGCTCCGCACTCCAGGCAATGCCTGAGCCCCTACCCAACATGCCGTCTCTATTGTTGCCCCAACAAGCCACTGAGGTGTTCTTGAAGATGGCACAACTGGTAGTGTAGCCTGCAGCTGCATCTACCACCTCTTCATCCGAGCGGAAATTCACAAATGGCATCTGGTCTCCGATCTCATTGGTGTCATCACCAAAGATACTACCAGTTTCGGGTCTGCCTAATTGGCCGTACTGGTTGCGGCCCCAGCACTTCATTTTCCCATTGCTGACTACTGCACAGGCATGATGTTCGCCACTTACGACCTTCAAGATTGTAAGGTTGGAGCCCAAATTCAAAACGGTCAGGTTGTCCCCCATGGTAGCCGCAGTTTGACCGCGGTCAGTTTTGTCCCCGAGACCCAATTGCCCGTAGTCATTTTTGCCCCAGCACTTCACGGAGGAATTGTCCAGCTTGGCACACATGGTGTAGCTGGTTGGGCCAAGGACTTCCACAGCTCTTCGGTCAGTCCCAAGCAGCACGTACTCGGAATTACCACCAACCAACCTCAACCCGGATTGATAGGTCACACTTGTCACACACTTCAAATTGCTCACCGTGGGTGTGATGAGCGTTGTGGCACACAAGGCATAGCGGGAAGCCACGATAGTCGAAACCTCCAGTCGTGATGGAACTGGCAAAAAAAGCAAACAATACCCCAAGTCCAAGTGACCCAAGTCTCGAAAACAATCCATTTTCCTGACTTCCCGGTCTAATCCAACTTACATGCTGAATTGCTGGTCTTCACCAGGCAAGACTTTGGGCATCTCTACACATGGTAGCAAAGTCATTTTCATATTCAATGTGAATGTCGCCTGTACCAGCAAATCAAAGCTCCGAGTGGTCAAATGGAGCGAAGCTGGTCTCCAATCAGCAAGCAAGCCGGGCAAAGGAAAGATCAGGCGGAGAATGGGGAATTCAATACTACAGCTGCTGAATATGTGTGTGGGGAACTGAACAAATTACTACTCTTGGCATCCCTAATTTGTTCTTATTTCAATGGATTGGTTGATGGGAAAATTTACAGGAAACCATGGTTTTTACCATCAAATATAGAGGTTTCCTGTAAATTTTCCCTTAAACCAATCCATTGATTATTTGTTCCAAAATGGAACCAGCATATCATCACTCATCTGCGGACAAGTTGCAGCCACGGAAGTTGTTGTCGTTGTCGCTATCCCACAGACTTCACCTGCGGAACCCACAAAAACCGTCTCGAATTTGTTTCATGTTAACTGGTTATTTCTATTGTGTATATATATATATATAATGATGTATATATATATATATACATATTAGTCCTTCTTCTACGCTCCAAACCCTCTTTGGTGGTCCTTTGAAATTAGCCTTCCTACCAGACACACACACACACACACGCGGCTCCTAGACCACAAAAGTCATCAAAAGTCTGTGTTGCCCAAGGCCCCCACATTCTGCATTCTGCACCGCCCCCGTCACGTACCAAGACTTGTTCGTGTACTTCGTCTGGATCCACTCGTTGTCACAAGGAGACACCGATACCAAGCTCACAGTGCAGGCAGCCTTTTCTGGCAGAGATGGAACTGTGAAATTGAGCTCGGAGGTATTGATCTGCTTCTGGTCACACTCATGGATGGCAGCTACGGTCAGGTTCCGAAGCAGCACATTGATGTAGCAAACCACCTTTTTGGCGACGAGGAATGAGCGGAACCTGGTCTCGTTGGACTGCAAAATCAACTCTCTAGTGGCTGTGTACAATGTTTGAGCATGCCCAAAGCAACGATCCAACTCGCCGCAAACTTGGAGGAGGTTTGACTTGTAGCTGCAAAAGCTTTGCTCGTATTTGCCTTGCAAAGTATTGCACTCAGAGATCTTGTTTGCATGGGTCTGATTGGCAGAAGTGTAGTTCGTGAGCCGGCCTCCGACTTCAAGGGAGTAGGAAGTAGACCAATCTCTGATCTCTTCGGCGCACGCCAGGGCATCTGCATATTCCGAAGGCTGCGCATAGTCTTGGCTGAAGGGCGGATTGATGGGCCTTATGTAATTCCTCATGCAACGCACCTCCGGCACCTCAATGTACCATGTACTTTTCGAAGCAACACACAGGGAAAAAAAACAACAACACCCGAAACGATTTACTCATCTCATCATGATATGAAAAAACGTGCTATTGGTTCGCCAATTCGCCTGGACTTCATCAAGGTCGACACGTTGCAGTTGGAGGTCGACTTTGCTTTTCAAAGCATCGAAGGCGGTGACGTTTGCGTGGTAGCTGAAATTCTCCGAAGTTCGGCATTCATCGTGCTGGGCCTCCGCAGCCACCACATTGTCATTTACAGAGGTCACGTTGAGGCCCAATTCTTCTTGCCGGTCAGATAATTCTTGATTACATTCTTTGCCATTCTGAATAAGAATATGGATCTCTTGCAAGTCGTTGTGAAAAGAAATGTTCACTTGATCTAAAAATGTGTTCATAGAGTCGTTGATAATCTGAAGCGTGGTCTCTGATGCGTTTTCATCCAAGCGGAAGACGGTGTAGTTCGGCTGAACTGAACCGTTTGTCGCCTTGACCATGGCCATGTGGCGCAGCTGAACCGCAAGCTCCTCGCTATGCTTCAAGCTGCCAACGATCGATCCGTTTGTCACGAGGTTCGACTTTCGAAGTTGGACAAGGCTCGAGTCTTCACAACTCCTGGACTCCGTGGCAGTGCTTGCCACAACCACAGCAGCAAGGACCATACCGGCAACCTCAGCCAAGGCAACAACGCGGGGTGCACTTCAGCTTATAAATGGGAATATAACAATGGCTACAAGACCTATAAGTTGGAATGTGACCCCTACAACTATGGTTATATTTGGTTATATAATACAATATATATATATATATATATCCGCTTAATTCCAATTACAACTGTACTTCCAAGAATCCTCTGTGACCAGGACCCAAATGGCTCCGGAACAGAATGCACAGCATGTGTTAAGTGCCAAGGAACAGCTGCCGTGCACATCACTGCAACTTTGTCAGTGACTACCGCGGCTTGCCAAAAAACTGCAGATCAGGACACATCATAAAGCACTTGAAGTTGAATCACAAAACACGTCTCCGGAAAGAAAAATAAACATAAAACCACCAGTTCGTTGTATCTCCTCCTCCTGACACATAACTGTTTGTCACAACATCATACACAACCTGTGTCTAACATCATCATGAGAAGGTATGCATTCTGTCATTTTCACAAAATCCTGAGATATGTGGGTCCAGATTGATGATGTAGGATCTGCCTCTGGACCCCCCCGTCGACTGCCCAGGGACCAATCTGCGTTCTTCTGCTCAACGCCTTTTGGTCGCAGTCCTACACGGAGATACCCAGTGCTGGGCGGAAGTGGAGGGCCTGGGTTATCAGAGCACAGATGTGTAAGTGTGTAAGTGTGTAAGTGTGTAAGTGTGTAAGTGTGTAAGTGTGTAAGTGTGTAAGTGTGTAAGTGTGTAAGTGTGTGTGTGTGTAAGTGTGTGTAAATAGATCATATATAAAATTAAAGATATTGTATGTACATATATGGACATATTGTATGCAATATGGATCGCAAATCTGGCTATTTAGGTTTAGGACCCTGTGATGATCTTCGGTTGGAAACAACGAGTGAAATCATCAAGTGTTGGGGTTGATCATGACATGAAGGTGGAGACCATCGATTTATCTGAAACAAACACAATATATACCGAATAACAATGCATATGATTTTACAATATTTTACATACAATCTTGCAAAACATGCAGCTACATGCAGTTGCTTCAATCTCTAGTTGGTGTAACTCTAGAAAACATCCCCGCCCTGAAATGTTTGTTCCTTGAAACTCAGCGAACCCGGCCCCAACACCACACTTCTACCTCTCAGCAAACATGATGCGGCACAGGCACAGCAACAACACCACCTTTTGGAACTCCACTGGGAGGATCATCCCACGAATCGTAAATGTTTGATAGCCCTAGTACCCCAATTCTTAGTAGATCCCCCTGAAAAGTGGGCTTATTCGATATACCACTGGGTGATACATATGATCCGGAACTCCCCCCCCCAAAACTAACACATATTCCATCAATCGATTCCCTAGTCGTACAGTTATATAGTCTTTAACAGTATCTAACAGTACAAAACTGGCTTATTTATGTCACGATGTATACATAATAAATATATATATAACCTTAGTTGCAGGAGTTGTTTCATCCAATTTACAATATTTCTAATTGTTTAAGTCCATAACTCTAGGGGATTCCCGAACAGAGTTTCTGAAACTGGGGGGATCTCCAAATCATGGGTTTCAATACTAAAATAAACTATAATTACTAAACTTCTCTAATCTTGCATGATTTGGGGGTACCCCCATGACTTGGGAAACCGCAAAAAGGTCATACGCGCGATCGACCCCGGGTTCCCCAACCAGGACTTCTTCGAAGTCGCAAGGACTGCGCCTCGGAACACGCCAACCGACTAACTTGGAGGTCATTACGAACAACATATGCATTATGTATGTATATATATATACATTATACCCACAGCCCGGGGGGTTCGCCGTCGCTAAACAAGGTCCATGCGTCATTGTTTGTTGCGCTCGTGACGCTTCCATATGTTCATTTTACCTGTGTTTTTGTGGGGTAAAATGGACGTTGCCGCTTCGCGGTTCATCCGCTTGCTGTCCTTTTTATCTTTTTCTTCGGAATTGGGTGGGTTTCGTTTCTTTTTGTTTTTTCGTTGTGTTTTTGGCGGTGTGGGTATCTATATGTAGCATGTAGAATACATGGGTGCATCTGCATGTCTATGTAAATGTATCGAGTAGCTGTATGTATATTGTGCCCCTTCCAAGACCAACCCATTTGCAATGCTTATTGGCATTTGCAGCGTTTCTTAAGCAAATGTTGCCTTTAATTAATTGATATAGTTTCTTTTTTGTAGTTTGTTTCCTCCCTCCTTTCTTCTAAGAGAAACATTGATTTATATAGTCTACATATTTTTGCAACTGGAGATTATTTTGTACATTCCATTTATGAAAGACACCCAAGAATCCAAGGCCCAACCATGCTCAGCCCAAAGCACAGCTTCATAGATCTTGTTTTTCTTTTTTTTTTAGCTCAGAGTCCAAGACATATATAGTTCCACATGTGTGAGGAAGTCAATGCTAATACGTTGAAATGAAAGCAACGGACAACTGCAGACCCATACAGTCACTTATCCGTTTTTGCCAAAACCTGGAGAAAATAGAAAGTCAAAACCTTTGCGAGAATGTTTGGTTTGAAGCTCAAAAGCTTTTCCTTTGTTTTCCCTCAGTTTCCTTTTGGCTTTCTTTGGTTCTTGGAACTGAACATCTAAGCAAGACCTGCAGTTTTTTTTTGTTTTGTACTTTGGCTTCAGTAAACGCGTTCAAGTCACATGACCAAAAAACACAAGCTTCAAGGAGCCTTCGCTTCCCGCACCATGGATTTTTTTTTTCCTCTTGCTTGTTGAAATTATAACATGTCATGGACATGTCTCATGCAAGTCATCCCCAAACCCCAAACCAAAGTTAAAGTAAGCAACACTTCTGACAAAGAGGAAAGGTAGTAGAGATATGGAAAAGCTGTTCTGAATCTCCTCATTTTATCGCGGATGATCTTTATGCAATGATTGGTACAGTAAATTTGGGACGAGCTCTCAGGATTCTCATCCCTGTAGTCGTCCCCAAGGGTAACCGATTCGAGTGCTGGGCAATGACTCATCGTTGGTGGTGACCTTGCAACGCTCAGAGTGCAGCCATCTTGAAAGGCTGGCAGAAGAGGTATGACAAAAAACTTGGCCACAAGAATTCTTTGAAGCAATATGAAGCAATGTATTTCTATTTATATTTACTATTTCTATTCATTTCTATTCATTTCTATCATTTTCTATCTATTTCTTCGACACATTATATTGCCAATCCCAAGCCATCCCAGGCCCCGTCTGGAACAGCGAAACCAAATGGTGTTCAAAAGGGTTGTCAGGTGTAAATCATTCATCAAAAACCTGGACCCTCATGAAACTCTTCTTTTTATTCCTCGCCACTTGAGCTTTCAAGTGCGAGGAAAAACCGCCTAAATTCAGTGTAAGAAAAACTAGAGCAACAACTTTATCGATGCTCTCATCCATGAAAACAAAGTCTTCTTTTTCACTCTGAGCTACCTTGTATTTCAACATCTGACGCAGGAAGCATGGGCAAATCTGGAGTTTGGAGCCAGTTGCAAAGCAGCCCAACTCCTGATACAATCTCCCTAATGGCAAGACACAAGGATACAGCAGCTGAAATCCAGGGAAAGATCATATTTCCATGCCACACTGCCATGGAAATTTGGAAGTAGACTTGTGTCAGGTTCTCGGTGAAGAAACGCATCAACTTCATGGTTTCGGCCATTTCCTGCGGCATACCATTGGGACAAATACCTGCAAGCATTGCAACAAACATTCGATTCGCGAATTCTCGATCGTGGCTGGCTATCCATGCTGCCACTGATTGCAGCACATATGAAGTCAAAAGCAAGCCCAGCATCCACTGTTTGAGTGGATAGTCCAAGTAGAAGGCGAGGACTGTACTGACACTGTCCAAATATAGGTTCGCACACCACAGCAGCTGCAAGTTGAAGACATAGAACTCGGCTGTGACACCTGCGTATCCGAAAAGAGGCACCCTCCATGCTCTGATCTCAGGCAGCCTGGGACGTCCTGCAACGACCGGCGCTCGTGCTTTCAAAGGTGCAATGACCTGCCATGGCAAGGCCAAGCCTTCGACGAGCAAATAGAAGCAGTGAGCCTCCCAGGGAAGGCCCTGGTTTCCAGAGTTTCCGGACATCAGGTGAGCACAGAAGCAAATCCATGGCACAACAAACGCCGCAAGCATTTGCACCAGACCGAAGATGAAGTGGACCCAATCCCCCCAACGGAGAACTCTCACATCACCTACTGGGTGCAAGACGGCAAAGAGATAATCCTGGAAGATGTACCAAATCAAAAAGTAAGTCACAATGAAGCCTGCCAAGTGTATAAAACCAACATACCAAGCGTGGACCTTTGCGTAGTAGCCAACGGCGCCATCACGGCCGGTCTGGTGAGAAGCTTCACCCGGGAGATCAAGGAGTGTCTCGTTCAAAGGGTCTGTTGCCCGAGCAACACAACTAACACAGAAACACACCATGGCGATATGCAAGTCGGCACGGGCGACCATCAGTATGCTCCGTGCTACGTGCTGTGAATGGAATGGAAGAATATGTCTATACAATAAATACGGGTTACAATCGTCTTGAGCTTCAGCCGAGGATGGTGCCAATAGTGCTAGAAAACCAAGCAGCTTTAGCAGTTGGAAGTAGCGCAAGATCCCACAGAAACAAACGGAACGCCAAATCAAAGCCCCATGTCCACTGCAAGATCTCGGGGGTACCATCTGGTAGTTTAACATAGCTATGGAAAATGCCGTCTTTAATGATTAGGTAAATGTAATTAGTATATAATTAAACTATAAATGGTCCATTTTCCGCAGCTCCGTTAAATCGTGTATCTTGATTCTGTTGATGACGTACCTATTATATAATCACCATGTAAAATCCCTATTTGCTAGGGACCCCTATAGGTTTCACCATGGTTTCCACCCTTCAACTATTCCCAACAAAACCCAGGATTCTCGACCTCTGGGCTGCCACACGGGGTGGGAAATCAGCAGGTCGTCCAGTTCGTGTGGGGCCGTTTTCAGGGTGGACAGGGTGTGTCTTGGACGTATATTGAACATCATTGAACCATGGGCAACGAAACAAGGATGTTTTATGCGACGTCTGTGATGTAATATGATGTTTTTTTCCCCAACGACAGAACAAGTGACAAAGTGTCAAAACAAACAAAAACAGTGATATTGAGATATACCCTCTGGTAAACTAACATAACTATGGAAAATCACCATTTTAAATGGGAAAATCCACTAAAAATGACCATTTTCAATAGCTATGTTAGTTTACCAGAGGGTAACCAAAAAAGGACATTCATGACAAATTCAATGAGGTGCTGACGAAACCTTGAGCGATGACGTTGATGAAACATGATGTGAAACACTTTCTTGGCATATATTGGCACACATTCACATTCCACAGTCAACATTTCCAAACAAAAACGAATCAGCTATTTAGAACATCATCTCTCCACACTCATCACATATATTCACACACACAAATGTATCTATATATATATATATATATCATCATCATTATATCATTAAATTTTCCTATTAATGAGAAATGCCCGAGAAAATCACCATCCCAGATTTCCGATCCATTCCCTCTCCATTTTTCTTCTCCGCTTCTTCAGGCAGTGTTTGGATTGAAATTAGTGAAATTATCAATTAATCGAAAGACGACATCATGAATACCCTCTGGTATATTAACAGTTCGACCCTGAGAATAGCTAGTTTTGGAGGAAACTAATCTTCCAATCCTTCTCTGCCAGGGTCTATGTTAATTTACCAGAGGGTAATAGCCATGGAGAATCCCATATCAATGGAGGTTTCTAGCTGGGAAAATCATCCAAAATTAACCATGGCTTCGATGGCTATGTTAAATAACCAGGGAGTAATAAAATTAATTACTTCAACAATTCAATCTGGGCCTTTTTGGATCCCAGGCCAGTTCTTTACTCGCCAAGTCCTCTGCCAGGGCCAGGAGTCGCTCCTCCTCCTGGGCAATTGGGGAGAAGGTTCATGGGATATTCATGGTGATTTTATGGTGGTTTTACCAAGTAAAAAATGGTGATTTCACCACGAAAAATGGTGATTTCACCAACAAAAATGGTGATTCTATGTGATTTCACCAGCAAAAATGGGGAGTTCGAAGCGATTTATGGTATGAACTTCGCGAACGTTGAGTATCCTAGCAGCAAAACATAGTGGTGTAAATGGGATTTTGCATGGGATATGTTCATGGATTTTCTTGGATAAGTTGGTGAGCCTTACCCATCCAACTATAGTGATTTGCTACCTGCAAAGCATGGGGGCACCACCTCGCAGAGACGAATTGTTGGTACCCACAAACACCCCCAACGCTGATGTCACTGGATTGGTTTATGGGAAAAATAATTGGGAAATCCCAATATTTCATGGGGAAAACCATGATGTCCTGTCGATCTTCCCTTCAACCAATCCAACGCTGATCATGATGTGGAAAATTGATACAGTATCCATTTGTTGGTGTTTCTGAACCATTGATAAACATTGATCGTCATGTTCCCTATTTTGCATGGCCATAAAGTGGATCATTATCCGCATTGTTGGACACCATCAAAGTAATTCTGTGGGATATTTGGAGATGGTGAACATCAATATATAGCTGCTGTTCATAGTCATTGGATTGGTTTAAGAGAAAAAATACAGGAACCCCCCATATTTGATGGTAAAAACCATGGTTTCCTGTAGATTCTCCCTTAAACCAATCCATTGACATAGATGTTGATCGTCCAAAACACGGTACTTGTAGGTATCGTTCCATACGCATTTCATCGAATCATTGCCGTTATCAGGAAACGCCCTACGTACTTAGGTCTGTCTGAACATGGGGTAGCCCTTAAAGCCACTGGTTTGTCATCATTTTTTCCCAGCACCATTGGGGGCTATCTCAGATTTTCAGACAAACCCACATCATATTGTTGGTTATATACATATATTCACATACATATATATATATATATATCCCTTCAAATCCTATCAAATATCCTCATTTGTACATATTTACATCCTTCAGTAATCAAATGTGGCAATGGGAAATCCCCCATTTATAGATTACTTTCCCCGCTATAAATCTCCATTTGCAAGAGATATTCCATTGCCATGTTTGATTACCGGAGGGTAAGATATAGAGATTATAAGGGTATGTCCAAGTGCATTCCAAGAAGGCACTTAACCCTTAAATCGTACCCTAAATACGTACTTGGATCCATAGGGCATGATTTTTTCCCATTCTATCTCATGATTTCGGTCATCACTCCATCCGCCCCTTGGAGGATCATCCCACTTAGTAACGGCCTGGGTACTAAGTCCGCATTCAGTAGGTTATCCCTTTTATGACTGGCTTACAAGCCCACAAAGACCATCCATTTTTCAAACGGAATATTCCATCAAACCGTTAAACCTCCATTTATCCCATTATATAAATCCTATTAAATCCCATGAATTCAAATTCCCAAAACTCCCCTTCAATGGGCTGATCCTCACAGCTGTGTCTTTGAAAACCTGCCAGGCTCCTCCTCGGGCGAAAGCTCCGGGGACTCGGCCTACAGCCAGGAGTCCAGAACTTGGTTGGTAAACCGTTGTAAAACTTATGGCAATAATCAACCAATATGGGGATAGAATTGGGATATACTGGAAGATGGGTGTCACCATGAGATTATAACCCCCATAAGCTGGGATTTAACCTTGCTGGAAAAAAATCCACTATTTATAGCTGATTTTCCCAGCTATAAACCTCCATGTATAGGGGATTTCTCAGATTTTCCCAGTTCCATAGGTCTTGTTCTCCGCCTGTCGACGCCCAGTGGAATCTTTGGAATTCGTCCGAAGTGACCTGGGGAGCTGCCGGGTGCTGCATCTTGGAGATTTCAAGGAGGGCGGCTAAAATAGCTGTGCTGCCCTTCAGTACACTAGCATAGATATGGAAAATTGTCCATACGGAAAATTCACCATAGGAAGGCTATCAAAAAAACATGGTGGGATTGGCTTTTTCCCAGGCTTGGTGAAAGATGGAACATTAACAGGAACCCGCTTTTCGGTCAGAGGGTTTTTGGCTAAAGTGTTCCAACATGTTTCCATGTTCCAACAAGAACCAATCAAATTGGCTGAATGATTTTCAATCTACGGATTTCACCAGCATTTGTTTTTGGACATTCCAAGCTGCCCCGGCTGTGCACGGTTCTCAAAAATATGTGATGTTCCGTGTTGCATCAAGGAAAGCCTGCTGGATGGGACTCTGTTCAAAGCGACCTTCCTTTAATCTATGATGATATTGGTTGATTGAATCGGATTTTATCCCTTTTCTTATAGATCACATTCTCGTTTGTCTTGTTGATATCCCTTCAAAAGGGTACAGGGTTAAAGTTTGGCAGTGCAAAATTATACCGATGTTTTTGTACTACCCTCTGGTTTTTAGGGTATCTATATATGGAAAATCAGCATTTTTAAGAACTGTAAATCATCATTCTTATCATCTATTTTCATGGGCCATTTATACCAAAGCTATGTTAAGTAAACATAAGGTAATGGGATATAATGGGACTGCAATTATTTATAATGATGTAAAAACATGTAAAAACGATAAAACGGGAAGATCATGGGAATTTTACGTTGCCACGTTTTGCCCAGGATCAGGTGGAGAATCTGAGGTACCCTCAAAGTTTTGACCCATTCCCAGATCCGAAACAATGCCCCATGCCTCCATCTTTTCCCAGACACCCGGCGACTCGCTCGTCGCCGAAACTTGGGGCCATAAAGGACCCAGTGGATGGGGTCTGTACCATGATTTCGGAAACTCCTATGTATGGTGGTCCCAAATCATCTATGTATGGCATGCTTCATTTACTCAAATATCACCCAGTGGCCAGATATATATATATATAACCATCCACAATTATATTTATTATATATCTATATTAATATTATATACATATTGCCTGACCCCATCCTGTGCAAAACGCCTCCTTCGGAGGAGCTCCAACTCAACTCGCACCGTGGCAAACTGCCGGCGCGATCCGGCGCTCGGGGCCGCTCTTTTTGCATCTGGGGGATCCAACTGAACAGCAACCATTTGTCGCAACGCATTTTGCAAGCGATGAATATTCATGGTATATGTATGTAGTTCTGTACGTATAATATGTTATGTAAACGTATAATATGTTCAAAACTACATTTATATTATATCATAATATAATATATATATATAAGTGTCTATTCATATCTTACTGAGTGACTGTTCAGGCTAAGTGGAAGTCTACATCGATAGATAATATCTGTCCAACATAAACCTATGGATCTATGAAAGGGGTCAACGTTGGCTCAAGTACTGCCAGCCCCATGACCTGGAAAAGCACGTGAAACGGACCCATTTCAAACATGCGGTTTCTAGGCTCAAAGCATCACACATGTATTGATTATAAATTCTATTTTGTAAACACAGGTGCTGTTTTGTAAACCTGCATTCCTCAAGTAGTTCCAGTGTCCACCCTTGTGCAGTACAGCACACGTCCAGGAACCATGATTCATCTCCTAGGCCCTAGGCTTTGCAAACAGAACTCTTCGAAAAAACATGCTGAAACTTTGGGCCACCTGGGTGGAATCAAATATGATCCCCCAGAAGACGCACTCCGCCGCTGTCGTGGGGTCCTTCAGAAGCTCCCACTCGAAGCAGTCGGAGCAAAGTGGTGAAACTGCTAAACGATCACAAAAGTGATGAAAGAAGAAAGGACTCGTGAACAAAAAGCAACTGGTAACAGCTTGATGACCCCGAAGCAAAACCCCTTCACTAAAACGATCGATCCCGCTGTGAGTCTGTCATCAAATCTTTGAGCACAGTGACCACAGTCCCTCCACCAGCTCCAGCTCACTTCTGTTTATCAAAGTCCGCCAGCTCCAATAGCCTCGTCTGGATAAACCGCCAGTAGATGCAACGGTTCTTCTTACGGGGGACCCCTCTCCATCGTTCCAGCGATTCTTTTGCTGTTGATCCCTCCTGTAAAAGCCACCATTTTCTAGGTCAGTGAAATCCTGGGAAACCATGGGGAAAAACCACGTTGATGTTAGTTTATCCCCTCGGGGAAGTCAAGAAGTGAGGTCTGCCTCCACCTTGGGAAATCCTAATTTTGGACCAAAGGAGAGTTCCGAAAAAAAAAAAAAAAACATGCCTTGCAATTCGTTTGGCGAGCAAGTGACAATGGCATGGACACACCTTGGTGAAGAATTTGAGTGACTATTTGTGCTGATTCCCAACAGAAGGAAACTGTCGACTTACTAGCAGCACAAGTGAAGGCCAGCGGATGGTATCGCCTCTGCTTGATCAAACCAGCAGAATGCAAAGTTGTGTTCTGGGCAAATCAATGCAAATCACAGGTACACTCTGGTAAACTAACATAGCTATTGAAAATGGCCATTTATAGTATAGTTGATTTTCCCATTAAAAATGGTGATTTTCCATAGTTACGTGGCTGTTTACCAGAGGGTATCATAACATTCACACACCTGAAAACATTGACTTGTTTGGGATGATTCGCGCCTTCCTGTCGCTATGGCCTTTGCCCAAGATTTTTCTGTCAGTCAGGGTTTCCACACGGCCATTTGGTCAGGAGATTTCCATCACATAGGGTTTTGTCTCACAAATAGGGTACCCCAATCCGTCCAATGGTGTGCCATCATGGGTTATTGATAGCATTCCTGAATTGGACCCGGATACCAACTTTATTTTGTACCTCATCATATGCTAGTCAATATCCCCATTTAGTTTTTTTTTATCACTCATCCAATCGATATGCAGGCATTCAGATTATCCCCATTGTATCCATATTGTGTATCCCCATTGTATCCCCATTATATCAGAATATATGGGTATGGCTCAAAATTATTAACCCTATAGTTGGTTGCTTTACCTTGATTTACCATTAACAATGACCATTTTTGGTACCATAATATTGAGCCATAGCTATATCAGAATCATATCCGCATTACATCCTCATGATATGCCATTATGATACCACTGATTTTGTCGCTTGAATCCCCATCGGTCAATGCCCCACTATGAACTATAGTTATATAATGTTATATATTCCATTATCTTCCCATAAAGTTCTTGCTCGAAATCTCATGTTGATCCGGTTGGTTCTATATTCCCATCCAGTAGATTCTGACTGAAAGTCAGCATATAACCTGAACATAGCTGAAACTTGCGGTCATTTGGAGATGATTCTTCCAATCCTAATCACCAGTCCGGTAACGTCACGACGTGAGGTCATAGTAATTCAAGGCAAATGATTGAATGTTCAATGACAATCCACCATATTAAATTGTTATATCCCAATTCGATTCCCATGTTTTTCCCATTGTATGGTTTGTTACTACCTAGTCGCAGAGTAGATGTCTTACTATTCATCCCATTAAATCCCTTCACACCCCATTAAATTCTATCAATATTCTTCTAGTTCACCCAGAGTCGGGTATGAGTCACACTCGGGTACACCAGTAATTACTTAGACGATGAATACCAAGAACAGACTAAAATCTGTGGTCCCTCGGGTCCTAAATGTTGTGATCCATTGGATACGGGTTTGTCCGAAAATAGTGTACCTCTAAATCCATTGGTGAATCCTCATTATCCCCATTTCTCATGGCTATAATTGGAATGAACACCATTTCCAGACAAGCCCAGATGTACAGAAAGAAATCGCAACGCATCGACGTCGCGAATCATCGCAGCAACAAATCAGCTCTCCGCAGCTCGCATGGACGCAGCGCCAACTCGCGCAGAGGTGTTTCAGCCTGGGACAAAGAGTGGTGGTGACAGGGAAGCCATTGTTGTTCGTGTGATTTCACGCGATTTCATGGGATTTCATGGGATTTCGTAGGATTTCATGGATATGTTAATAGGATTTAATGGGATTTCTTGGGATTTGATGGGATTCAAATAGGATTTGATTGGATGAAAGCAAGGTGGTGCCACACATTGTTTGCGAAGTTGGTTCAGCTAAATAATTAAGTAGTTTAAGTGTTGGGTTGATCATCGATATAATATATATGTGTGTAGGATATCTTATAATTTATGGATATATGATATATATATATATATACATATTATATGGATATATTAGTATATCTTAAGAACATACCAATTTAGTGAAGTTGTTTTTTTCAAGAAACAGAACAAACCTACCAGGGGGGGCACCACCTTGTACGGATGTCTATCCAACCAAAGAAAGTTCACCAGAAACATTGGGATTTTTCGGCCTGCCACTATGGCCTTCTGAAGCTCCCAATCAATGGCAATCCCACGATGCATTAGAACCCCCGGTGCACTGCCCGCTGCTCCCCTCGCCATGAAACTGCTGCATCATCCTCCTTGTCGAGATATCGAAGGATGTGTGCCAAACGGTCCTGGCGCTGGAGCACTGGTGAGGTGGGCTATGTTTGAGAAAAAATACGAAGGACTGCCAAACTTTTTGCAAGTCTGCACCAAACGAAAATAAACCCTGCTGAAGTGGTGAAAATCAGCTTTAACTCGTCTCTCAGGTAAGAAAAACAATAGTTGTTCATTTACGGATGGGGAGTCACACATATTTTTTCAATCCTCCAACGAACCCGTGTATCCCACTTTGTCTGCCAAGTTGCATGATCACGATGTGTAACCAGATCAAAACATGGGTTGGTTTCCCATATTAGGGGATCGACATCAATCCGTTGATAGGGATTTATATGCCCATTACAAGGACTTCATAGCAGGACAAATGACCAACCCCCCTAATGTTGGCAAAGCAATGACAAAACATCCCACTTTTACCATGAATTGGTGCCACAACATCAAACTATGAGTGCATTATTATTGCTTTACTAACGTTATACCATATTTTGATCATGGCTTGTATAGCAAGTAGGTTGCACTCCTTCTATGTTTCTTCGCCTCCCGGGAAAGCGAAAAGGGTCCCGGGGTCCTTCACGCCCTCTCCGCTTTGATATTCGCGCAGGAAACGACAGACGTGCCACATGCCTCACACTGACGTGATCGTAGTACTATCGTGTTTAGTATACAGGTCATGTGGTTGGGAGACTCTATGTAGGTCCTTGGCTTCCCTGTTTTTCGGGAAATACGGATACCTCTCACTCCTAAACGCTCCCTCTTGACCACTGGATAGCGCCATAGTACAGTACATGGGTTATAGCTATGACTACTATGAGCAACTCATAGTTAACTACTAGTGAGCTAGTTGCTTATAAATGCTTTCAAACTATGAATCAGTATATCCCATAACATTCCATAACATCCTATATCAACAAAATGGGTAATAACCCTGGTGATGGCAAGTCCCTGATTGGTGGATGACCCCATCGATAGATGGGTCAAGGGGTCCAGTGAGGTCGCAACGTGAGGTCATCGCACATCTACATCCCACAACTGGATATGGGTCAAAATTGGGTACCCTAAGAATTGGATGGTCAATATTAAAATATACTAAACACATAAATTCCAATCTGTGGTCCCCCACGTCCTTAATTTAGATCCATACCCATATAACTTAGAACATCCATGACAACTAACCCCTTCCCATCTCGCCATGGCCGCTGTGACGCCCCCTGCCAACAAGGCACGGCGCGACTCCGCCAGCTGCGCGGGGCTGAAGCCCAGCGCGTTGGGCGTCTCCTTGACGCCCTGGCGCAGCAGCAGACGCACCTCAGGAGGCGCGTCTGCTAAGTCTTGGAGAAACTCAGTGGAAAAAGATGAGGGTATCATGGATATATCATGTGTTATTTGAAGTTTCAAGTTAATTAAGTATTAAGATGTATTAAGCTATGGTTTAATTTATAAGATTCTATACGACACTAATGATTGAAAACTTATATATTGTCTTTGCTCGAAAGTTGAGCATTTTCCGGCCGAATCAGCAAGCAAATGACCCAAGAGTTGTGCTGGAATAGAAAGGACAGCAAGCATTTTGGACTCGTGGATGGTTGGATGGTTGGGGCCTCAAGGGTTCAGTACCTCAATTGACCAGTCCATCTGTAGTTTGAGACTTCTACATCCCTTCCCTTGCATATCCTCTCCTGTCCTGGAATGCCAAAGGTCCAAGCTGAATGTTTTTCTTCAACCAAAGATGTGGCAATGTATGGCACAATTCACCAATTTAGTTCGGACCACTAGAAAAAAACAACAAACCTCCACCTCGCTCAAGGGGAAAAGCCATGGATACCTTGGAGCTCTTCGGTTCGCTCCGACCCTCCGGTGATCAACCATGGCACTGGAAAATCCACCAGTTGTGGACTATATGGATGATTCTCCCAGCTATTACCCTCTGGTAAACTAACATAGCTATTGAAAATGGCCATTTAAGTGGATTTTCCCATTAAAAATGGTGATTTTCCATAGTTATGTTAGTTTACCAGAGGGTAACCTCCATTTACATGTGATTTTCCAGCTAGCTAGCCATGTTTGATGACACCGTTGCAGGCATTGGATCCACTTCTCCAGCCAGCTGCCAAGATGCAATCCCTAGATGCCCGTTGTAGGCCGCGAGATGCAACGGACTATCCCCGGCACTGTCGGGCAGCGAGAGATCCAGCTCGGGGTAAGCGGTCAGCAAATATTCTGGGCGCCACAAAGAGAAAAATGGGCAGGGTAAGGCTATGAGACTTGGGGATAAATACACCATCTATGGCAATTTTGATAGAGGTAAATGATGTTTCACCAGTGGTCTCAACACAACAAAGGTGCTGAAACACGATGAATGGTGTGGACTGGGGGTTAAAAAGGGATGTAACCATGATATTTTTGCATGATATATATATATAATATAATATATATTATATATATATTATATGTACATATGCACAGAAATATACATAGGTTTGGGATCTGGGATATAACCGATATAACATTCTGCAACTATTGCTACTTACCCACTTATTGCATGGAACCGCACCCCCATGGCTATTCTGGATACTACAAGCCTCCCAAAGAACGAGCCTGACACATTCCTCAATTGATAGGAAAAGAATAACATATTCATGCCAAGGTTTAACCAGAAGTCAGAAGAAGTGTTCAAATTCAGGGCATATTACTGACATATTGAGAATCCAAACCTCCGGCATTTCAACCCGTGGTCCGACGGCTGTTTTAAAACCACCTAGCCGCCGAGCAAATTGGAATCATGGTCTGAGACCTCCAATCAACCAACAAGATTCAGCAAGTGCAAACTCTAAGAACCACAATGTGCTCGGAACGGCACAGGTAACCCGGTAACACCACAATGCAGGGTGTAATAGCATCCATTGACAACCAAACAGACATGAAGACCATGAAAGCATGTAGAGATACCTTTCTCAACAATGTCCTCTTGGTGGGGATAGATGGGATAGTGAATAATGTGGGTAAAACCATAAATGGGTGGTATAAACCCTTCCCAAATGGGTGGTTTATTTTTATTTTACCCACATTAGTAGTGAATAACCTCTGAATGGGTCCCTCTGACCCAAGCACAAAATGGCATCACACGTCCAGGTCTCCCGTGAGCTTCACAGCACCACAGAGGGCAGCCCAGTGTTGGACACCGCGACCCATGTTGTCTTTCTCCTGGATGTTGGCTGACCTGGCTTTCATGGCCTGGAAGGACAGAAATCAGGTACCTAAGTCCTAAGTCTTTTTTTTTGGTCAATCTAATATAAAGGTTTAGGAACTATCCACATTATGGTCCAAATTATGGCTTTGAATGGGACAGTACTTCCATTTTACGAACCAAAATGAAGCATGAATGGGGCAGGTGAGTGCATGATTTTGGTTGGAATGTTCCTTGGAAGTTTGCACACATCCATTGGGTTATCATCTTGTGACTTTGGTAGCAAAAATATCACAAACAGTGGATTGGCTTAAAGTAAATTGAAACCGGGAACCCCATACTTCATGGGAAAATCCACGGTTCGGTGGTTTCTCGTATATTTTTCAGCAAACCAATCCATAACGAGACAACCTGAAAATGACGTTATTCACTCTGAACTGAACGTCATCTCCACCCTCCGCCCCAGAGCAGTTTTGTCTTCAATGCATTGAACCCTTTGGCCTGCTTACCTTTTCAAATACCATCTGGGAACAAAATCGGAACTGCAAAATCCTAACATGGAAAACTGTCCTATTCAAAATGGGGATTCTCTATTGCCATGTTTCTAGATCAAAACGAAACAGAACATTAATACCTCTCCACTACCAGGAACAGAACACCTCAGGTTCCTCATCATATCCTCCAGGCTCTCTAGATGTCACCCTTCTGGAGGGTAAACCACTAACCACCAAAACGATCCAACCAATCTACCAAATCCACAAATTTATGTTAAAAGCTATCAAGAAGGGGGCACCCATCTATTAGGTAGGTAACCAGCAAAACTAACATCCAATGCGGCTGAATTGCAATAATTCACTCACCAGAAACTAGATGTTATTATACAGCCATTTGGGAATGACTCCCTGAATCCTAACCATCATTCCAGTGACGTCCCGACTTTAGGTCGTTATAATTCACCCAGATTTCTCCACCCCAAAAATGCCAGTAGTTCGAACTAAACCAACTTAGCTAACTAAATTCCATCAAATCCCGTTGAATCCCATCAAATCCCATTGAAACCCATTGAATTCCAATATCCTCCATTAACTATAGCCTATAGCTATACCCTCCATTCACCACTGGATACCAAGGTACATGGCCAAGCACAGCACCGCCAGCTCCATTGATGATGTCCGTGCTGCGCGAATCAGCAGCGTGGCACCATCCTTGGTGCTGAGTTACAGGGTGAAATGGATGGAGGTGCATCATTCTATCACTGGATTGGTTTAAGGGAAAATTTTAACCGGAAACCTCTATATTTGATGGGGAAAACCATGGTTTCCTGTAGATTTTCCCTTTGACCAATCCAGTGATTCCAGTGGATCAAATTATAACTTATCATGTCTGTTAATGAATTGGATATGTTCTCCATACCATTTTTGGATTAGCATTAGCATGATAATATGATACTGAACATCTCGTATCAATATGATGTTGCATTTTTTCTATATTGATGTTGAGTATGATCCGGAAAAAGGGAAACTCTAATGGAACGATACACGCGTTTATCATTTCTTCTGGTAACGATAGGGATCCCCAAAAAGCTCCAATGATGTTCGATGATGTTTCACCAACTTTTTCTTCTCCATTTGGGGGTTTGTATATATTTGTATATATGTGATATGAGTATGTGTATATTTTGATATATATATATATATATTGTGTATATTTGTATATTATACTTCCTAAGATCCGATTTTGAGGCAAGACATGTTCAGCGCACCTTCAGGGGAAAGGAGCCTCTGAACAGCAGCATAGTTCATGACCACAATGACACCACGTGAGTGCAACCATACCGGAGGATGATAGCAAGATGACCAACCAGGCATGCAACAAAAAAGGTGGTGCTTAAGGGGCTGTATGGGGTTGTATGCGGTTGCTAGCCATCGTCCAACAATCCTTTGGCCCAGAGAGTATCCTGAGTATCCTAAATTGTGGCGATTGGAGTCCGGAAAGTTCTGGATTTGTTGCGACAAGCACCTGTTTCCTACAGCCTTCAACCTCAATTAGAACCTTCTTTTATACACTCCACCAAACCTCCTGAACATACAAGCCTAGTGGAAGGCCATGTCTAAAGGCTTGCACCGCACCCCTTTTTTGGGGCAACCGCCGGCCCTGGGATGCTGATCCTACCCAGCGTCCCACTCTGGATTGTGCCAGTCGATCTTGGCGCCAGCTTTCAGGGCTTTTTGGATACTTGGAAAGTTCCCCATGGACCTGGGCCCGCCGTGCTGCGCGGATGTCCGCGGTTGATGGATGTTTTTGTTGTGTGGTTTGGGAAGCCACATGAGGCGCAACATCCAACATATGATCTGATGGATAGAAAAATAAGACAGAACACTTCAGAGTTGATGTGATTGTTTAAGGCAATACTTTAGGGGCCGTTTCCAACTCAACCTCTGTGACTCCAAACAGTTCCGGTCGCAACTTGAGCGAGTCCCAGCAGCTGGATCCGTTAGTTCGTAAGAACCAGATCTGTGATGGTCTGAGTAGGGCTGAGCGTAACGGCCACAAGTATCCATAAGTGACCAATATCAGCAACCTCCAATAAACTTAACCTCTGGTAAACTAACATAACTATTAAAAATGGCCATTTATGGTTGATTTATATACCCAATAAAAATGGTGATTTTCCATAGTTATGTTAGTTTACCAGACATTAACCTCTAGAATTCTCCCCAACTGTTGGGAATGTGCCAGTCACCTGGCTTCTTGAGTCATAGCTCGCGAAGGACATCCACCGGAACGTTTCCCAAACCAAGGTGCTTGTTCAACCTGCCCAGCATGGCTTGGTTTGGTCCACCCTCCTTTTGTTCATCTCGCACCAGCTGGCGAATATCATACTCAGCGCCATGGACAGCCACCCAGAGCTTTCTGCAAGCTGCTTCCAGCTGCTTCTCCTAAGGCAAAGCGGCCATGGCTTACACAGCTCTCACACATGACATGTGAATCATGCATCATTATTCCAATAGCTTCAAAATGTGGGTTGGCTAAAACATAGTGTACAAATGTGTACCACTAAATCCACTGATTCATCATGGTAAGTCGGTTAATCATCAAGTTCTGCATATTAAATAACAATTTTGGTGGTATACCTAATTTTCACACAAACCCATATGGAAAGCTCAGCAAGTTTTTTTTTCTGGCTTCCCTATTCACCATCGTAGATTCTCCACCCAGAAAGTCAACTCAAAGAATTGGATGTGGAAACAGTTTTTATGACACCATTCAAATTCATGATGTACAAAAATCTCCGGGGATTCCTGTAGATTTTCCCTTAACAATCCCTTGAAATCCATCTTTTTCCCGTCACCGATTCACCGATCGCCCGTCCTTCACATCGTCCGCACTCTTCGTGTAGCTCCAGGTGACGCTCTTCTCCACTAGGCTCGGCGTGGACCGCACGTGCCAGGTGGGCGGAAACTTCTGTGTGGATGCCTCAGAGCGGAGACGCAACGCTGATGTCCAAAGGGTGTTGCTCTGAAGAAATATCCAAAAATATCCATCTATTCAAATCTAATCTTAACGAACACCACATATATATATAATATATATATAAATATATATAAATGGGCCTTCTCAGTTCACTGCACCTCCAATGGTCACAAAAATGACTGTGATCTTTTCATGCAGCTTCCTGAGAACGGATTGCATAGTTTGGATGTACAGGTTTTGCAAGAGTTTCCGACATGATTTAGCGAATCTCTCTTTTGCAATATCTTGATTCTCTTGATTTGGAAGCACCAAGAGCTCGTGTTGTCACCGGGCTGGAACTATTGGTTCTCCATGGGGGTAATGAGCCGTTTCCAAAGATGTCCCATGGTGTTTTGAGCTATTGTGATCTTGGTTCAACATGTGCTGGTGGATTTATGAAATACCTATGCCACTGCACTAGTCTCGGAGTACAGTTTAGGAGCCATTCTACCTGTAGACCGGACATTGATCTCTTTCTTAGACATTGGTCGATTTCCATTGGTTGGCCTGATGATGTTGAGAGAGTTGTATCTCAAGCTGTGAAATGCTCCATGTTTACCAATTTGCCCATATCGCAGAAGCCAACTCTTCGCTGCCTGGTGAGAATAAACAAATATACTCTCGGGTTATGACTAACAGTTCGTCATGGAGTTATCCACCATCTTCAATAGGTAAATCACCATTTTAATCATCTATAAATGGGCCATGGCTTCCATGGCTATATGTTAAATAACCACAGGGTATAATTGTATATATATATATAGGCCTTTCAAGATGGTGAATTTTCATGAAGTTTCCCAACAGTTGGTGTTTCAACCAATAGCATTGGAAATCAAGATCCGAGGGCGGCTGGTCCAAACAACGTCAGTCCTTTCGGGTGGCAAATCCAGCTATCCCAAACCTCCGAATTTGAATTTGGTGTTCTAAATCACAAGGAGTAGAAATGAAACCACGAATGAGGTCAAACCAGTTTCTAAGTGACACATCCAGAAGCTTTCCTAGTATACATTTCAAAGGTCCAAAATGGCTTTGAAAACTGGTTAATCGCCACTTTCCCTGTCGAAATACATCAATATTTAGGAACTTTGGATCTTTTCGGGTCCAAACAAAATCAGTACTTCGCTTCGTCGGGGCACCGGTTCCTTCAAGACTTGCCGCGAGCCCAAGGTCGGCACCGATCGCGTCCGAGACAAGGAGACGTCTGCCCGAGACATCCTGAAGCCGGGGGATGTGTACACGGTGTACCATACAACACTTGGACATATCGGACAGCTGATATATGCAGCACATAGTTTCCATGATTTGGGATCTCTTGCATTCTTTGGCACTGTCTCCGTTGATTCCAGTGGTCTTGCTAGCACAAAAAGCGCGATATTTTGCGGAGAGATCCAAAGCTACCCTATTGCTATGGATAGAACCAAGCCTTCCTGCAGGATGTTTGGCCTTTGATGTCTCCAAGATTTTCGTGGAGGAAGGTGCCAATAGGAACTGTTTGTATTTACAGCATGCCAACTCCGCATCTGGAACTGACAAGGGTTTTCAGAATTGAAGGGTATTCGAATGGAACAAAGACACATCCATGTGACATTATTGGAATCCTGCTTCTATTTGGTGGGGTCTTGTTGCCTGGCCTAAACAATCTAAAAATTCTGGACTGTCAAAACCCCTTCGCAGCGGTCGTCCTGGTCTGATTAAAACTGGGGTTGAAAGTCATAGAGTTGGACCTTGGCTCGTCCAGGCTGGAAGATATTGCATGACGACCAAGTATCCCATGGCCAAGTATCAAAATGGCTGTGTCTTAAAGTAAAAATGGGGTGTATACCATACTTTAAAGCCATTTGAATGGGAAAATGGAGATTCACCAGTAAATGGGGCATCCTATTTTCGGAGAAACCCACAATACATCTCTATGTTTGGTCCGAAGGGAACTTGATTGCAGATCAGGATTATCCCAACATCTGAGTTTTTGAGACACACCTGAGACACTCAGTCGACCATTGCAGGTGAAATTTTCAGCAGCATGAGATCTTAGGATGTTCCCCCACTTGGGGGGTGCACTTCCAATTGATTTGCGTAGGTACACTATCCCAACTCATGGGGGGGTTAAAAAATACCATGCTTATACCCATGACTTTCACCTCAGTTCCGCAACCGCCTCTTTTTATCCATCCCCATGTTGCATGATCCCCTCATGTTCATCGGTTTTGCCCATGGGGAAGATTTCGTTACCTTTCCACCTGGCAACTCAGCTCATTCTTCCCCTTCGGTGTCATCAAACACATGTCGCCTTGGGACATCCTCGAATTAAATGAAGGTTGATCGCCGGGAAAATCATTGAATCACTGGATTGGTTTAAGGGAAAATTTACGGGAAACCCCTATATTTGATGGGAAAATCCATGGTTTCCTGTAAATTTTCCCATTAACCAATCCAGTAATTAAACTGAATGGGGGATCTTCCAGCCGTCCATGGGACAGACTACCAGCGAGTGACAGATTTTAGGGATCATCCGACAATCAGGGCAAACAAGCCCTTTACTGCAAGGTGCCCCATAGTTAGCAATGTTGGGTTATAACTAGGTTAACTAAGGCTTATGATAAATATAACAACAAGTATATGTGTATGTATACATTATCTTGTATGATTTGATTATACGTATATGTAAGTACAAATATACATATATATACATATATACACACACATATATATGTCCTGGGTAAAACCAAAAAAGATCACTTAGAACTGGGAAGCACACCACCTTCTCACCAGTCTATCATTCCATTGCGACCCTTGGCCAAGGGACTTCAGGCTAGTCTTTGAGTTGGTCTTCTGCAAGTAGCCGCGGTCACGAAAGCCGCCTGAGCGGTCGTATTACCATCATTGCAGTGACATCGCCACTTGAGGTCTTTTTAATTCGTCATATGTTCCAGAATAATTAAATGTATATAGGAAAACACCAATGGGAACCCATGTGCATTATTGGTGGATTTTCCAGCAAACCATGTCAAATCACTAGATGGTTGCAGCCATGCTTTCAGTCCATTTTAGAACCATCTGTGCCATTGTAGTCTAAACGCGTCATAATATGCGGTATAGTCATCCAAAAAATATTGAGAAGTCCCATTCTTTTGGCTAGTGAATCCCTACTAATATTGGTATGACCATACAATATACAAGTGGACCTCCCAAGTTTAGACTATGGCTCAGGGTATGGGTCAAAATTTTGACCCACCCTTACTTCGAACAGAATTTCAAGGGTCACGCAGAATCAAGCTAAGTACAGACTTGAACCACCTGCGAGTAGAGGTGTGTGTTTTTTTCCCCAATCTTGTGACATGTTGGCCCTAGGATGACTGCGGTCTCATTCCTAGCGATTCAAACTACCTGGATTTTGCAGATAGCTTCATGGATACAGAGTTCTGAAACATGATACTCAAAAACCAACAAGTACATCCCAAACATTCCAAGCCCCGCTAGGATTTGCCATGGGGTTTGGTTAAACCATGTCTCCATCATGTGGTCATTTCCCACCACATCAGTTCACGATGGTCTTTGCGGATCTTCTCAGCAAATCATGCCATCAATGGTTGTGAGTTGTGGGATATCTTCTCTTTCCAACAAATAGACTAATTGTGAGAGGAGATCTCGTGCAGGATCATCGAAACAAACACACATAGAACTTTGATATTTCTTAGGCTATCAGCCAATTGCTAAGCATGATTCACAGATTTCTTTAAAAAAAAACTATGTCATAATTCTTGAATGACAACAGGTTATACATTACGATCCCTCCAGCGAAAATAGACCCCGCCAAATAGGAGGTTGAAAGACTGTTTTACTCAGCTCTAAACATGAGCGGTTTTCAGGGCCTACGTAATATAGTTGGTATGGTATAGTTTAGCCCACTGGAAACAACCAACCTGTGACAACTTCCCCCAACATAAACACATGGAGTTTCAACAAATGTTTTCCAATAAAGAAAAAAATATAATCATACACCCTCTGGTTGTTGAATAGACATCACAAGTCATCTATCTTAATGGGCCATTTCCCATGGCTACCTTAAATAATCAGAGGCTCAAATTCCAAAATAGAAAACACATCTATAGATTTAGATACATATAATACATATATGTTATATACATATATAAACACATATTTATAATATATATATATATTATACATATTTCTCTCCATGGATTTCCATGTCCTAGATCCTCCCACCTCGCAACCATCTTCCAAGGTACTACTCCTCGCAAAGGCCTCGAAGCCACCCGTCTCCAGCACCGCAGCGTGGAACTCGGGCGAGACCCTGCGGAGGATGGTGCTCTGCCCCAGGTCCGGGCGGTAGACCTCCGCATACCTCGGGTCCAGTGGCTGGGACCCGGGGCCTCCGGGCTGGGTCTGGAGGTTCAGTTTGGAAACTGATGGAACATCATCGAAGTATAGTTGGGTTTTCAGCAAGCTGTTTGATAGTGGGTTCAGGGTGGTTGTTGTTTGATGGGTGTACCAGACTTGGGGTTCGGGGTTGTTGTTGCATACTCTTAACTTCTATATATATATATATATCACTAGAGAATACTAAAGATATATCCACTGTGAGCTCTCAGTCTTGGCTAGCCCAAATTGTAAACCTACTTACTCAGTGTATTCAAAACCTCATTTTGCTCCGTTAGCCTCTGGCAATCAAATGTGGCAATGGAAAGTCACCCATTTATGGAGGACTTTTCCATTAAAACTTCCATTTCAAGGGGGTTTCCCATTGCCACGGTTGATTACGGGAGGTTAAACCTCCAAAGTTTGCCTATGGGCATCATAGGGTTGGGAAACTTAATTTGTAGCTCCAAACCGCTGCCTCCTAAGCACAAAATAGAACGTTCACTTGTGATATGCACGCCTTTGACCATTTGATAGTTTTATAGAAGTTAATAGTTTATTATAGTCTATTTACGTAGTTCATATGTAGTTGATGTGTAGTTCATAGATGTTTATAGTATGCACATGTATTTCTAGAGATGTCAAATGACACAGTACACATTTAATCCGATTCCCCTAGTATTCAACACCCCCATCCCATGGTCCCAAACATGCGTAAATCACCCAAGTTACCGGCAGTCACCGGGGTGTTGAATGTGGAGATGGGATTAATTGGAGTTGGTGAGTTGTAAACCATTCCATCCCCATTGATGTTCCATTACATCCCTACTATAAACCATGTTGTTTTATGATTAATGGCTGGAATCCATCGGATGATCTTTGTGGGTTGTGGGTTTACATAATCTTATAGACCCATCTAACTCTAGAATACTATATAAATATATCTACCATACATCCTGGTTATGACCCTAAAGTATTTCTATACTTGGATGGCGTTATAAAGCTATATTAAGTATTTGTGTAGCTATGAATCTATAGCTACATTTTACCCCATAAGATCTATGGTAAACAATAAACCCATCTAACAATTGGAATACAATCAAGTTATATATGTATAATATACATTTGCCATAAATCATCATAAATCATAGCAATGAATCTATAGAATATGTGTATCATTATAAATCTATATCTATTTCAGCATATATTCTTTCTTTTTTGTGAACCTAACTACAGGTAAACCATGATAAACCCATCATATCTATGGATAAGATCCGGTAAAATATATCTATAGATTCATACCCAAGATGTATGGCTTGCAGCTTCAAAGCCCCACTGGACATTTCGCCGAGCAGCTCGGGCTCCGCATTTTGGGTTCCAGCACTCTCCGTGGCCAACTTCGCACGCAGTCGTGGCACCCTCGGATGCGGTGTCAGTTGTGGCAATGTTGACAGGTCCCCTGGAAACACCATGCAACAAGTCGTTCTTTTTCGACGTGGAACATGGTGATTTCACCAACTTTTAACAAGAGACGTGGTGATATCATCATCCAACAGATGAAGTTTTATGTTTTGGAGTTTCAGAGTTTGACAGCAAATTTGGGGACTAGCAAAAGCTGGGTGTAACATGGCTGGATGAGAAATGAGTGTGGGTCAATATTCAACTTTTGGGTTGTTGGCTTAGTAAGTTTCCAACTTTAGGAATCAGGAACAGAGTTCCTTTTACTGTTATATTCTCTCTCCTTAAACATGGAAAAAAAAGGGACGCCAAAGCAATGCATATGGGTATACATGGGTACCATATAAGGTCAACAACTAATTGAAGGGCTTGGTAATGTTTGGAACTATTACCTTTTTTTCGGGGTGTCCGAGGTTGACCCAAAGCCAACATGATAGCTGGTGAGTGCCCTTCAGAAATCAACGCAGTTTGATGAATCTGGCGCACATAGATGTAATTTATGACTAGCGTCTGTTTGCAATCAGTAGTGTATGATAGTGTATGTATCTTCTTAGTTCAAAAGTCCGATTATATATTGACATATGATTGGCTTTTCATTGAATCATATAAGACTAGCATATATATATAGATACACATATATTGCACTCTGGACATGATATGAACCAAAACTTGGACTCTGTAGCACAATCCTTTGAATCAATCGTCGTAAAAACCTGAGTCAATTGGGTTTGTTGTAGGCGGAACCAAAACACTACACTCGTGGGTAAAAATGTTGCAGGTTCCAACAATGCACCATAGAACCACAATAGCAAAGGAATCGGTATGTCCCTAAAGGATCCCAAATTCTTAGCAGCGTATCAATTTCTTCCTTCGTGGCAAGTCAGCAAGACGGTTTCTCAACTTTGATTTAAAGATTGCGGGTCCACATGTTGATGTGCCCCTCTACAACATGCGAACCATAATTACAGCAATAGCAAATATTTATTGACGCACCTCTCTCCTCCTACAAGAATCAACGTGCAATCTAGCATGTATCTGACAACTGTAATTCTTTTTTATTATATACATGATTAACCATGATTGACTAGGTAATTGGAAGGAAAGCTTGGGAAATCATGCATGTACCAACTATAATACTTAGTGGTTCACCCCAGTTAGCAAGTACAAATATAACCCCAGGTAAACTGGACTAACCCTACTTGCCCCCACTTATAACACCTTCTCACTGGGGTGAACCAGAAAGCAGTATGATAGATATTAGAACTTTACCGCCGGTTAAACCTCTCAGGAAAGCGGTAACGCTGCAACCAGGAACGAATAGTCTCCGGACCATTTCAACATTGCGCCGATCACAGACGCGGACTGCTGACCGATTGAGAGTTCCGACACATCAAGACTTGACACATGCTTTAAAGGGGTGGTGTTGTTCCGTGGAAAAAGTCTTGTCAACTTTTCAAGATATGTCAAAAACACATGCTGCATTGCTGGCTGATATATGTCCTTGGGCCAGAAAGCGGCAGCCGATAACACCCAGGGGTTAGAAGCGGCAGAATGCTCGGATGAACTCGTGAAATGTCTCAACATTTGACCAATTGAGACGCAAAACCACCGAGCATTGCAGGCATTTCATTTGCAGAACATCCATGTATCATGCCTCAGTTCCCAAACATGTAGTGAGGGGACGACCTGGCTGTGTCTGAAAATAAGGTACTGTATACCCCAAGATAGCCACTTAGGGCTAAATGAGGTGTTTACCCATCAAATCACGGTGTTTGTTCGCCACTTTCAGACACACCCGCGCTTTTTGGGCTCTTGAAATTGCTTCTCAGCTGACCCCGGTATCAAAGTCTACGAGTCTGCTGCTGAGTTCTAGACCAAACATCAACCTTGGCGTCCGGTGAAGGTCTTCATTTCTGATGATTTGGAGGTTTCCTGAAATAGGGGTACCCCCAAATCATCCATTTCAATAGGATTTTCCATTATAAACCATCCATTTTTGGGTACATGGGAATCTTCTCCAATAGAAACAGACATTGGTGTAAGTCAATCCTGTTTGGGGACAAACCCAATGTGGCTTGTAGTAATCGTCGCTCCAGTGGGTGGGGAGTGAACTGGTATCATGAGAGGTACCAAATATGTGAAACATGTGAACTCCGATTCCATTCTCTTCAATTAGCCATTAAGAAACTGGTTTAGTAGGGAATATCAATGGGGATATCATGGTTTATAGCTAAGACCAACTATGTAAGTACTATTAAATTATTTAATCCAATGTGCCAGTGCTGTTCATGCAAAACACTCATCCAGAATCACCATGGTTTAGTACAGTAAGGGATAAAAAACACATTGTGACTGGGATCATTGGGCTCTGCAGGATTTTGAGTCTCCGCACATCTCGGGATCGGGTGAAACTGGGCCTGGCGCCACAGGGTCCACACGGTGAGTGAAGCTGAGAAGCTTAGGAGCAAAAACTCATTGTGGGTAATTAGGTCATAAGAATTCCGAGACACAGGAATTTGCACATTGAATTATATTTGAATAACTTTGGAACCTAAGTCAAACCGTCCACATGTTGTATTTTCATGCTTGTTTTCCAGCTGTAGGTATGAGGAGGCAACGCAGATTCAGACAATTCATGGCTTGTAAATCCAAGGGTCCAGCTGGGAAGGCTAAAAAAAGAAAAACGTCCAAATGGTAGATGGGCAAAATCTTGAATCATTATATAGAATATATATGTCAATACATGTCAATACCTAAACCATCCTAAACTCAATCATCGAAAATTGCGATTCAAATCAAATCAATCTCTCGGCATCCCAAAGCCATAAACCTACCATCAATTGATCCATTTTTGGGGATGGTTCATACAAGCCATGTGTGGTGATGACTTGGGGACGGTTTATGGCATTGGCTTTACCAGTTTTTATGCCATGAATCCAAGGTTTCGAGGGTTGAACAGAGAGACAGAATGGCGTTTCCCAAAGGCGGCGCCTCCTTTCGTCGCCAGATTTCTTCCTGCGAAGCAAGGGATCTAAGGGATCTAAGGGAGCTGGAACAGAGATTTAGACATCAGAAAAATTATGTGTATATATGATATATGTATATATACGTATATGTATATATATATATATATATACATTATTACCAACAGTTTGCATCGTGGAAGATGTAAACATCAACAAACACATTAAAAACGTAGACTTACTTCTTTTTTAGTAAACAACGCCGGGAAAGAAGCAAAGCACCTCCCAAGATCACCGTGGCCCCTATTTTCAGCTATTTAAGAAGGTACATAATGGAAATAGAGCTTTAGCGCCTATGCCTTTTTACGTACAGCTTCTGTGGTGTGTAGGCAATGTAGCCTACTAGTAGCACATAGAAGTTCAACCAACTCACTCGCACCAAATGGAGGTTTCCTAAAATGGGGGGTCCCCCTCAATCATCCATTTTTTTCCTGGTGTTTTTTTCCATAAACCATCCATTTTAAGGATCTCCCCATGGATGGACATCCCCATAGTTTTCAAGCAACAAGATCTACCGGACATTGCAAAAAAAATCCTGAGGATCAAACGAAATCGGCGGCCATTCCTCGATGCGATCGGCAGTTCTTTGGGGGCTCACCCAGCAGATTGGCGTTGTCTCAATATGGGGGAAATATCCATAAATGGTGATTTTTTCCAATAGAAACAATTATGCTAGATTTGCAATTGGGGATAGCATATTTTCAGACAAACCCATATGACTCATCATTTTTAGTGTCATGGTGATTTTTTTTTGAGCAAAATACACACATGAAGGAGCACAGGTCATAGTTTTTCCTCCGTAATCTGGCTTTAAGGCCAGCAACTGACACATCTCCTCACTGTCGTGGAAAAAACATGATGCAAACACGTAAACTCCGGGATTCCATGTATCGGCCGGTGACACAAATGCTGGCCCGTGGCCGCCAATCTGCAGCTAAAGGACCGGGGGAGTTCTTGCAGATGACCTGACAATGGGGGCTGATATTTCGGCATGGGGGGATCACCTAATCATGGGGAGAATCGGTTTTTGCAGGGAAAACCATCAATCTGACAAAGTTCAAAGACGCATATTTTAGCATATATGATAGAGGAAACACATCCAACATATTCCAACATTACGGATTCATTGTGATTGATATTGTAACAAACGGGACATAACAACGCCAAAAACAACGAGAATCATACTTGGCCAATGGAAGCTGGAATAAATATCTACTTGAAGTACTTGATTCACTTGACCTAGTAGTGCCCCACGTTTGTGAACATTTCCTTTGACTTGGGTTGCTGGTTCAGGATACCTGTAAGCCCTGGACTCATCCCGCTGGAGTAAATATACAGCACGTATGTAACTGTTAACTTCTTAACTTGTCATCAAAGAGACTTGTGAAGCAGGCTCATCAGGCTGGCTTCGACTCCCAATCATCCTTTCACAATTAAGTCAATTTCTGGTCACCAATTGCAATTGTAGTTTTAGACACCCAGCTGCTCAGCGGTGTGCCCCGAACAAAAACACTGGAACAGTAACAATTCCGCAGTGCTTCAAATAACTCCTCACAAGGAGTTGGACGCAGAAAAAAAGCTACAGTCTTAAAAGGTGCTTGTATAGCGATTACGCTGTGGCTATCTAACAGGTCCAACAGATCACTATGGAGTCCGCGCCATTTTAATTCGGTACCTTCCGGCAATCAAGGCTGGCTTGATACCATCCTCCATTTCGTTTGATGATTTCCCAGCGAACTAAACCTCCATGGCTGGTTCGGGGATGTCCCAAATTGCCACAACAATTTTTCGCAAACCGGTCCGGTCTTTTTTTTCCATGAATATCCCATAATCATCCCTATGAAACATGATCAAACCAAACTAAGACCATACTAAAAAAACCATACTACCCTCTGGTTATGACTGACAGTTCGCCATGGAAGCCATGGCTAATTTTGGATGATTTTCCCAGCTAGAAACCTCCATTTATAGGGGATTTTCTATGGCTATGTTAAAGAACCAGAGGGTAAGCATATTGAAATAAACCACACTATCCAGCCGTACATTCTTAGGAAGTACTTGGGGTATGATCTAGGGGGCTAAGTACCTTCTCAAACAGTGTTTGGATCCATCGGGATTTAAAATGTATACCGCCACCATCATCTTTAGAAAATCATCTACATAGGCAAACCCATTTTTAGAAAATCATTTCTCAAACAGTCTATGGTTTACCATCTGGTGAACTAACATAGCTATCGAAAATTCACCATTTTTAGTAGGTAAATCAACTATAAATGGCCATTTTCAATAGCTATGTTAGTTTACCAGAGGGTACCTATGAACATCATATGAAACCACCATGTTCACAGGTCAACCATGTACAAACGAACCACCAGCTGCCGTAAGCCCGCCCGCAAAGCTGCCTGGAAGATACACGCGTATTGCCGTCCTCCCAATGACTTGCCTCGACGCAAGCGATCTTCACAAGGGGAAGGGACCTGTATTGACAAGAATGGGTTCTATAAGTTATAAGTTATATCATATATAATATATATATACCCTGTGGTTATTTAACATAGCCATGAAAAAAAAATAACATAGCCATGGAATAGCTGGCTAATTTTGGATGATGTTCGCATTATAGAAACCTCCATTTAGTTCGGGGATTTTCCATGGCTATGTGAAAGAACCAGAGGGCCAGAGGGTATAATAAGATGGGATACAGAATGGGAATATGTAAATCAATATATAATGGGAGACATAAGTCAATATGTAATGGAACATATAGTAATTACTAGGGTCAAAACCTATGCTTTGTGGTCATCCATCCCATAGAACCTGGCAAAATGCGGAATATGAATCCCTATCAATGGGTTGATGAACATTCCCCGAACAATTCACCCGTGTCTAGACCATGGCATACTATGTCATCAAAGGGACAATCAAGATAGAAGTAATTTGGACATCCCAAAAGTTGGAGGTACTCAAGTCCAACCCAGCCACAATGAACATCAGCGGCTGAAATTCCGAGACATTTGCTGAGCACGGATTCTGTCCGACACCACACGTTGATTTGGCAACATCAAGGGTAGAACCATGTCTGTACAAAGAACCAATCTTGAACTGTTGTTGTTTTCTTTTACAACCTTTTCCACGCATCCAGATATCCCATGATGTCCCCGTGCACGTCATGCCGTCCCAGTGAGGTCGCATCCTGCACATTTAGCTCCCATGCCCGCAAGAAAAACACCCCTATAGGAAATGGCCAATGTTTCCCCCCAAGATGTACTTTTTCCATGAGACTATGGTGACTCTGGGGGGTGTTCAATTTCAACAGGGGATGGCAGCAATTATAGTTAGGTCAGTTGGTATCAGTTGTAAATTCATAACGCATTATAATATTGTATCCCCGTTGATATACCATTGTATCTCCTACGCAATTACTAAATCTTTTTCTAGTATCCCAGACCCGAGTATATTCGAGCCTTCACCAGTCGATTTGCCCCATGTGCCATGAACATTCATCACCCGTGGCTTGCATGGTTTTATCCACAAGAAATAACAACTGGTTAGTAGCTACGATTTTCACCTGTTTTTCTACATGGAACAATCCCACTTTGTAGGCATACTAGCCAAGCTGATGAATTGGCAATTCCCTTTTCTAATTTGTCTATTGTTAAATCATGCTAAATAAATCATTTTAAATCCATATCATCCCCATGATGATGTTCTTCATGGTCGTTTATTACATTCCCATTTCTGTCTCTAAAACATGCCCATTTGCGCTTCACCCTCCACTCATTCCTGCGGTCACCAGTCGATCCTTGTGTTTGATGAATTGCCGAATGCCCAAGCCCTCAAGCAGGTGCCTGGGATTTAGCCACCGAACATGGCGAAACATGTTGGCTCAACGTGGTTTAACGATTTAACCAGTTTAATCATCAAACATGGGGATTCAACGAATTAATTCTGGCAATGGGTCTGTCCTTGAACTGGGGCATCCTTAAAAAGTCGACCATCAATCGGGAAAATGATGATAAGTCATGAGAATTCATGGGATTTTGGTGTTCCCATGATTTTCCAACTTAAACCAATATTTCACTGCAGGCAAATCCTGGGATGGCAGGGGGCACAGGATGAATCCCCTGGTGACTAACTGGAAAAGCCAAGCATAGCCTTCAAAAACTGAAACTCAACGCACCGGAAACGGAGTTGAAAGATGATCAATTGGAAATTCCGATGTTTGGAGTCCATGAGCGCAAGCCCGCTACTCATCTGGTCACATTTCACCTCCAGGGTGGACCCAGAAAAAAACCAAATGCCCATGTTGGGTAGAAAATCAAAGGATCTGCAGGTCCTGTTGAAATTGTTCAGGTTGGTATTTTTCGGTCCATCAACACTTCAGAGGACCTTTTTGCACCCTTTCAGGGATGACCTACGGTACAACTGCAACGTGTCAGCACATCTGAAAATCATCCCTTTAATCTTATCCTGTCGGTTTCCAACAAAATCATGCGTATCCTTTGGTAATCAAACATGGTTCGCTGGGAAATTCCCTTATAAACGGAGGGTTTAAAGGAACAAATCTCTGAACTAAATAGATCTACATGGCGTAGTTTTCATTGCAATGTTTGATTCCCAGAGGATACCCCACAATTCGCAAGAACTTTGTTTCCTCGATGACCGCCGCAGAAAAAAAAACACATCTTAGATCCGGACAAGTGCCGGTTCTTGTCTGCGCAGCACGCGGCCGATTTGGGACTGCTAGTCTCAAAGGAGGGAAGATGATGGTCAAACCATGGGATCTGGGGGCAATATCATTTCGGAAAAAAATACCATCTGGTAAATTAACATAGACCCTGGCAAATAGGGGTTGGAAGATTAGTTTCCTCTAAAAAATGGCTATTTTCAGGGTCTATGTTAATTTACCAGAGGGTACATGCCTGGAAAGTGACAGAGTCCCACATTTTCTTGGTCATCGAAAAGTTCGTATTACTTGGGCCATTTCATAACCACCAACAGCATTCATTCAAGGATACACAAGCAGCATTACCTGATGACCTGCATGGGATCCATGTAAAAGTTCTCACCCAAAGTTTGATGTAGTATGTATCCATCTCTTGGGAAAACCAACATTACAACATGTGATAGTGTTGACTCGTATTCTTCTGAGCAAACTATCAAAAAAAATCAAAATACCATCTGGTATATTAACATAGACCCTGGCAGATAGGGATTGGAAGATTAGTTTCCTCTAAATATAGCTATTCTCAGGGACTATGCTAATATACCAGAGGGTAACTCCACACCTGAAAACAACCCCAAACAACAGAAACAAACAACAGAATTGTTGGAAGGATCCCCCGAACCTGCGATCACCTTCTTCAGTGTCTTCAGATCGTCCAGCAAGGGCTCCTGCAGGAAAGCCATCCTTTACACACGGGGTTATCATGAAAACATGTAGAATATGGAGGTTTCCTAAAATAGGGGTACCCCCAAATCATCCATTTCTAGATTGGGATTTTCCATTATAAACCATCCAGCTATTTGGGTACCCCCAGCCATTAGGAAACCACCATATCAGAAACTCAGTAGAATCTCAACATGGTTTAATGTGGGCTACCCGATGTCATAGACACCTTGTGGGGATGGTTGAAATCCCGCCCCATAACAACGGTATACAATGGGGGGTAGTTTATTTTTTACAGTATTGGCTAAAAACCACATTGCTAAAAAGAAAATGCTGGGGGTATCAACCAGGATTTCATATCTTATCTTTCTGGTTTGTGTTTATTTTGAGCCTTCTATCCCGAAGGTTGGTGATTGAATTGGGATCATCCAGAGATGAAACTTTCGGAAAGATGCTTCGAACCGCCAGCCAAAGTCGGACATGGACAAAACCATGGCAAAACCGGAAAAATGGCTTTGTCTGAAAATCGGCTACCTCCAAATCCCATTGGTTCATCATCATTCTCCCGATTGAAAGTACCATAACTGGGGGCTTTGTACCACCATTGTCAGACCCAAACCCAAGATCTGTCTCCAGAAGACCCCCCCTGCGAAACCCTAGTTTCCAATGTGAACCATTGCCAATTGTTTCAGTGATTGCTTCAATTCTACTCAATGTTTTGTCCGTACTTTTCCAACAATGATGAAACCCATGGCTATGGAAAATGACCCATCTTGAATCCCATTAAAAATTAGGATTCAGATTTTGTTCCATGAATTGAATATGTTGAATTATATACTTTACTACTATGATGAACTCCTCATCTTCTCCGCATCATCACCCCCAAACATCGCCAGCCATATCCTGCTGTTTTCGACCCCGATGGAAGCGCTCCACCGATGCCTGATGCGAATCCCATTGCATCCTGGCTCTTTCTTTAAACCACATAAGGAAGTAAGCATGAACACAATTAAACATGGAGAGTCATCCTGCACAAATAAAAAGTATGGATAAATCCGGTGGAACAATGGGATTAAGACAAGGGGACACATGGTGATTTAACCATCTGGATAGAATATGGGGGGATACGATAATCCTAATATCATTTCGGTGACGTTGCAGTGAGGTCTATATAATATATCCAGAGACATGAATAAAATAGACATGAACAGGCTACCCAGACGCTCAATGTATCATTGAGATTCAATAAGGTATCTTCGCCCAAAATGTCTGGCATGTCTAGCCATCTTTGTGGGGAAATTGAGTGTCAAGGTGTATTAATGGAATGGTCAATTCACACAACTTGGGTGAACTTGGAAATCAATGATGGTTATATTATATTGTTTCATTTATATATAAATAGGCCATGTTCATCAATTGTCCATAGCTATTTTATATGAAATAATAATTTTGAAACCACCAACTGGCTTTGGTTCATGACCCATGAAGAACGCAGGAAGCCAACTGGGTCACATCTCGGCTTTTTGGGCCTGAACTGCTGCTTCGGCTGCACGGTTCCGCTTGCGATATTTCTCCACCAAGACCTCCCGTTCGGCAGCTGGGGCCGGGAAGAACACACGTTTCGCTACAGCTGGCATTGCTGGCATCAAAATCAACGTTTCTCTAAATTGAGGGTTCCCAAAACAATTGGATTTCTTGCTGAAACCCAAATGGAAGCTGAATATCAGCCATGGTCATACTGCAATTGAAGAAAATGGTCATGTCATCTGGAACTGTCATCACTCTCCTCATGGTTGCCTATGGATTCCTTGGAATAAGTATCGCAACACTACCGTCGCCTTCCTCTCAAGCTGGGGCCAATGATTAGCTAAGTTCGTTTGTAACTCCAATAGGTATGGTTTATGGAAAAATACATGTATGTATGTATAATTATGTGTATATATATATATAATATGGTTAAAGGCAGTTACTATCACTATTCGCTGAAACCACCCAGTCCTTTGAAAGTGTGTCGCAGCTGCCATGAGGTCAAACATTCACAATGGATCACAATGGCTCACAACGCCGCAACGGCTCAATATCCTTTCCGGAATTGATAGATGTGCCTTTCACAACGAATTCCCATGGGATAGTTTTCCATTGATGGCGGGACTTTCCAAACCGTTGTCAAACCGTCCTTGCCCACCACTTTCAAATTACGGGGACCAGTTCTTGTTGAGGGAAATTCATTATGAATTTCCCCCTGTCTGTTGGCCAACATCGCCGCTTGTTGGTTCAATCTCAAACCTTGTTTCTCAACATTCCCCACTTTCATGATCCAAAGATAACCTCTGGCAGACTCTGGCAATCTTGCGTGTCTTACCGGAAGAATTCACTCGAAAGGTTTGACAGAAAGCCTTCTCAACCTTGGTCACTGCGCGCCTGCGCCTCTGCCATTGACAAATCCTCCTCACCCAGCAATTCTTCCGCCAATTGCAGCCTCAGATTTTCACTCAACTCAGTCGGAAATGTCCCAGGGGCACCCCAGGATGGGGATGAGAAAATCTCCTTTGGCTATGAATCAACATGTTCGATCCAAGGTTAGAGCTCATCACTGGGCTGTGGAAAATCACCATGCTTCATTCATGCTTCATTCATTTGATTGAAACATGGCCCATTCGTCGATGATTTACCCGTGAAAACTGATGATTTTCCATAGCTGTTAAATTTCTAGTTCATGCATGTTGTTTGTTCCAACATGATCAAACTTTCCTATGGACCATGAACTGTCTGGACATGTCTGGACTTAGGAAGCAACATTTGATTTCAGCAGGCGAGAAAACATCCTCACCGACACTTGAGAATACAGTAGCAGGTTTGCATATGTTCGCAATATTTTTTGTCATTGTGATGCACAATTTACAGTTTATTCGTCATACTACTTTGCAATAACCATTTGAATGCAATGAATTTCTCCGAATTCACCCACAAAACTCACCACAAATATTTGCATCTAGCAAAGCCTTGTCCCGAGCCTCCGCACTTGTTGGCTCGAATACTAGGGCTGAGCTTCGGTAAGTTTCTTCCCTCAGAGGGCGGATATTCTTGCATCCGGGGTGTTCATTTGCCCTACCCGACTCCTTCTCCACACAAAATTTCTAATTTGTTTGGACCGCAATTGTGGGTTAAAACGGCTGGTTCAAACAAAGTTCAATGCTCAATCTGGGTGAAACAAACCATTACAAGATCTTTCTCAAAGCCAAATGTAGGTGAAACGTTGGTGAATTCTTGCTGGATATGCTATGCCTAAGCAGTGAATGTATCACAGCCGAAACAATCATGATCTGGGTGCGGGTGTGGGTCAATGCCAAAAAAAAAAACATTCGAAATCATTCCAACAAGTCCGACCTTGGGCAGTTGTCCAAATCTCCAAAATGACGACTGGACGATTCTGCTCATGTCTAGAATGTTAAAAAGTTAAAACCAGGGTATCACCCTTTCACCCGGGCCCGAGTTTCAAGTTGCTGGACACCCGACACTTCGCGGGTGAAGTCCCCAAACAAAAATCCACCATGGGATTTCTCTCCATCAACTGCCGTTCCCTGAGCTTCGGACGGTGCCTTTCTTGCGCAATTCCTTGTGGCCCAGCAAGGAGTTCACTTTTTTCTGAGGGAATCATCATCCCACATAGGGATACATATGTTTGATTCACCAAACAATGGATGCAAAACAACCCATTTTATGGAGATAACTTTTAGGATTACAATGTGTTTTCAAATCAATATGTGATATGTGGGTTTGGCTGAAAATGAGGGATACCTCGGCATGGCTTTTTTTGACAGGGAAGATGAACCGCTGGATTTTGGGGTTCCATAGTGGTTCCATATTTTAAGACAATCCCATGGCACCACCCAAAAAGATACAACAAGTAACAAGATGTAGCAAGTTTACATAAGTTTACTCAAATTCTGTGGGTAAATTTGAGCCATTTTGAGCCCAAAGCTGCCCCTCCTTTCACAGCCGCAAGGCTGGGAGAATCATCCCAACTAGCGGCAATTCGGCCACTTGTTGATGGGACAAGCCCAGTTAAGAGACGTATTATACAATTGGTTCAGCCTTCTTGTGTGAGAACCAGCGCGCTATCTAGTAGGATACTATTTGGGGTTGGAACCATGAAAAACAAATAATAAAAGCGAATAAAAAAAAAAACTTCTTTTATTTTTGTTCTTATTTGTTCTTATTTTTTCCTATGTTTTCTTTGTTTTTTTTTTCTTATTTTTTCGTATTTTTTGTTATTTTTTTTCCTAATGTTTTCTTATTTTTTCCATTGTGTGTTTTTATTTGTTTTTATGTGTTTTTATTTGTTTTTTTTGTGTTTTTATTTTTATTGATAAAAACATATTTTTTTGAATGTTTTATTATTTGTTCATATATTTTCGTTTTTTTTTTTTATTTTGACTCATTCAGGCAGCTGACCAAATAGTCACCTACCAAATAGTGACCTCATCCTCTCATTTGAAGCCTGGTTGCAGCAGTGCCTTAGCAGAAGAATCCTCCAAGTTGGACTTCAAGAAAAACACTGCGACGAAAGATGCGACTAATATGGACCTCCACCGTCAACAATCGCCAGTCAAAAATCAGGATCAAAAATATGTTGTAGGTTGCAGCGACCATACTGCGACAAGCTGCAATCCAGTTGGGGATGTTCGGGTTTCACGCCGAAAAGCCGTGGTCCGTAGGCAATTCTTCGCCAGTGGGTGTAACCCACAAGAGATTTCAAAGTAACAAGCATTCATTCAGTAGCTCTCGTGGTCACCTTTGCAAGGTTCCTTTTTATTTCACCTGTAAAGTACACACTTCATCCTTTGGCTTCGTTCACCACTAACCAAGCACCAAAACATGATGCTCCCGTGGATGAGCCTGGAAGTTCGTTATTCTTTGGTGATGGGGTGTTATCCCATCAAAAAAACAAAAAAAACATTCCGCGTTTAAGGAAACATAAGTTATTCACCACATCCTCACGTATAACCTATACAAACTCCAGGAGGCATGCGTAAGCTATTCACCACTGCATCCCGGCCATACAGGATGAACCATCTAAATCCATCTAATGCTAAAGTGCTCCGGCAACCAACCACTTGGGGTTCGTGTTGCATAATTCCGTTGCTAGGAGTATGCACAATTTCATAAACACAAGTTGGGGACAGTTTTATTACAATCATCCTGCAATGAAACCACAAGTAATCTATACTTGTCCTATAATATGTAATTGGATGTAATTGGACCATAATTCAGTATCCCAATAATGAAACCATCAAAATCACATACCATCTGGTAAACTAACATAGCTATTGAAAATGGCCATTTATAGTGGATTTTCCCATCAAAAATGGTGATTTTCCATAGCGAACTGTTAGTTTACCAGAGGGTAATGATCCCATAGTAATCCCATAGTAATCGTGAAATTGCCCCATATTCCAGTTGACAATTGGCTTCACCTGCATGGGGAAGTCACTTCTAGGCCCTCCCCACCAGCTCTTCATCGCTACTTCCATCACCGCTGTCGAAACGCCCAGGACGGGTCGGCCTGGCAGTGAAAACGGCGGACCTGTGAACTGGGTATCCTTTCAGATGCCCAAACTCCAAGGACTTGGAACAGGATAAGTTGTTTGATGTTTTTGATGATTGTTCAACTTTTTGGAATTGGAGGCACTCTTCAAACATCCCCTTAGGTTTTTGTATTCAACATTATTTCGTCCTCATACATTCAAGCAGTCAACTCGTGGCTATATAGCTACATTTTGGTATATAGCTACATTTTGTTCCTAAGGAAAAAGGGAAGGTCACTCCCACAAGAGGGCCTTGCTATTGAGAATTATTTGAAACAATGACCACGTTGCTGCTTTATACCACCCATTGTGAAGAAGACCTTTTCAACATAGTTTGTTCTTATCGATTTGCTCTAGCACTGCCTCTAAAGACATCATGCTTGAAATATTGTTTTGTAATTGGAAGATTATCGTCCTGTTCCACCTTGACATGTTGGGATCCCTACACAAAATGCAGTGAATCTCACGATAACTTTAGCAACAAAGTCATATCATCTGGGTAGTCAGGAAGCTCAGGTGGTCATGAGGTGGGTATATGTCAAGTCATCGGGATACCTGTTTGGACCAGACTATACTTCCGCAAAAATCCATTCATGGTCAAAGTCCCCCCAGATTTGTTGTAGATGTCCGGTTATTGATTGGTTTTCATATTTGGCACAAAATGGTTGACATTCCCGTGAAAACACGCAGCCATCTTCTGCACATTCCACCCCCGACCCCAAAGTTTTCCAGGCACCCGCACAGATCTTCGTCCGAGCCTGCATGATTGATGAAGTCTACATACCAGCAGTGCTCAAAACATCGCTTGTCTTGCCCAACATTACTTTTTGGCTGGGGCACTATGCATTTACCAATTTAATGCAAGAAAAACAACATATGCAAGTATCTCCCCAACCCAGGTTTATACACACCATATTCAAAATTGCGTAAGGAGTCCCTCAAAACAACATCATATTCACAGTAAATTAGAATAACCTGTGAGCAAAATGCAAGCGACCAGGTCCAGCAAATGCAGGAATCCCTGGCGGTTGCTGTCTACGAGGGAATGTACCAATCGGTTTCATGGGGGTTGAAGTTTGAACCTCCGTTTTCTTCTTGGGTGATCCTTGACACTCTGATGTGATGATGTGCCAAATGCATTGCGAGCAATCGGGTGAGTTGTAGCCACAAAATATGTATGCTCGGAATTGGCCTAGTTGCCAGACTCACTGGTAACCAGACTGTGGAACTCGAACCAGGCAACATGCTTCAAATCATATAGTATAATATATATATATAATACATATACATGTATATTATAGTATATTATATCATATTACATCATATCATATCATATTATATTCAAATGATAGTTACAGTAGTTGCAATGACTTGACAATGCTGGTGCTGAACACTCGGGGGAACCTGGAGACCCGCCAGAGCCCCTTCAGTTGGACCGAGTTCAACTCATGACCATTTGACGGATTTCAGGAGTCATCCAAGTACAATTCCCTGGTGATTGATCGTTTTGTGACATGTTTCAAAACAACTTTTGTACTATTTGACCACCAATCAGGTTTGTGGGTGACCTTGGCTTGTTACTTTTGGAGCATTTCTGGATAGCTTCCCCATTGATCCAAACGACCAAACGCCACAAGCATCACATTTGGTGAGGCTGTGAGCCCAAATTGATGATGATGAGGATACAGAAACCGTCATACTTTCCGGCATGGCTCAACGTTGATTCTCCGATTCAGGAAACAACATATTATATTCATACTCAATACAAACAGTTGGCAATACCTCCAATGCCTGTAATTCAGGGAGGCTTAGGGTTGCGAACCATACAGCTGCATCAAACGACTAAACTCGTCAAAAGGAGCATTGGGCAAAAACCCATCGTTTCATCGACCCGTCAACCTAAGTCTGCAGGAAAACCACAAATCCTTGGGCGCATCCTTTGAGTCAAAGAGTTATTGAAAATGGCCATAGAAATAGTGGATTTTCCCATTAAAAAACGTGTGATTTTGCATAGTTATGTTAGTTTACTAGAGGGTAGTTTCCTTCTTCCGCCCAAAACATCTCCAAACTGAAACAATCTCAGTTACCAGGGAGTTCCCTACAAAGAAAATCGATGGTTTTCTCCCGAATTTTCTCCAGTTTTTCTTCGAGACATGCCATGAAGCAGTGCACCCGGACCATCATCCTGGCCTCCTCGAGGTGGAACCTCCGCTGGATGTCGGAATTGGAAGGACTTCTGTTCGTCATAAATTTGGACCTTTACGGACAGCCTTGGAGCCTCCAGAAGACATGCAAAAAACTGTGACAAAACTATGAAATCCAATGACATCCAATGAAATCCATTGTTCTTTCCCGTTTCGGACATGATCTACATTCAAACGTGGCTGCCTGGAAAATTCCCTATATCATGGAGGCTCATATTTGGGAAACTCATCTGCACCTCGCGACTCGTGGGCTCCCCTTGTGCCGCCAGGACGGACTCAGGCCTACTCCGGTGCTAACGAGACGTTGACGCACAGTTCACTTGATGAACTGTTGGCTTGACTACGGGAATAGAACTATACTTGGTGGCTGCGTAGGCCAGATTACAACTTGGGGACCTCACCTTACATGTTTTTCTTTGGAAAAATGAGTTTTTGGAGGTTTCAAAACTGGGGAACATGAGGTTCTGAAGAGAAAAAACAGCCTATGGAATACAGGGGGGTGATACTGGCATCTGCTTAAGACATTCTCAGGCATGACCACAACATGTATCGATATCGCGCGATCAAACACTTACTTTGCAATACTATCCAGCTCTATGTCCAACTATATCCGACTATATCCAACTATATCCAACTATATCCAAGTAACTTTATCAAACATTGACATTTCAACCCACACCAATTTTTGCCTCCGCAACATCTGTTGCGGGAAAATGTGTTTTTATCTCCATAGCTGACTCCCCAACACCCCGCAATGGCACGGCTGGAAACTGCGATCACCTGTGCTGTTCGCAAGAAATGATCTATAGAATGGATTTTCAAATAATTTTAACAAAATAAATATATATATATATATATATATATTATATTTATGTACTACTGTATCATATTGCATCTAATATTCAGGTTTGGCTTATGTGGTGGTTTGGGTTGGTGGTTTGGGGGGTCTGGGAAATTGATGTTTTTTGAGATTTTTTGATATGTGGGTTTGGGGGGTTTTTGATATGTGGGTTTGGGGGGTTTGGGAAATTCTGGGAAATTGATGGCATCCAATGGCCGAGCCAGAGGGCGACTTTCAGTCAGCTACCGAAATGATTGCCACCCCTCTGTCCAAATGGCGGTCAGTGGGTGTTGGACGTTTATCGTCCTTGTACAGAAACACCTGCTGGCCGCCTTGCCCCCAAACCACCACGGAAGCCTTTTCACTATCATACATTCAATTTGCCACCCCTCTGTCCAAAAGGTGGTCAGTGGGTGTTGGACGCGCAGCGTCCTTGTACAGAAACACCTGCTGGCCACCTCAGACCTGAACGGCGGTCAGTGGGTGTTGGACGCACAGCGTCCTTGTACAGAAACACCCGCTGGCCGCCTCATCTTGAATCAATTGTGTTTGGCACTCAGGTGTCTGGTCAATGTTGATTTTTATCATATATCATATGTTGCCACCCCTCTGTCCAGAAGGCGGTCAGTGGGTGTTGGACGTTTATCGTCCTTGTACAGAAACACCTGCTGGCCGCCTTGGCCCAAACCACCACATATGCCTTTTCACTATCATACATTCAATTTGCCACCTTTCTGTCCAAAAGGTGGTCAGTGGGTGTTGGACGCACAGCGTCCTTGTACAGAAACACCCGCTGGCCGCCCAAAATCCAGTCAAGTGAGAATGAATGAGAGATTTGTTTAGAGACAAAAGGCGGTCAGTGGGTGTTGGACCTTTATCGTCCTTGTACAGAAACACCTGCCGGCCGCCCAAGCTGACAAGGTGGTGGAGAACAGTTCTTAAAATTTAGATCATATGTGTGGCACCCCTCTGTCCAAAAGGCGGTCAGTGGGTGTTGGACGTTTATCGTCCTTATATAGAATCACCTGCCTGCTGGCCGCCTTGACTAAAGCTTGCAACTTCTGACTTGCCGGTTGAATTGTGATTGATATCATATGTTGCCACCCCTCTGTCCAAAAGGCGGTCGGTGGGTGTTGGACGCACAGCGTCCTTGTACAGAAACACCTGCTGGCCGCCTTGCCACCTCAGGTTTGGCACAGGCTTATGTGGTGGGTTGGGTTACCAACCCAACCCACCACATAAGCCTGTTGCCAACAATCCGCCTAAAGGGAGCAAAGTNCCACCTCAGGTTTGGCACAGGCTTATGTGGTGGGTTGGGTTACCAACCCAACCCACCACATAAGCCTGTTGCCAACAATCCGCCTAAAGGGAGCAAAGTGTAAGACGGCTTTGCTGGTCACTATGTTGCCACCCCTCTGTGCAAAAGGCGGTCGGTGGGTGTTGGACGTTTATCGTCCTTGTACAGAAACACCTGCCACCCCTTATCTGTTGCCGACCGCCGTTCGGACAAGCCGAACTCTACTCGTACATCAAAGTAGCTTAGACCCCCCAAACCACCAACCCTTAAAATTAAAATGTGACTGGCTCTAGAACATAGTACATCTTATATTGATAAACCCCACACACACACACACGGTTAAAGGCGNACAAGGAAGGGACCAGGTCGTGAAGGCCTCAATCTCAGTGAAGGCCTCAATCTCAGTGAAGGCCTCAATCTCAGTTGCAGCTGGAATGAGTGAATCAGTTTTGGGTTTGTTGTGTGGCATGCATCCAATGCGGTGGCACGTGTATGCGCAGTGTTTTGGATCAAGTCAGACAAA